>NW_004624941.1:27191-70870 GCF_000247695.1 Heterocephalus glaber | reverse complement strand
TCAACTCTGTTGTACACTAACATCTTCAAAGTACATCATTTGTACAAGAGAAGGACTAGGAACAAAACATGTTGACAGAGATCCAAACACGAGTAAGAGCGCCTCACACTGCTTTCCGATGGTACTCAGGAGGGGCCACTTCATAATCACTGGCACTAAACAAAGTTGCTGAATTCTTCGCCAGATACCTAAAAATAAAATGTTATTGATTACAAACATTTAAAGCTTCTTCACCATAATAAAAAATGTTTTCTAACAAGATGTAGAAACCAAGACTGCCCTTCTCCCCTTTTCTTCAGTCTCAGGCAGTCTAGAGATACTTATTTATTGAAAATATATATTCAATATACTGTTGGATACATTTTTAATGTTCCTTTGCACTGCCCATTTCTATACATCTCACATGTCCCCATTTCACTGGTTTGTTCATCTTACTAAGTATTAAGAGCTCTGTATTAAGCTGGGTGTGGTGACGTACACCTGTGATCCCAGCACCTGGGGAGGCTGAGGCAGGAGGATTTCTGCAAAGTTTGAGGTCAGCCTGGTCTACACAGTGAGTTCAAGGCCAGGGTGAATTACATAGCAAGACTCTGTCTTAAAAAAACAAAAAACAAACCTCTGTATTAAGATGCCAGCCCTTTAACATTTATGCAACAGTACAAAACTATAAATACATTCATTACTATACCTTTTATCTAAAGTTTTTATATTTCTGTACTCCATCATTTTCCCTTTATTGTACCTATATGCTGACTCTTGTAAATTCCTGTATTTGAATATTGTTCCATTAGCCATCTATATCAGTACCAATTATTTTATTAAGTAGTGTCGATCTGTCCTATAACAAATTTTCAGTATACCATACCAATTCACATTTATAATTCCAATCAGACTTACTTGAGGAAATCATGAAGATAATTCAGTAATAAAGCAAGGCTCTTCTCATCCAGAGGTGTGTAGGCCAACATAGCTCCAATTCGTACTATTTAAACGAAAGAATTTATCCGAAGTTAAAGGCAGCACTATAAAACCATGTAGTTTAATTACATGAGTAGATGCAGCCATCAATTTGTTTAAATTACATGATTTTAAAAGCTAGAAAGTTCAAGCTAGAATGGAGTCATGCTCTGGAATGTTATTTCATTTCTTGTATTTAGGGAAGACAAAAAAAGTCAAATTATCAAAGGCTCAAAAAGAAAAGCAAAATCATGTTTTCTAAATGGTGTATTACCAAATAATCTCAGTAGATGTGGTGCTCCGTACACCTGCGACATGGGTGCATCAGGGTGATCGGCAAGAATCTCAGCGTACTGTGGTCTCTCAAATTTGTAGAGGAGCTGAGTGCCCAGCATCACATTGAAGTATTCTTTTATCCCTGCTACAACCTCATTAACAGCATACTCCCTGATAAACGAACAGAAACAATCACTTTAGAAGAGCCAGAATGCAGACATGAGGCTAAGAAATTAAGAGGCAAGCTAGTTACAATTAATTACTGCTATTCCAAGTTCAAGGCCATCATGAGCAACTTATTGAGACCCTGTCTCAAACACATAAATGGGGTGAAGGTGTAGCTCAGTGTTAGGTGCTTGCCCAGCATGCATGATATCCCCACAAGCTCAATCTCCATTACTGCCAAATAAAACAAAAACAATCCAGGGCCGGGGATTTAGCTCAGTGGTTCCCCCGCCTGCCTTGCAAGCGGGAAGTCCCAAGTTCGATGCCCGGTACCAAAAAAAAAAAAAAAAAATCCTATTTTGCTAATATTTTAATATTTCAAAGTACAAGTTTTTTGGATATACTCAAAAGTGGTATGTATATTCTTACTTATTATCCGTATTTCCTCGAGATTTCTTATAATTTGCATAGTCCTCTAGAATGGAATCCACATTCTTCTTGGCAGGAAGGTAAAAGAGCTATGAAAACAAAACATTTGACTACAAACACTGCATTTTTAAAAGAAAAATAACACTGGGTAACCTTTTCTGCAATAAAAGATCACCTATCAGTATTAGAAAGTTGGAAAAGACACAATTTTGTATGTGAAACATGAACATCATGGCTAGTGGCTACCACAGTGGACTGCTCTAACAGCTGGCAATCTATCAACACACATACACTATAGTAGCGTCGGTGAACCTCATAGCTTTCAATGATAACAGCCTGTGTTGCGGCACTCGTGTCAAAGGTTCGTCACCACTGCACTAACAGCATATACTGCACCTGATTATCAAGTCCTTACTTATTAAAAGCATTTATGTGCCAGTCCCAGTCTGAAGCATTAACAGAAATAAAACCTCTTTTCATCCTCACATCACTACTATAAGACAGGAACTACTATTCTACTAAAAGTGGAAACTAAAGCACAAAAAGGCCGAGAAACTATAATCTGCACTCACAGATACTACATGGTAAAACCACAGCTTGAATGCTGGTAGCTCAGTGTAAATGGATAATCCCTCAAAGAATTCAAATCAAGAGTCAAACTATGCCCACTTATTACATACAACTGAAATGTTCCCTGAGTCTCATAATCCTCAAGCAATCACTATTCTTACCCCTTATATCCCCAGCCCCACCTTTTCATTTGTCTGTTTAAAAGAAACTGGTTGGTTCATTTGTCCTAGGGTTCCTCATGCTGGATGCAGGTGATTTAACTCCTCTGATGTTGAACATGTCCCTCTATCAAATATCTCCACTTCTCTACACTAATAAATAAACCTAAGGGCCAGGGATTTAGCTCAGTGGTTCCATCGGCTGCCTCACAAGCACAAGGATCCGAGTTTGATCCCCGGTACCAAAAAATAAATAAATAAATAAATAAAAATAAACATAAACCTAAGACTTTAGATTCTTCTGCTTGTGATGCTATACATTCTGTTATATTCCATTAGCTGGGATGTGTGCAGATGTTGCACTTTTATCAATTTCCCTGGTAAGTTCCTGTCATAAGCTATGAAAATGGGTTATTTCCCAATTTTTATAAAAATCACCCTAAACTTATGAAATTTATATATGCACTATTTTATTCTTCTCCAAGTTATTCTATCTGGTAGTAACTGTTAAGACTCTTGAATTAAAATATTTATCAGCCGGGCTGGGGATTTAGCTCAGTGGTTCTGCTGCCTGCCTTGCAAGCACAAGTCCCGAGTTTGATCCCGGGTACCAAAAAAAAAAAAATCCTCAGCCATACCTTAAATTTTCAACTTTTTTCTTTTTACTACAAAAACCTATCATATAGCTTACAATCTGTCCAAGTTACCTGTTTCTGTCTGGTAATTAAGTCCCAGTCATCAACAAGCCACGGTTTTAGCTCTTCAGGGATCTTTACTTTAACTTCAACTCTGTTCATAAATGTTTCTTCCTAAATAGAAAAAGGAATTAAAAATCTGTTTAACCAACACTTCAAAAAACAAAAAAAAAATCCAATCTTTCCTTGCCTAAATAGAAACTCTAGAACAGAGGGGTGATTTTTTTATACCTTTAGAGACACTAGGTATAAGGTTACTCCTGATACAAATCTATGCAGCTGGGACTGTCATTTAAAAATCGTAAGTATACAAATCATACAGTTAAAGATGCAAGGGAAAAGGAATATGATTTGGAAATCACACCAGTTTATTTCATATGAAGGTAAAAATTCTTAAGTGAATTCCCCCTTCTAATGGAAATGGAACATCTGGACTTAACACATATTAATTTAGCAGTTTCATGTTCACTGTTGCTATCTAAATAATTATCCCAAACATCAGTACTTTTTTAAAAAATTCATAGAAGTAATTAAATGTATTGATTTCTAGGATAGTGGAGATATAGCTCAGTGTCATAGTGCTTGCCTAGCATGTGTGAGGCCCTGGATCTGACCCTAACATATATCCCCACCCTAAAAATACTGATTTCTAAACAACTCTTCAAACCTGCCCCAAATTCCCTATCTTCTGGAACATACCAAAACTTCAGAAATGTAAGCTAGTCAATTACAACCCTCAAATTCAGTAACTGTGGAAATTATAACTATAATAAATTCACACTTACCTAACCAAGAATTCTGTAGCGTATCCAAATACACAACAGATGTGGAATTGACAGTTTCATGGTATTTTTATAAGATTAACCCATGTTGGAATTTAATGAACCATTTAACATGATCTAATAAGTACACCCAGTCTAACACCAAAAAAGTACTTAATCTTGGTTTTTCGTACTTTTTTTTCTCTTTTGGTTGAGACAGAGTCTCCCTATGTAGTTCAGGCTGGCCTTGAACTCTCAGTGATCCTCCTGCCTCAGCTTCCAAAATGCTGGGATTCCAGGCATGGGCCACCACCCAGCTTAAAAAAAAATATTTAATCCGGTATGTAAACACAGAGTTCATACACCTCCTGAGTATGGGGTAGTTTAATTCCACAGCTATAGATAAAATAAGAATTACCACCTGTGGGACTTCCTGGAAGATGGCAGAGTAGTGAACAACAGAGAAACACCCTCTCCCCGAGATTTATTGTCCAGACGCTGGAATATAGCAACATGAGGAAGACAGGAAAGAGGGAGGTGGATCCCTAGGACCTAGCAAGGATCTGAAATGAGAGCTGAGGCCCACAGAGAACAAGGAGAGACTTCAACAAAGGAGGAGGAGCTGGCAAGTAGTGCTTTATTTCTGAGCCCTGACTCACTTCACGATAAGGGATGCTCAAACCTGCAGACACACAGTGACTACTGGTGACCCCAGAGGGCTCCAGGGAGAGATGCACCAGTAGACTGCAGTGGCTGGTGAGTTATTTGGGTCCCCCAGCAGAGGACAACTGGCTGATTGCCATCTTGGAGAGGGGCTAACTAAGCTTGGAACTGAGAGCAGCTGCAGGGTGGCTTCATCAAGGTAAGGCAGAACTGAGTTCAAGTTGGCAGGAGAGCAAAGAGGCAAGTTCAAGCCAGCAGGAGGCACAGTGTTACAGGCTGAACAAACTGGATTCCAGCCTCACAGCCAGAAACCAGCCTGAGTTTCACAACTAAAGGTGCAGGCTGCTAGGATTATCTACTACCCAGCCATAACTCTAGGGCTGGCTTGCTGGGATTAATCAACATAGATCTGGGGGTCTGTGTGCCCTACTTGTCTACCAGTGGCACCAGAGACACACCTTGAAATAGACATTTTTCTTTTTTTTTTGGTACTGGGAATCGAACTCAGGACCTTGTGCTTGCCAGGAAAACACAGTGTTCCTGTTTTTATATAAGTGTAAACACTGTATTTTGTTGTTTGTTTTTATTTCTTCCTTCTCTTTCCCTGCCGTCACCAGTTTCCCAAAGTTTGCATAATCTTTTGTCTTCCAGCCTTGCTTCTAATCTCTTCCTCTATTTGTCCCCCTACAAATCGCCATACTGAAGACATATTTATTGTATACAAATTTTGTTTCGTTTTAGACTTTGTTATAAAAATTACCACCTATTGGGGCCGGGGATTTAGCTGTGCAGGCAGCAAGGACCCAAGGAGTTCGATCCCTGGTACAAAAAAAAAATTACCACCTATAGTCGAGGATTTAGCTCAGTGGCGCCACCGCCTACCTCGAAAATACAAGGTTCTGAGTTTGATCCCCAGTACCTCCCCCGCAAAAAAAGAAAAAAAAATTACCACCTATAAACTCAGTACTCAGGCTGAGGCAGGAAGATTACAAATTGAAGCCGTCTGGGCAACTTATTAAAACCCTGTCTCAAAACAAAAGGGCTGGGGGCCAGGAATGTGGCTCAGTGGCACAGAGCTTGCCTGGCAAGCGTGAGGCCCTGAGTTCAGTTCCCAATACCAATAAAATAAAACAAAACAAAACAAAACAAAACAGGGCTAGGAATATACTTCAGTGCAAAAGCCCTAGGTTCAAACCCCAGTTAGGGGGAGGGTGATAATAGACATAAATACATCCTTTACCCATGGGTGGAGTGGTCAGTAGTTAACCATGCGAACAGTATTTTTGAGAACCCAAGTTCTATGATTACTTTTTGTTGCGAATGTAATATAACACAAGTAAGACTAAGAATTCTAATAGACTACTCACAAACTTAAGAAAACTCACATTTTCAACAGTAGGATCTACCCGGGCCCTCTTCTTCCGAGGAGGCTGAGGTGTCTCACTGGTACTGCCACCATCTCCATTACCAGGGGCTACAACATGGTGTGGTACTGGTTAGCTAATTTAAAAAGTATCTATGGAAAACACCATCATGACACATCCTTTCTTCATCATTTCTCCATTACGCAGCTATGACTTGAGTCTAAGTTAGAGAATCATTCTTACCAAAAATAAAACTTTTATGAAAAGCTCTACCTAACATGCAACATTTAATTAATACTACCACTATCTTTCATTTATTAAAAATGCTATTTTCTGAGGGAGAGCCATTAAGGTTAAAGCAGATGAAAATAACTAAATGCTTGCTAATTTCTCCACGTTTTGTAAAAAGAGCATCGAGCTTAGCCATAATGTACATTTCTATCTGTAACACTGCTATAGCTCACATTTAAGACCAAGAAATGTAAGCTTTTTTTCATAATATCACAGCTTTTAGTGAATTCAAAAAATAAATATTATAAAGATAAAATAAATTAATTTAAAGAAATATTCTTACTTTTTTGTTTGTTCTTTTTTGTTTTCCTAAAAGGAGAGAAAAACATATTATAAAACTGTGTTTCAATTCCCTTTCATCAGGGTTAAGTCCACAAAGAAATACTGCCTTCATGAGTAAGATGAGGTAATAAATATGGTTTTCTACTCAGACATGGATTTTTACTGGTGGTTAAATCATCATCTCCTTCCAAATAATAAAATAAACCAAGAACACTACAAGATAGTCTTCTTTCACATTATTACTGTATATGAAAAGTATACAGTTATTATACTGTGTCTACCAAAAATATTTCAAAGGCTGTATTTATCCCAATAATTAAATTTGCTGGGCCGGGGATTTAGCTCGGTGGTTCCAGCACCTGCCTTGCAAGCGCAAGGTCCCATGTTTGATTCCTGGTACCAAAAAAAAACGAAAAAAAAAAAAAAACCACCAAACAAAGTAATTAAATTTGCTTCCCAAAACATTATTTTTGAGACTGTATTTGAGTCAGATTAAACCATGAAGTTTACTTATACATGCCAACAAAATATACTGTCAAGATTCCACTTAAATGACAAAAAAAAACCTAAAAAAAGAATGAACTCTCACATGACATACAGTTTCAATAGTGCATTTTATGTCATGAATACTTTACTACAGTAAGGGGAGCGAGCTACATGTTATGTTATGGAAAAATCAAAAAATGTGTATGTATTTTCAATGACCTTAACAACTTGGTATGTGAGGAATAGTCTCAATGGCACTGAAGTTCCAACAATGTTCCAAACTTCCCTAAGTCTAACAAACGAACTTTGAAGATTACACTTATAAAACAGTATGCAAAATTAAAGCAAGAACAGAGCGTCTTACACTTCAACATTTTTCTGTTGCAGACCAGATGTCTTCTTTCCTGGAGCAGCCCCTCTCATCTTTCCCTCTGCATACTGCTCCCTTCAAAAGTAAGTTGTCAAATCATCATAAAATAACCACTTACGAGGAAAAATAAGGTTCTGTTAACTTGATTCCTCTTGGAATTTGTATTGAAACTGAGGTTCCCAAGCACATACACTTTCTGGTACAGTTTTATACAAGTTGGACAGAGAGATAATCAATACATTCACCACACACACACCCCAAGAGGAAAAGCCCTAAAATTTGGTTGTTCTAGAGCACTGTTGGCGAACCCACCACACACATGCAGCAGTGGGCTGTTTGTCACTGAAAGCTCTAAAAGGTTCACCATCACTGCTCTGGAGCCACCAAACTTAAAGTTGGTAAAAAGTGACCATAACAGGGCCAGGGATTTAGCTCAGTGGTGCCGCTGCCTGCCTCACAAGCACAAGGTTCCAAGTTCGATCCCTGGTACCAAAAAAAGGGGGAAATCATTTTACAGGCAGACAGCCACCCTTGGGGCCGGGGATTTAGCTCAGTGGTTCTGGCGCCTGCCTCGCAAGTGGAAGGTCAAGGGTTCGATTCCCAGTACGAAAAAAAAAAAAAAAGAAGTGGCAGACAGCCACCCAACAAGATTACAATTGTCCATTCCATGTTCAAAATCTACTTTATAGTCCTTTCTCCTTAACATTAGTTTCTCAAAACAAACTTACTGATTGGCTTTTTGAAGTTCTCGCTGTTTCTGTAGATTGGTGTCCACATATTTGAGTACTCTGCTTTCTGGAACCCATTCGTCCCAACTAAAAAGAAGAGTTAAAATATCATTCAAAAGTATTTTCGTTACAATTCACACTCTATACTCCAATTAATTTTTAGAGATTGAAGAGGCAAAACTTTGGATTTCTCTGAAATCATTTGATGAACTAATGCTATAAATCCATTCTCAATGACAAAAATCTAATGAGTCTGTTCTGTAAAAGAAAATTTTATACTCAAAGAAGCAACATTCCAAATCCAAAGGCCAGATTATTCAAATCATTTTTAGAAATGTCCTAAGAACATGACACTTAGAAACTGAGACTTTAAGTCAGTGGTGGTGAAGCTATGTATGGCACATGCGCTGCAGGGTCTGTTCTGTCGCTGAAAGCACTAAAAGGTTCGCCATCTCTGCTTAAAGTAATTTGCCTTACAGAATGAAAATACTATCTTAAATGTTAAATTGCCAAAGAGCAAGCATAGGGGACCATAATAAACTGAATCATAAAAACTAAAACCAACTGACTAATCAGCTATATGTAACAGCAGTTAACATAGCTCTCTGCCTTATTTTCATCACCATATACACCTACCACATAGGGCTGTTATGCAATTAAATGTAAAAACACTTGAGAATCCCGGAGACACATAAAAACATTCAAGGTATATGCCAGGAATACATTAACAACTCTGCCATACTTACCATCTAGATGACTCGGCTAAGTATGTACATTAAAGTATCTCAATGGATATTCAAACTACAGTATACCTTTCTTTACTTTTATCCTTTCATAAATGGATACACTAACTTACAAGGCTACCAGAAGGCTTTGTGAACATTAAAAGGTAGAACTGCTCTTAAAATGTTGGTAAGGCATTTTGGTAGTCACAAAGTTCCTCCAAAGCAAGATTTTTTTCTCTTGGTGTGTTTTCCCTCCAAAGAGAAAAACAAAAGAAGGTATTTCTTAGGGAATGCTGATCTTTTAAGTCTTTTCTCCTGCTGATGGAGCTCCTTTAGTGACACAACTGGGTGTACTCTCAAGGTACTAGCTTTTGTTTAATGGTTTCCAGCCTCTGACCTCTTATTAGAATAGTCAAAAGGGGAGGGAAAAAAAAAAAAACAATCTCAACATGATTTCCTAGAGAAAACTTTAAAACATGCATTTACCTAGAGGTCAGGAGGGGGTGGTGTACTGAGGGAGCTCCTTCAGGAACAGGAAAAAGGGCTACAATATCCTCATGTGTCTTCAAAGTGTTTTCAGAGCGCCTGGGCCTCACAGCACTTCTGATACAGACAGCATAGTACAAAGTAATCTCAGTAACTAGGTGCAGAATTTAGCTTAAGCTTTATTAAGATTCACTCACAAATGGAATAGTTAATGTCTATGCCAATAAATTCCAATAAGGGGACCAGAGATTTAGTACAGTGTTTCTGCCGCCTGCCTCGCAAGCACAAGGACCTGAGTTCGATCCCTGGTACCAAAAGAAAAGAAAACAAATTCCAGTAAGGTTTTTGAAAATTTAAAAATATCTAGTATCTACTGTGCTTCTGAAAAATATAAAAATACATATGCTAACTAAAGTTTAAAAAAATCCAATTTGGGATCAGAGTTTTGCTGTATGGTTTCTTTTTGGTACCGGGGATTGAACTCAGGACCCTTGCGGTTTCGAGACAGGCACAGTGCCACTGAGCTAAATCCCGAGTTTGCAATATGGTTTTAAAAAATCATATCCTACAAAGCACTATCATAGCGAGTTATTTAAAACTTTATGTATCTGTTTCTTCAAATTCTCTCTAAATCAAAGGGAGCTAATTTTTAATTGTTGTGAGGTTCCATTTTAAAACTTTACAAATCCCTTCCTTTTTTGATATAATACATTTAAATAAGCACCTTCATATAAAAACCAAATCAAAGCAAGTTTCCTTTATATGTAGAGAGCTAAAAATCCTTGGTAAATCAAAGGAAAATGGAATGGACCCCATCCTGTGCTCTGAAGAATAACTAAGGGTAACAACAGAAAGCCAAAGGGCTTCATGTAGGTGAAGCACAAAAGAATTACAGAATTTTCTCAAGGTATCTTGAGACTTAAATCCCAAAGTCACAACCCATGGACACAACGTAAACAGCATCACTGAATAAAAATACAACACATTTGCTGGGCACCTAACTAACGCTTCCCCCTTTCAAAATGGGTCTACTTAAGGTTTCTCTAAATACTTCCTAAAGGTAAGATCAACTTTTTACAAACCTACCATTTCTTTCTGTTACTGGACATCAAAGGGGGAAATGTTATTTTATTGAAGCCAGAAAATGTAAGCATTCAGTATTTTCACAAGATGCAAAAGCCACTTGAAATCCAGTCCTTGGGCAACACATATAATTTTACACAAAATATTTACTATACATGAAAGTCCACCACAAGCTGTATTTACAGCTTTTAAGCTGAAATTCTAAAATGATTCCTTCAAAGTGTATAAGAGGTGGGAGACAGTAGGCCTACATCTGTGGAATGGTTTTTCTTCTTTAATACTCTGTATAGACTTTAACTTTCCCACTCATTATGCATAAATGTGACACTATTACCTGGCTATCAGAAATATAAGCCTGATAATTATTAAATACTGAAAGTGCAGTTTTAACATTTCTTTTCTTTTCTTTCCTTTTTTTGGTACCAGGGATCAAACTCGGGTCCTTGCACTTCCAAGGCAGACGGTCTAACCACTGAGTTAAATCCCCGGCCCCCAACATTTCATTTTTTATGATACACTAGGAGCACATGACAAATTTTCCTGTTTCCTAGATACCAGAATTTCAAATGACTGCTTACAGAAACACTGAAAGACCACTTTCTCCAATTAGTCCCCCAATTTCTCAATATTTAAAATACAAAACTATGGGGTCACTTTGAGGTACTGATAATACCTACTTATCATTAGAAATATTTTAATTCCCAAGTTACTCATGTGCTTTTATATATTTTAATTTCCACTTTTTTTTTTTTGGTACTGGGGATCGAACTTGGGTCCTTGTGCTTGCACAGCAGGTGGCAAAACCACTGAGCTAAATCCCGGGCCCTTAATTTCCACTCTTTCACAACTATACTAATCAAAGAAAAATAATAGGTCTGATAGTCCTTAGCTTAAAGCATTTGACCTATAAAAAAATTCCCTAATAAAATTAATTGGGTTGGTCACCTGCACAGGGGGACTATATAAAACAGAACCAAAGTCACAGGGCCAATAGACTTAACAGGAAAAACTGTCCTTCCATAGCAACAGAGTACTCATCAAATCACAGATGGCACGCTCCCATGGTAAACCAGGTACTGAAGTCCTATCAGGTGACACAAAGCACTAAGTTACTACAACTCCCAGAAGTATTTACTGACAATGCTATCTCTGAAGGACAAAACATCATTAAACAAAAACAAACCATGAAAACACTGTCAGCACTGTTTCCAAACTTAAGAAAGTTAGTAAATTCTATCATTAACATATCACACCCAGCCAAATTCAGACAATTTTTACACTTTTTCCTTTTGTAGAAAAACCTTTATGTATGGGCCGGGGATTTAGCTCAGTGGTTTCGTGGCCTGCTGCACAAGCGCAAGGACCTGAGTTTGATCCCCAGTACCAAAAAAAGGAAAAATCTTTATGCAGAAAAACCCAACTAGTTTTGAGTATTAATGCCTTTAAAATAACACAGGCCAAAAACTTCAGTCTATCTTAAAATGCAATAAAACCATAAAAATGTGACAACCTGGCATTCATCATTCAATAGGATTGGTTAATTATTTAACACCACCCTGGAACTCAAGAAATACTCCCCAAAAAATCAAGTGCATTTAAAATAAAACGGCTGAGCCAGATGTGATGGCACACGCCTATAATCCCAGAACCCAGGAGGCTGAGGCAGGAGGACCACCATGGGTCTGAGGCCAGCCTGGACTATCTGGGGAGATCCTATCAAATAAGTAAATAAACAGATATGGCTGAGTACTCCAATTTCTAACAGTTTCATTATGCTACAAGGGGCTCATCCTCACTTTTATACTATGTTACGTTAAGACTATACACAAATTGCTTTTAAAAGTCTAATACTCACTTTTTATTCCAACCACTGTAATGTATAAAGTATTTTACTTGTTTGTCCTTTATGGCAACCTTTACACACTGCAATAAAAAAGAAAAAATTCACTTAGAAATAAATTTTCAAGAGACAGACACCCCACCCAGATGATTTTAAAGTATTCAAAAAAAAAATTAAAAGTATCCAATTTCTCAAAGACTCACTCTACAGCAACTCTTTTTAACCAACAAAAAAAGGTGACTCTAAGTGACTATAAAATACTAAACTTTAAGAGCACAGAACCATAAGTTAGAGACGGCTCAACAAAGCTGAGAACCCTAGCATAAAGGGTCATAAACGATCACCCCTAAACTTTATTGGGATAGACAAGTTCACCAAGGGCAGCTAATAAAAGGTATGCATAATTATGCTTTTACAAACTCTAGCCAGGAGCTAGTTTATTCCAAGAACAATTTTATTAGCTGTTCAAAGGTAACACGCTGATTTGTTTCAGAATCAACTTAAAAAAATTTTTTTAAAAGCACCCAAAACAAGGGTTGGAAGTTTAGCTCAATGGTAAAGCACTGGCCTACCACCAGGATACAGAAGTCCCTGGCTTCCAACCCCACTACTGAAAGCAACCAAACAAAATGGCAGCCAAACATATCAAAACTAATTATTAGAGGAAAATCATTAACTACAAGTGATGACTTGTAGTTTTAAAAAATATTCACTGGAGGCAAACCCAAAGAACCACGATAGTTTAAACTATCTCAGTCATCTAAAACTTTGTTCACCAGTGTTTTGTACCAGGAGAAAAACCAGAGTTTAGAACAGTCTGCCAAAGTTCATACAACAAAAAGAATACAAATGAGCAACACGACTCATAATTTAGCAATTATAACACATATCTATGTATTCAAAACACAAGTAATAAGTAGTAAAAAGTTTTTTACTCAGAACTTTGACACTTCACAATTATGCTAAGACTATTTTCAAAGACACACAAAGTATTCACCAGGAATTTATGCAGAAATTGCCTCTGAACATTATAGTGCTTTGTATTTTGTAATGTGGGTTTTTTTGGTAGGGGCTTGGGGGATGCTGGGGAATGAACCCAGGGCCTTAAGTATGTCAAGCAAGTGCTCTACCCACTGAGCTACTACATACACCACAGCCCTTGTGCTCAATTTCCAAAACTGTAAATGTATGTATGGTCAAGTCTTAAAATACATTTGTCCTGGCCTGGGGATGTAGGTCAGTGGTAGAGAGCATGTTTAGCATATGCAAGGTCCTGGATTCAACCGCTAGGATACCATCCCCCAAAAGTCTGTGCTGAAAGTTATCAAAAGCCTGTGTGAGGCCCAAAATTGAATCCTGAGCACCACAAAAATTTCCTGATTAAATGTGTTATCCTGTTTATCTTAGCCTAAATGCAGTTTTTATAACCACACCACACAATGATGCAGAGGAAAGAGAGCCCTATTCCCCAGGATTCAAACTTTCCCAGTCAAATCAACAAAGTTAACTATAAATGTTCACTCCATATATAATACCTGCATAAAAATAATTCTGGAATTTTTTTCACAAGTTATCAACTACAAAATACTACTTGTTCCCAAGATCCCACCAACCTTCACCTATCACTTCCCTTACATGCTACTTCCAACAAATGGGTCTTAAAAAGTCAGTTAAAAAAGAAGAGTAGCAACATTTTAACTTATTTGAGCCATTAAACAAGCAGTAAAAAGCCCAAAACAAGAAGTCTAAAAACTTATAAGCTTATAATAAAAGGTAACTTTCTTAACAAACCCAACAAAGACACTGAAACTTGTTATTAAAAGTCAGATTTGCGCGGGGGATTTATTTAGCTCAGTGGTTTTGCCCAGGTGCAAGGACCCGAGTTCGATCCCGGGTACCAAAAAAAAAGAGTCAGATTTAACCAATAGTCATGGCCAACTTCTCCAAAGATTTCATACCTTTGCTTCATAAAGAAGAGGCCCATGAAAGCACAGTACTCGTTCACCTGTGAAAGAAAAGTACACAGTTAGTTATAATGCTTCTCTATAATAAAAGATTCACATCTGAGAAAAACCACATTTGCATTGTTATTCCCAGCAAACTGGAAAAATAGATAAGGCAATAGATGGAGCAACACTTCTCAATTTCACCATACCCTACCAACAACCATTCAGTATCTAGTGTAAAGAATAATAACCAATTTATTAGATTGTGTAAATCATCAAAGCACCTATCATGTGCCAATAAAACCTACTGTAGTTACTACTGGTAAAGGTGACCTGTTGTTTCTACCCATATAAGCTGGAAACAAATCCCCCCGCAACCCCTACCAGGGATCAAACTCAGGACCCTTTTGCTTGCCAGGCAGGCGCCAGCACCACTGAGCTCAATCCCAGGCCCAATAAAAAATTTTTTTCTAGTACTGGGAATTGAACCCAGGGTTCACAGTCTAGCTAAACTGCCCAGGCTGGCCTTGGACTTGTTATTCTCCTGCCTCAATCTACAGAGACAGGGGTGTACCTACACACCCGGCTTAGAAATAACTTTTTTTTTTTTTTTTTGGTACCGGGGACCAAATGCAGGACCTTGCACTTGCAAAGCAGGCAGCAGAACCACTTCAGCTAAATCCCCGGCCCAGAAATACCATTTTAAATGCCATTCCTCATGTTTTTCTGCATTTAGAAACTTACCCTCCACACATATCTCTCTTCTAACCTTTTTAGTGAGTAAAATATTTTACCAATTAAAATTTCAATATAAAAAAAAATAAAATTTCAATATAGATCAGAGATGGCTGGACTTTTAAATAACCTCTCTGCACTCATTCAAAATGTGTTCTGGGGCCCAGGGATTTAGCTCAGTGGGTTCTGCTGCCAAGCGCAAGGTCCAGAGTTCGATCCCTGGTACCAAAAGAAAAAAAAGTGTTCTGGGACCTGGCCTGCTTCAACAAAATAGACAAAGAATTCTAACCTTTGGGAAATTACACTCTATGATGAGCCTACCATTATGATTTGCAAGACCAAATAAAAATCTCAGAGACTTGCAAGCTATCTCTCCTCAACAAAGCAGGCCAACAATTCCCAGTAATACTTAGGGTAATTGTCATAGAAATAGACCTTACATTATTTTCAGTACAGTTTCAACAAACCAAACCCCAGGCAAAAAAAATTATCCAACAGGTCCAGTTCCTATAGCTACAAAATTAAACTGAGTATAACTTAAAATATTCCTCCAACCTAAAGTTATTCCATAGAAAATCCAAATATTCGTATCACATTATTTATCTGGTCTGTGTGCCCTACAATGTCAGGTTAATAAAGGACGCTGATAGTTTTCGCTTCGGCAGCACATACAATAAAGGACACTGATAATGTAAGCAAATAGGTTTGTATAACTTCCTGTATTTTATATTCAAGTACGGAGAATGACTGATGACCTATATGGAGGGTCACAAAGAATGATCCAGACAGAGGACACATTTATACAAAGCCAGGGAAGGATGTAACAGAGAACCCACCAGACAAATATTTAACAAGTTCACTGCTGGAGCACAGAATAAACATGTGAAAGCGTTAGTGAAATTGAGAGACAGAGCAACATCATAAATGTAATGTCTTGTCTGGACTTTATCCTATACAGGATTCCTACATCTGACCAAGAATCTTTTGGAATGGTTTTGAAAACTGTAGATATTCAAGTATCAGGAGCAATTCTGCATAATTTTGGGGAAAAAAAATCATTTCACAATTAAAATTATGATTAGGCCTGGTTTTCCGGCCTATAGGCCAGCTATGGCAGGTCGAGACAGAACCCCATTTTTTGCCTCAGGTCACACAGCTAAGACCTCAAAGGTCCCACGATGATGCTCCAGGACAGGATTACATCAGCTGAAGACAACCTGGGGGGGGGGGGCAACAAATTCCTAATCAACATAAATTCCTCTTCATCTGCATAAATTCCTCATTGTTCTAGGATTATCGCTGTACTCCCAGAGTCAAGTTACTCCGGAGGTACAGAATAAAGGTGTGGCAAGCGTCTTTGCTGCCTAGAGCAGCACAGATCAGGCCCAAAGCTCAGCTTCTTCTCTAACCCTCATTTGTCTACATATATTAATTAATTCGCCTTGTGCTGTCGCAGCTCAAATACTAGGGCTCACTCCAGTTCTAGTAACATCTCCTCTCTTTCCCTGTTCCCTACATTCAAGTGTCACTGGAGACCTATTGTTACAATTTCCCAGACTAAAACCCAGTAAATTACTTTAAAATCAAAGATGTCTATAAAGGGCTGGGGATTTAGCTCAGTGGTTCCACCTCCTGCCTCGAAAGTGCAAGGACCCGAGTTCAATCCCCGGTACCAAAAAAAACAAAAACAAAAACAAAAAGATGTCTATAAAAATTTCTGCAGTTCCACTTAAAAGCACTTGGTAGGCTGAGGCCGGAGGACTGCCAAGAATTTGAGGCCAGCCCTGGCTATGTAGTGAGTTCAAGGCCAGCCTGAACTAACAGGAGACCCAGTCTCAACAACACCACCACCACAAACTCTTCTGCTAATAAGCAGCAGCACTAAAAATCAGGTCTATGTCTTCTACTCTCCCTCTCTAAGTACATTTTCAAGGCACTCTGAAAATGGCCTGTTTTTTCCCCCTCTTTTGGCTGCAGCTGCCAAAAACAACTGCTCTGAGGCCTTTTGACCTCCAGTCTAGGTATTTCACTGCTATTATTTGGAGAGATATATATATATATATATTTCTTTTGGGAGGGGGTGCCGGGGATTGAACTCAGGACCATGCACTTGTGACCTAGGCAGTAGAACCACTGAGCTAAATCCCCGGCCCTGATATTTTGTTGAAAATACACAGCTACCTGTAAAGTATGAGCCAGGTTGACATGGCTATTTTCCATGTCAGTAAACTCAAAAGATTGGCAACAGGGAAAACTGCAAACTACCATCATCAGATAGTAGTTTCATATGCCTCCCTCTACCCTTAATCCTCTCGATACTTTCAATGTTTACTAGAACATCACTCAGGTCACAGCATTAACCTCATAATTCCTGACAAAAAATGTCTTCCCCCTGACAATATGCCAGATACCCAACAGTCTTCTTTGCTTTAACAAAACTACAATTGGAAGACCCAAATCCAATGCAGTCACTATGTTTAAAGATTTCTCACAGGGCCGGGGATTTTGCCCAGTGGTTCTGTCGCCTGTCTCACAAGGGCAAGGACCCGAGTTCGATCCCCGGTACCAAAAAAAAAAAAAAAAAAAAAAAGATTTCTCACAGAACATATACTGTACCATGAAGTAAAAAAGCTTCGTATACTGGAATCATGAAAGGAAATTTTTCTGGTACAGTAATTCTTATTTTTATCATTACAATGCTTCCACAATGTTTTAAGATAGCCCCATTGGCACTATATGAAGTTCTCGAGATATTCTCCAAATGTCTTATAAACAATTTTTAAAAGATGGTTATATTGGGATTAGGATTTAGCTCAGTGGTCCCCGAGCCTGCCTCGAAAGTACAAGGTCCTGAGTTCGATCCTCAGTCCAAAAAAAAAGGATGGCTATATTGTTTTGAAACCCAAAGAGAAACACACGTGGAAAGTAAAATTAATGGGCCGAGGATTTAGCTCTGTCGAAGCGCCGGTCTTTGTAAACTGCAAGGTCCTTAAAGAAAGTAAAGTTAATCCATTTTCCAACCTTTGCCTAGGGCTACCTTTGTTCCTACTTGTCAAGTGCACAACCATAAACAGCACAAGCACTCTGGTGGCCCTCTAGTTTTTGGGGTTTCTGAGATAGGGTCTCACTATGCAGTCCCGGCTGACCTCGAACTCAGTGAACCTCTTGCTTCAGCCTCCTCAGGGCTGCAATTATCAGCATGCGCTGCCAGCCCGGCTTGACATTAAGTTTTTGTGCCCTAACAGTCTGGCAAAGCTTATGAACCTCTTAGGATGTTTTAATAAAACTATTAAAGAGAAAAACAACTCTGTTGGAACGGTTATCAGAACTAATTTATTACTTTCTGTACATTCTGAGAGCTCCTTATCTGAAGTAGTAAATAGGATTTGGCTGCTGATCCAATAACTACAATAGTTAAGTAAGGACTCTAAAAGTTTAATGTATTTTCCATATAACACCGAGATATAAAAATACCCTAATACTTCTACTTCTGTTGGGAAAATTTTTACACTGACAATAGTACTTGGCCGGGGATTTAGCTCAGGGGCACCGCCCCTGCCTTGCAAGCGCAAGGTCCTGAGTTCGATCCCGGTATCGGAGGGAAAAAAAAAGAAAAACCAGTGACAATAGTACTAAATATGTTAGATGATAAAATTTTTCCTCATTCAAGTTCACAGACCCTCTGAACTTTATCCACCGAGTCCAGATTAAGAATACTGGTTCTATTCCGCCACCTGCCTCACAAGCTCAAGGTCCTGAGTTCGATCCGCGATACCAAAAAAAAAAAAAAGAAAACAAAAGTGGTTCTAAGACACATTAAAACAAAGAATCCATAGCCGTTAAAGTTAGTCTCAAAAGTGGGAGAAAGGAAATATTCATCAACAAAAATAACCCTGAACACCCCTTAAATTTGCTATAAAGTTAAAAAATACCTAGATTTTGAATTCATGACTTTTAAGTTATTCTAACATGTATTAAAGTTTTTAAATCCCTCAAACCCATGAGATTGGACATAGCATTTGTACTAGCACAGTACATCCATAGCAATGAAAAACTTTAGCATGCTATAAAAGTCCTCCTGGGCTGGGGATTTGGCTCAGTGGTTTCGCTGCCTGCTGTGCAAGCGCAAATGCAAGGACCCGAGTTCGATCCCCGGTACCAAAAACAAAACAAAACAAAAGAGATAAAAGCCCTCCTAAATAGATGTGTTGTAAGAACTCAAAGGGGCGTCCTCCACTGAAAGTCAGGTTCTAATATTCAGCCAACTCTTACTGATCAAAAACCAATTTTAAAAATTAACTTTCAAACCACCGTTAAGCAAATACTAATTCAAGCAAACAATGGCGGCACGAAAAAAAATGACGTCAAGGCCACAGGCTTAGAAACGGAAACGCTTCGTGGCTCCAATGGAGCCGCCTTTATTTACTTTTCCCGAGCAGGCGTGCGGCTAGGGGGCTCCAGTTCCCCACCAAGCAGGGCGCGGCTCCCCGTCCCCCACCACCACCAGGCCAGGAGCGCGTGCGCGAAGCACGGACGGAGGTGGGCGACCATGGCGGATCCGCCATCTTGCGGCGGTCGTCTCGCAGCGGCTCCAGGCGTCCTCAACCCGCGTCCGCGGCGAACTCCGCCCGCGGCGGCGACCCGGGAGCTGGGAGACCCGAGACCGCTTGGAACGGCCGCCCCGCGCCCGGGCCCACAGCCCTGCCACGTTGTTGCCGCGCCAAGACGCGTCACCGCCCGACAATAGGCGTCTCCCTCCGCGCCTCCCACGGCAATAACAAACGCGCCGAGGCTCGCTACGCCGCCAGTGCCTGTCCTGCTGCAGTGCGGAAGACCCCGAGGCCGGACAGTGCTTGGCCTGGGGCCGCCCCGCTCCCTCCGCGGGCCTCTCGCACAAAGCCGAGCCGCATACCCAGCCCACACCCAGCCCGCCCCCGTCCAGGACCTCCAGCCCCAAGGCTGGGCCCGGGCACCGACTCACCCTCCTGGAACTTGGGCTTCGGGTCCTGCTTGGGCGCCATTTATAAGTGATTCGCCGCCTCCTTCTCCCACCACCCCCGACTACCGCCCCCTACTCTCTACCCCACCCGAGCTCGCGTCAGACGCGCCGTCCGGCACAGCCGCTCTACATCCTGGGCCCGATTTGCCAGCGCCCGAAGACCTCACAGCGCCGCAACCGCGCAACCGCCGCCAGCCAACGACCGCCCGCCGCGCACGCGCCTGCGCCGCCCGAGGCACGCCGGGACCGGGGGGAGGGGCGCCTGTTGCCCATCCCCCCAGCTCTGCGTCCTCCCGGTCCCTTCCCCCCCACACCCGGGCTCCTCCTCTTCTGGTCCCTTCCCGGTCCCTACCTCAGGCTTTCTCCCTTCCCGTCCCCATCCCCCACCCGGCCTCGCCCCCTTATCCACCCCTTACCCCGGGCGTGCAGCTCCCTCGTCCTCACCCGTACCCCCGTGGGGACCCCCGGTCTCGCGTCCCCCCCATATCCGGGCTCCTAGTCCCCCATCCCCCACCCCAGTCCCCAGACCTCGGGACCCTCACGCTAGATGGAGCCTAGATTTTATTTTGTGTGTCACAGGGCAGGGTTGGGAGTGAGGCGGTAAACCACTGGCGACCGAGGAGCGGGAAAGGCCAGGTGCGCGGCCCCACGTGCACAATAAGCGCTCAGCTGCGGGCTTCGGGGAGCCGCGAACCCACGACCCGCAGCCCCCCTTGGGTCTCTGCAGGGGGTTCCGGAGGCCCCGGGCCCTGCCTCTCTCACCCCTGCGCAGAAGCGGAAAGCTCACTGTGTGGATCCTGGTCTGTCCTGACCTGTTCCGCCTTTGTCATCCTGTGTCTTTGAATTATTGCTAAATATGCTTAAGTACAAACATTTCTTTACGTCAGTAACCAGAGCAGAGACCCTGTAGTCTGCTCCGCTGCATAAGAACAGCGTCCTTTCCGTCGGTGCCGTGTGGAGATGACAGGTCACCCGAGTCCATCCAGACCTCCAGCCCACACAGTCCCTGCACAAGGGTGGTCTCCAAGGCTAAACCTTCCAAGCAGGCCCTGCACCCCACCGATTCTAGACAACTCCCCGTGTGTCCAACTCTTCTTCTAATACAACCTCTTTGGCAACAAATCCTCACAAAAGAAGCTTACACTTTCCAGTTGGCTATACAGGGTATTAGTCCTTTGTCTTGTGGAAAGGGCTAGGGGTTCTGTGAGCCTACCCACCCCAAAACAGCACAGTACCTGAGAGAGGAGAGGGGGAGGGAGAGGGAGAGGGAGAGAAAGGTTTGACCATAAAATACATACTTTTTAAATTCAAAGTTTGTCATTTGCAGTGCTGGAGGTCCAGTCCAATCTAGGACCTTGCACATTCAAGATCTGTTCTCCCGCATTGAGCTACATCCCCAGCATTAACACGGTTTTTTTGTTTTGTTTTGTTTTGTTTTGTTGGTACTGGGGATTGAACTCGGGACCTTGCGCTTGCAAGGCAGGTGGTGGAACCACTGGCCTAACAAGGTTTTAAAAATCAAAATAGGGCCGGGGATTTAGCCCAGTGGTTCCGTCGCCTGCCTTGCAAGCGCAAGCACCCGAGTTCGATCCCTGATACCAAAAAAAAAATCAAAATAGTGCAAGTCTTGGCCACTGTTGATTGGGTATCCTTGCAGTTTCTTCTTCTTTTTTTTTATAATATGCCGCACTTTTTATTGCAACGTGACCATTTTTGTGAGGGTAGGGAGTTTGATCTCAAAACAATGTTCCATTTAAGGCTCTTTTATACAGAAATTGCCATCATGACTGATATTCAAACTATCTTTAGTGTTGCAAGACTCACATGGTAAACATAAAACTTCTACACTTATTCAGTAGTGTACACTCAACAGAAAACACAAAGGCATTAATACTGTAACAGCTATTTAAAGATACACAGGTAACAGGAATGAACACTGAGGTACTAGGATAAACTGATGACACAGTTAATGAAGCTTAATTGGCATTCTTTTCAGAGGATTAAACTCGTTACAAAAAAGTGCTTTTAAGGGCCGGGGATTTAGCTCAGCGGTTTCGCTGCCTGCTATACAAGTGCAAAGACCCGATTTCGATCCCCAGTACCCAAAAAAAAAAAAAAAAAAAATCCTAAAAAAGTGCTTTGAATGCACAGTGTTATATCTGTGCTGCCATGTCACAAAAAATAGGCTTGCCAAGGCAGGTGAGGTGTATGAATGCTGCGCGCCTCACAGAACTGCAATCATGTGCAACTATAAATAATACTGAAAAAAGTTTACCATCTGACCAGTGGCTAATACATTCAAGGCATTCAATTAGCTTATCCTCAGCAGTATTCTAAACTAGTCACATTGACAATCACATTCACTGTAGTGCTTGCAGCAAAGGAGGCATATAACCAGCTGTTTTAGCTAACGTAAGATGGGAAGGCATTCCTTGGGTTGTACATAAAAGTAACCACAAAAGTAATGGTACTAAACAGTCTAATGGCAATCACTGACAAGCTGCTTAAATGAATGGTATCTCCTTCATTCATTGTGTTGGAAGGGTCCAGTGGAAAGGGAAAAAAACAAAAAAACCTAATACTATTCCAATGGACTGAGCTGGAAAAATGAAAGCCCCTATGATCCAGATGGCACTTGACTGTCTATTTTACAATGGTTTTCCTTCAAGTGAAACTACTACATCTTGCAGTTTACTACTACATCTTGCAGTTTACATCTTCTTTATCCTCATGTTACTGGAGTTTTAGAGCTGGTAGAGGCATTGATATAGGAAAAATATCACTTCTGACCTGTTAGATGTCAGATATGCAGAAATTCGTGGTCTTACAACATTGATGGATGAAGTCTGGAACCAAAGAAGGAAGTAAGGAGAGTTTTATTGGACATAAGGGGAAGAACGGCTTCTGTATTCCCAGGAGGGGTCCTGAGTGGGTGACCAAGATCCTTTGTAACCCTTTGTAAGGGGTAATTTAAAAAGCAAAATCGGGGGCCGGGGATTTAGCTCAGTGGTTTTGCTGCCTGCTGCGCAAACGCCAGGGACCTGAGTTCGATCCCCAGTACCAAAAAACAAACAAACAAACAAATAAAAAGCAAAATTACAACGTTTTTTGGGTACAATGTGAGTCAAACTGCAATCAATCTATAAGATTTCAAGTACAGTGGCTTAGCTAATGTTGATCCAGTGTAGCAAGGATATGTGTAAAGATCCATATTTGGGGGAAGGGAAGGGAGGATGGGTCCAGATGTTCTGGTCACCTACCTGTGTGCCTGATACCTATCTGGGCCCACTCACTGGACCAGGGGGTGCTAATTACAGTATAATCTCCAGCTGCTGTTTACCTCTAGGGAGGCTTGCAGGCATGGCTATTGTATCTCCATTCTGAGGCCTGGCTCTCTTCAGATTTATCTCCAGCCACAACTCTGATGCCTCTTTCTTTTCTGCTGACTTCCTCTGCCCAACCCCACTCTGACTGCATGTTAATATCTCTCTAACTTAACTGTCTATAATATCATCACTGCTTAAGGGGATAGTTTTGTTCTCATGAGATGAGGACTCCTACACTGAGCAGGTTGGCAGCCTGATTCTTGTCATGGGGTAATTGCTCTGGCTTGGGGATGAGCTCATCAAGGGGTCATCTGTTAGGCTGTGGTCCCCTTGGCTGCTGAGGTGGTTGCAGGTTTAGCACAATGGCTGGAGACTTGTAGGTATCGCTCCAGAGGGTCTGGAACTGGACCTTGTAAAAATTGGTAATCAAATGTCACTTAAATCCTGAAAATTACTCTTTCTTTGGTGTCCTCAGTCTTCAAGGGGGAGGAGACAGGTAGATTTAGGGCTCATGCACTTCGTACTGCATACTCCTTAAGTGACTAACATGTTGATGTGCACAGCTGAGCAGGGACCCGACCCATAGTTCTGTGGTGATAACAGATGGATTTAAAGCAAAGGCAGGGATGCCAAACTTTTAGTTACCCACTGGGCACTGAAGGCCCCTCCTATCGGGCTGGATTACACCAGCACCCTGTCAATTCTTTATTTACAGTTTTTGCCTTTATGTTTTCACTACACAGGAAATATTTGAATATTTGTTTTTTCATGATACAGCAATTCAGAAATATGAAATACTCCAGGAATCCTTTCATTTCACCCATTTACCTCCCCACCATTTGGCATGTAAATTTCTTTCTATCCTCTACCTATTGTTTTTTCTTTTGCCATAAATGGACTGTGCATGTTGTTCTATTGTCATTTTAATTAATTATATATATATATATATATATATAGCATGTATATGCCAGAGGTCATTCAAATTTTTTTTTTGGTACCAGATGGCACTACTTAGCTAAATCCCCAGCCCCTCAAATTATTATTTATAGGTCTATAGGTCTGTCTTACCTTTTTTTTCTGGTGTTTTGAGACAAGGCCTCACTGTGTAGTTCAGGCTGGCCTTGAACTCACTGTGTAGCCCAGACTGGCCTCAATCTTGTAGTGATCCTCCTGCCTCAACCTCCCAAATGCTGGGATTACAGGTATGTGTCATCACGCCTGGGTTTATTTTACTTTTTTTTTTTTTTTTTTGGTACCAGGAATCGAACTCAAGGACTGGCGTTTGCTAGGCAGACACTGTGCCACTGAGCTACATTCCTGGTCCTCTGTCTTACTTTTTTTTTTTGTCTTACATTTTTAATAGTTGTTTATATACTGTAGTACAAATATATTCCAACATTCAACCTTGCTTCTATGGTAAAAATTTAGGTTGCTTGCTTTTTAAAATTTTTAAATGTTTTGCTATTAGAAACCTATATCTTTGAACCTAAATCTTTGTGTGGATAGCTTTTTTTTTTCAGGACCAAAAAATGTAGAATTACTAGATTGAATAATGTGTTTATTTTAAACTGCTTCATGAAAAGCATTATCCATTTACCTTTCAAACAAGGACAATTTAAGAGAAGGCCTGTATTCCAGCTTTGTTGCCCCCACAAGGTGTTATCTGTCTCTAAAAACCTGTTTTAATACAGCAGGAAGTCATGTATAGGAGAAGCCATGCACAGGAGTGCAAATTTTTTCAGTGGTTATAAATCAGGGTAGTAATAAACTGGATGACAGGGGTGAGGACTGTTGAGTGGGAAAGATGCTGTGTCTTGATCTGTGTCTTTTTTTTTTTTTTGTACCGGGAATCAAACTCAGGACCTTGCGCTTGTGAGGCAGGCAGCGGAACCACTGAGCTAAATCCACTCCCCCACCCCCGTTAATCTATATCTTGAGCAGTCACATGGTTACTTGCATCTGTCAGAATTGATCAATCTCCCCAGTACCAAAAAAAACAAAAACAAAAAAGAATTGATCAAGCTATGTATTTATGAGTAATACATTTTACTGTATCTACATTATACCTCAAGAAAAATATTTTTAAGGGCTGGGCCGGGGATTTAGCTCAGTAGTTCTGCTGCCTGCCTCGCAAGCGCAAGGTCCCAAGTTAGATCCCCAGTACCAAAAACAAAAAACAAAAAACTGGAGATATAGCTCAGTGGTAGAATGCTTGCCTAGCATTTGTGAGGCCCTGGGTTCAATTCCCTGTACTACAAGAAAAAGAAATTAATGCCTGAGGCTTTAGCTTAATGGTGCCATTGCCTACCTCAAAAGCACAAGGTTTGAGTTTGACCCCTGGTACCCTGTTTCTTTTTTCTTTTTCTTTTTTTTTGGTACCAGGGATCAAACTTGGGACATTGTACTTGCAAGACAGGCGGTGGCACCACTGAGCTAAATCCCCAGCAGAAAAGAAATTTTTTTTTTTTTTTTTGGTACCAGGGATCGAACTCAGGTCCTTGCGCTTGCAAGGCAAGCAATGGAACCACTGAGCTAAATCCCTGGCCCAGAAAAGAAATTCTTAAAAGTTGCTTTTTTTTTTTTTTTTGGTTTTTGGTTTTGTGGGGGTTTTTTGATACTGGGGATTGAACTTGGGACTTTGCACTTTCGAATGAGGCGGTGGAACCACTGAGCTAAATCCCCAGCCCAAAAGTCACTTTTTAAAAGATTTTATTATGAAAATTTCAAACATACAAAAATGTAGAAAGAATAATATATTATCACTTCCATTAAACAAGATTCTGAATATTTCTCCATATTTGCTTTCTCTATATAATACATACGTGGCATCTGCATGTAAATATATCATGATCTTTTATGCCTTTTTACTTCAGTGTGTATTTCCAAATTAAAAGATATTCTACACATCACAATAGTCTTGTCGTATACCCCAAAAACATTCTGAGAAAAGAATCTGTTGGCTTCATTGATGGCCAGTGGGTAGGAGAGGTGTCTGCCTGCCCACAATACACCCTATATCAGCAATGGCTTCAGTATTTGTTTGTTTTGTGTTTCTTCGGTACCGGAGATCAAACTCAGGACCTTCCACTTGCTAAATCCTCGAACCTTCAGTATTTGTTTAAGATATTTTTTCCTGAAGAACCTGAGCCTTTTTGAATGTCTAGTGTTCTGGATTCATCTGGTGTTCTGGATTTTTCTGGTTGTTTACTTAATTGGGTTCTCTTTCCCTTTTATTTCCTGTAAATGTAAAGTTAAGTCTAAAGACGTGACTAGAGCTAGGTTGGATGTTTTGACTGTAAGGCTGTGCCTTTCGGTGTATCACCTAAGAAGGCATGTGATACATGCTTGGTCCATTATTGGTAATAAGAAATGTAATCACTGGGCTGAGGAGGTTAGGTCACTTTAGTTTTTGCATAATCAGTGGTAATTAATTCTATGGAAAAATTTAAAATATACACAGCTACATGGCACAGTATAATGAAATCACTGTATCTGGTTTCACGCTCATTAACTGTACAGTTATTAGCTCTGTGTCTACAACTATTGTTGTTATTTTTTGGTACCAGGGATTGAACTCAGGACCTTGTGCTTGTGAGGTATTTTGCAGTGGCACTGAGCTAAATCCTCAGCCCAGGGTCTACAATTATTAACATGTAGCCAATCTTATTTCATTGGTACCCCTCATTCTTCCCCAATGAAAAATACACACCAATTCCAGGTAATGTGTCCGGTTTTATTGGTACCCCAGGCTGGCCTCAAACTTTCGGCAACACTCCTGCGTCTGCCTCAAGTGCTGGGATTACAGGCATGCACCACCAAGCCCAGCCCAAATCTTACTTCTGAAGGAGCTTGTGATCCTAACTTCTCCACTGGTCCCGAAGTTAGAAGCGAATCAAAACAATTTTTCATAAAAGCTTTTTGAGAATGAAGATAATTACTTGACAGAGTATAATAGAAGTTTATTGTTTCACAGTTCTAGGGCTAGACAAACCAGATGAAGATGTTGGTACACTTGGTTCTTGTGAGGAGGAATCTATTCCAGGCCTCTCCTCTAGCTCTTGGGGGTTTGCTGACAATCTTCAGCCATTCCTTAATTGATAGAAACATTGTCCAGTGTCTGCCTTGATCTTCACGTGTCACTCGCCCATGTTTCCAAAAGTGGATGTCTGGGTGTTTGTTCAGATTTCCCCATTTTTCCTAAGGACAGGCACCAGCCATATTGAATTAGTACTTTAGACGACCTCATCTTAACTAATTACATACACCTGCAATGCTATTTCTAGATCAGATCGCATTTGGAGATACTGGTGATATAGGGCGCCAAGAAATCTAAAAATGATATCCAAATAAGCAAAAATAATCCAAACAAGGGAAATATAACTCCCAGCCTGCTAGATATCTGAAACTCGAGTTCGTGTTCTCTAAAATCAAAGAATGAATTCTAGGAAACAATGGAGGTTAAGAATAGAAAAAATAGGTCTGGGGATTTAGCTCAGTGGTTCTGGCACCTGCCTTGCAAGCTCGAGGTCCCGAGTTCAATCCCCGGTACCAAAAAAGAAAAAAAAAAAAAAGAATAGGAAAAACGTATTGAGAGAAAGATAGCTTCTAAGGGGGACCGGAAAGTGGGTTGGCCACCCACCCCGCTTTTCAAAGGCATTTTATTGAGGAAAGCCATGAGGTAAGGTGGGTACAAGGTGAGACAAAACTATAAGACCCAATGGAAAATTAAAAGGTGGACATAAGATGGGACAAAACCATGACCAACCAATAAGATTACAAGTACAGTCACCCAGATAATATTGTTTTGTTTTGTTTTGGGGGGGTTTTTTTGGTACCAGGATCGAACTCTGGTCCTTGTGCTTATGCAGCAGGCAGCGGAAACCACTGAGCTAAATCCCCAGCAACCCAGATAATATTGATTAAAAGGGGATCAAATGGGAAAACAAGTCATATACAAGGAATTTCTGGAAAGGAAATGGGCTAAGGAGATTGATGTCTATTTAGGATATCAGTCACTGCTATTCATCTCTAGGGGAAGTAGTACCTCTTTTCTTTTCTATTCTGTTTGTTGGTTTGTTAGCGGGATCAACTCAGGACCTTTCACTTGGGAGGCAGGCAGAGGCACCACTGAGCTAAATCCCCAGGCCCAGTACCTCTTTTCTTTCTATAATGCTAACCAGTGAATGTGCCTCAATTGTTTTTCTATGCTCAGGCCCAGCTTTGTCTGACTGCCTTGTAATACTTTCTAACTAACTTAGCTATCTGCAACACTGGGAGTTAGGACTTCGAGAATTTGAGTGGAAGAGACATAATTCAACCTATAATACCAAACTGGTTTTGTTGTTGTTGTTGTTGGGGGTTTTTTGGTACCAGGATCGAACTCGGGACCTTGTGCTTGCGAGGCAGGCTTCGGAACCACTGAGCTAAATCCCAGGCCCAAAACTGTTTTAAATAAATGCTTGATATTTTCATTGACTTCTCAGTTTGCCACTTTGTTTCTCCTTTGAGCTGGTTTATTTCTTTGGAAAAATTCTACCCCATTTGCCATCACCTCTTCTGTAATAATGAGGGTATTTGGGGGATTGGATGCTAAAATTGTCCATGTTTTTTCTTCTAAGGTCTGAAATTGTATTTTGAATTCATGTTAAGATCAGATCGTACGGTAATTGCAGAGAATGAGAGTGTGTGGGGAATGACCGGACATATTGAAGACAAGGGAAGAATTTGTAGCTGTCAACATAAAAACAAAGTTTTGCTCAAAGAAACTTGAATTCTTCTTGGAAAACATGAAATAAAGGGGAATAGTTTGCTTTGAGGCTACAAAGGGGATGAAGGAAAATTTGCAATTTAAATCACTGACTTAAAAAAAGGGTAAATGTCCTAAGGATCTGTTCACAGAAGCTCCCTAGTTGGCTCATCAATGAAACGATCTTACAGTGGTGGTCACGCACAGTGTCGTTTCTGCAGAGATCACGGCTTTATGAACCCACGATTTCATTAATTTTCATGTCCTCATATTCCTTAAGTCTGGGAATCTGCCTTCATTTCAAACAGACCACTCAAAAAGTCTTAGTCTTCAACTGTACTTACGAGGTGAAATTTTGTAGTTTGACTTCTGAAATTCAGTCTTACTACTGTTTGCGTAATACAGCGTTTGGAACAAAGAAACTCACGATTAAAAAGAAAGAAACTCTCGATTGAGGTTATTTATTTATTTTTGGTACAGGGGATCGAACTAGGGACCTTGCGCACTTGAGAGTCAGGCGCCGGAACCACTGAGCTAAATCCCCGGCCCAGGTTAGTTATTTTGATTAAGAACAGAAACTGATTAAATTATTACTGTTTTTGAGAACTGAAACTGCGAATTTGAACATGGACACCAGAAATCCCCCAACGTGGGGCTCCGACTGAGCTAGCCGGGCAGTTGCAAAAACTTTTATTCCTAGATCCTTTAAAAGGGTGAGAACTTTAATTTTCCCCAAACGTAGTGTTGTAGTAAAGAATCTTTTCATAACCTTCTTTGGTAGTTTTTCACCACACCTCAAATTGTATTTCATTTCTGTCATCCTGCACCCAAACTTTTGTTAATAACGTACAAGCGGCCCTCTAGTGGTCAGCATCTCCAAGTTTCCGCAGCGGAGTGCGGCGAGCTGGGAAGGGGTCTAGAACCCCAGAGCAAACTCAACTCTGCCTGCCGCTATCCTAGGGGTCCTGTGATCCTAGGGGTGTCCACGATCCCAGGGATCCCCGCGATCCTAGGGGTCCCACGATCCTTGGGATCTCCGCACGAGCCTACAGGCCCCGCGATCCTAGGGGGTCTGCGATTCTAGGGGTCACGAGCCTGCCCTGCAGCAGAGGCAGGGAATATTCCGGCACCGAACACGGAAGAACACGGAAGCGGCTCTGGCAGCGACTGGAACCCCCGGCCCACGGCCGGCCCACCGGCCTCGCGCCGCACCGCGAACTCCAGGCTTCTCCTCCTGCGCCATGATGGCTCAGATAAACCAGGCCGCGCTGATCACACAGATGATCAAAACCTAAAGGAGTCTCAGAAATTGATCGAAAATACCATATATAGAGTTTGCTCACCACCAAACTGAAAAGTAAAAACATTTGTTTTATAGACTGATCCAGAGCTTCAGTGTGGGAAGGAATCCCGCGTCTGCCCACCAAGACAAAAAAGTAAAAATTGATTCTGCTCTCCAATGGGAACTGCATTTCTCAGTAACAATAGTCCAGTAGCTGAGGAAGGCCTTTACTTGATGGGAAAAAACACATAGGGGGTAGAAAAAGGGAACGAATATCCACAGGACATCATAGCTGGTAGAGGACTGGAGAGTCACTCAGGGTTTGCAGGCCGAGGCAGTGCCATCTTAATTCGGAAATTAATCTTAGTTTTGCTAGAGGTTTTTTACTGATCCTCCACATGCTAATGTGTTTTCCGTAGTGATATGTGATCAATGGTAATTGGCCTCAATTACATATTAAAATCTTAATTATTTATGAAGATTATGGTATTAATTTTGGCCCCAAAATGTTTATTCAGATCCATCAGTCTTTAGATACCAGCTGGAGTCTACAGGAGCTACAGGAGATAGAGGCAGAAGATGAGACTTAGGGTAGGGAGCAATGATACAATCAGAAGGCTGGAAATTCCGAAGGACACTGGGCCTAGGGCCTTCCACAGGCATTATATCATTTTTTTTTTTTTTTTGTACCAGGGATGGAACTCAGAACCTTGAGCTTAGGAAACAGGCAGTGGCACCAATGAGCTAAATCCCTGGCAAGGTGTTATATCTTTAAAAGTAATTTCTAGATTAAGAGACCCAAGGACCATAATCAGACAAAATACTTCTGTATATGATGGTATTCTGGACAAATAAGTTATAAAGAGATGTGGGGGACAACTGGGGAAATTTGACTATTGTATGAATTTATTAGATGAGATGATGATTTACTGTACTGGAAGAGTGGAGATGTTTGACTGGAAAAGCAGGCTGCAAAAGAAAATGTAAGCTAGGGCCAGGGATTTAGCTCAGTGGTTTCACCACATTTAAATTCTGGAGAGATGTAATATTATGTGAACAGAGAAGTGTTAACAAACACAGCTGTATTTTAATTAAAATACTTTATTAACTTTTAAAAATATACACAAGGGGAAGAAAAATGACTAAGTGGTAGCATTCTTTTTCAAACTAAAATTGCAATTAATATTCAGATCTCTGAGCTTAAAATTCTATAAACAATTTAGAGGCGGTAGATTTTAATATTTCATATGCCACTGCTTATCTCTTATGTCTTTTTTAAAAAACACAGTGGAACCTGCAATATGCAAGGTTGTGTGAGGCCCTGTTACACTATGAGAAACTATTGCTGGGCTGGAAGTGCTTTGTTACAGACAAGATTCCTAGGATTACATTTGAGATGCCAGAGAATCAAAGGGAAAGAACACTAATCAATATTAATATTTCAAATTTAGGTAACATTGTTGTAAACCCCCTCAAGTTGCTTAATCTCTTCCCTTTAAATCCTTCAGTAACATTCATAAGGTTTGTGTAAGTTCCCTCTTAAATAGAAGGACTTGAAATGGGGCATCTATAGCCAGGTTAACATGTAGGGTAGACTTTAAAAGAAACTTTCATATCACTTTGCTGCTATTGGGGTCCAATTCCTTTTTTTTTTTTTCCCAATTCCTTTTTATAACATGTGAATTAACACTGCTCTTAATAATCTTCCTTTACCAAATCTAGAGAAAAGAAATTTAGGTGATCAAAGCAGATAGTGCACAGCTCTCAAAGAACTATTTAAAAACACAAGGGAAATTCTGTGGCAATACAAAGCATCCCAAAAATCTTAGTGTAATTTTAAGCTTTGAAACCTGTATAAGTACAGAAGCTATAATGTTATATCACCTGAAAGTTTTAATTTTTAAAATGCAGAACATTAAGCTTTTAATTGCAATTTTTGTCCCAGTTCCTCTTTCTTCTACTCCCTCTAAGAGACACTAGGAAAAAAAAATAAGAATAAAAGCTCAATATTCCAAATTTGCAAGATTGAAATTTTCCAATGATGTTTTAGAAAAGTTTGCAGCTTTTGCTGCAGTGCCCTGGGAGGCAGCAGCACAGTAGAGTAAGGCTTAAAACTACACTGAAACTTTTGGGACACCTTGTATTTTACTATCTGTTGGTTACCACTAGACCACCCTGTTGGTTTGTGTTGTGAAAATGTCTTCTATTATGTTTATTTAGCAACAGGAAAATCATCGGAAAATGTGAAGGACCATGAAGAGTTCACAAGATGCAGCATGGACCCAATAGAAGTAGACAGTCCATAACTGAGGCTTTCTCTTTATGACCACAAACATGCCCCAATGGTATTAAGTAGTGCTTGCAAAGAACATGAGTGGCAAGTGTTCTGCAGCAGCTTTTCTGTGTAAACTGATTGACAATAATGACTAGCAACTCAATGACACCACAGGAAGGAAGAACCTTCAATACCTGACAGAGTGACAGTCTACTCCTCAGGGGCTTCATAAGTATGAACATGCCCATGTGTGGGCCTGGGTGGATGGCTCAGTGGTAAACACCCTGCCAGGTTATGGTTAAGATTCTGGGTTTTATTTTTTAGCACCATGCAATAAAAAAGATCCCCATATTTTAATGGTAATACTGCAACAATCCTAAAGGCATATGTAGCAATATGGGGGCAGAACAATTATATGGGTACTATTTTTAAATCTATTTTTTAAAAATTAATTAAAACTTTAAAGTAGTTTAAATTGAAACTCTTAATTCAAAAACCTTGCAAATGCATCTGTGTCAGTCTGGAGCTTCTGCTTTGCAGTGCTTGCAACTGCTCACATCAATGAAGACAGGAAGTGTGTTGGTGCTTTGACAAGGCCTCTTTCTTTCCCATGCAGTCCAACTGTCACTGTCCAGGAGTTTCTTGAATTCAAGGTCTTTCCTTTTGGTGAAAATATTAACTTTGCTGGGTTTTTTTGTGTGTTTGTTTGTTTTGCAAGAGAGGTGGTATTTCTCCAGTTTTTGAAAATAAGGGGTTCATGATGTCTTAGGTCCCATTTCTCCCTTTTAAGACAGAATGATATTAGACAAAAAAAACCAACAAAGTTGCCATCACTGGATGATCTTCTCACAGCTCCTGTGCACAAATATTTATCTTCACACAATCCTGACATGGCCTAGGAAAGTCAAACAGAAAACAAGTAGAATTATTTCAAAGATTGCGGCCCTAAAGAAAAATAAGTCTCAGGTCTGATGTTCAGTCATGCTGCAGATTTATTTAAATACTACATGGTCAGTGCTGCTTGGGCTGGTCGAGACTTGCAGTGCCACGTTGGCAAGTGCTACTTCCTACCAATTCACTAACATCCTTCAAGGAGGAAGATTAGATTACTAGGACAGGGGAACTTTGTTAAAGTACAGTCTTTAAAAACTGAGTTTGTAAAGATGTCAAAGGCTTTGTGATACAGGCTCATAACAGCAACATCTGTTAACTTTGCAACTGTTCATTAAAATGATAAACTTTAACCCGTGCAAAATAATCAGGAAACACTGGCTCCCAGGTCTACCCAATCTTCATTAGCTATTATGTTCCGGAATCACAAAAAGAAATGTATGGAGACACAGAAGTTGGGTAAAAAAACAAAGCCTTCACTTGCTAGCAAGACGGAACTGCCAGAAACTCATCTGATCAATGTCCACCCCATCCTTTGTTTTAACATTTCCTTTTATATCTCCTTTTAGCCATTACCTCATTCCTGGTGGTCTTAATAAAATTTCTGTTTCTCTTTTACAACTAGTTCCTGTTAGTGGTTATAGTCACAGACATATAACAAACAGATGACGCTTAAAACACATACATTGTAAACTACCCAAACATTTCTACTTTGCTTTTCTCCACGTTAAATGTTATCTACAGCTAGGTTATAGGTCAAAGACTCAGTTAGCCATCACCTTAAATGATAAGAGTTACGGGAAAGGTAAATCTCAAAGGAATGTATTACTTATTCTACTTCAGCTATCTTAACAACTAACCTATAGTTTACATTTTCTCTGTCAATTAAAGACTCTAAGAAACTTCTGTGCAGGGAGGTATGTACTGCCCTACTGTAGGGCAGGACAGTTCTAATGACTGAAGCATTAAAAGGTGCTCTGTCAAATGCATATGGGTTAAGGGAGAAAAACACCTTATTCCAAAATGCCAACCAAGGCACCACAGAAAGTGCCATTTGAATGTATGCATCCATTTTTGGTGTGAATTATTTTAGCGTATACTCACCAAAACTCACAAGCCATGTATATTATTTTTCCCCATGTCAGCTACCACTTCCATTGAAAGCCTACGTTTTTCCAACCTCCAGTATTTGAACACACATCACATATCACACATGGTAAGTGTAGGTCTCTCACATTAGCCCCTAAGGTTGGGTTTGAACTGCGATAGCTGAACTGACATGAATTTGCAAATGGAGTAAAAATCAGGCACAAATAGTTAAGTGAACATTGTATTTGTCAATAAGGGCCACAAACTGAAAAATTTAATCATGTATGGCTATGGAGAAAGGTAGAGTTCCAAAAGGATAACCATTATGAATAGATTAATTCTGATTAAAAATATTCTGGATTTTGGTCAAAGAAGAGATAATATCTACTTTTTAAGATTAATGTGGTCTCTATATGAACCATGAAAGAACTGAGAAATAAGAATGACAGGAAAGGGTTAGTAAGCTCTTTCCCTAGTCACTGCTTAATATGATATAGTCAAGAAGGTGGCTTTGGTGGCTCACAGAAATCCCGACTTAGCAAATGCACAGTCTTACCTCTAGGGCTTGTGGTCTTTCTTTGGTCAGAGGCACAGGCACGTAACACAAGCCGGTGTCATATGCTAAAGAACGAAGGTCAAAGTAGTATTTGGCATAAACACTGACAGGCACTTTAACATTAAACTTAAGCAGGTCCAAGTAATGCCTTTCCAACTCATTTCTGGGAAGGAAGAACATAGCAAAACAAATACAGGACAATTTTAGTCAAGTGAACTATCTTCAAAAATGTCATTTTGAGCTTCTAGGACTGTTGTAAATTCTGTTTTGAGACCTAGGAAAGCTACCCAATTGGAAGAAAATACTCATGTTCCAACAAGCCACAGCTATTTTCGGTCCTTTCTGTATCCCAGCACTTTTGTGTTAGGGTGAAGGGGAAAGGTTATGGCCTGTTCACTCCCATCTGCTGCTGGCTCCAGCCCATTCTTCAGAGTCCATCAATGCGTCTGTGTGACTCACACTCCACACACTCACAAGGCCATACCACAGTGGGAGACCAAAGTGATGTATGCTCTTTGTTAGCTCTGAAGAACTTGTAGACATTGTCAATGGGCTCATAAGAGGAAGGGCCTAGAGAAGCAGAGAGGCACCAGCAAAAGAACCACCACTCTTCTCTTTGAGGGAAAAGCTCTTCACACAAAAAGCAATCAGCAGCAGCTGAGGATTTAGCTCAGTGGTTCTGCCACCTGTCTCGCAAGCGCAAGGTCCCAAGTATGATCCCCAGTACAAAAAAAAAGCAATCATCATAAACAAAGAAAAAAACCAAACTGCACTGTATAGGGAAGGGAAATCAGTACCCTTGTCCTAGAATATAAGGCTATGTCAAAGGGTATGTCACCTTATTATTACTCGGGTGACAAACTGTGACTCTGACAATCAAGATACTCATTTTTAAACTTCAGAAGGAAGAAACATCAAAGGAAGCAGTCTCGGCTAGACTAAATCCACTTTAGCACATGATTTCTGGCAGAGCACAGGACTCACAGTCTCATTTGTGTGTTGGGAAACCCAAGATGATCAGCACCTGCTGCCCCTCACCTGAAGAGAATGTACATGCGAGTGTGTGAGCACATGCCTAAACACACACACACACACACACACACACACACACACACACAGTGGAAAGAGAAATGACTGGGAGCAGTCCTCTGCTGTGTGACTACACAGCTGCTTGTCCGCACACAATACACAGAATACGAGAGCCCATCATACCAATTTCTACATACATGCAGCACTCTTAGTCAGGAGGAGGCAGGCATGGGGATCTGGAACCTTTCCTGTTGTATGTTCTTGTTTATTCTATGAACACATGTTCAGATGAAACTCTGACAATGTGTGTCTCAGGCTGAAGCTGTACTGCATAGTCCACTGGCCCTAAGACCTTAACACTGGCCAATCATTTCTTTCAAAAGCCAGACACAACACCCCTGAAAAGGGACTGGACCTCACAGCTTTTAAAAAGCCATAAAGACATGCACTGTATTCTGCTGTTCAGGTGGTAAGCTTGTAAGATATTTGGCAAAAACCACGAGAAAACACTTCTATTTACCAAGCATATCATTACAATCATATCCCATTAAAACCTAACAATTAATGATGGAAAATATGAATTCCTATTCTATACATGAGCAGAAAGTAACAGCTTTGTGACTATTTCCATTTTCTATATAATGTAATATTTAAAATTATTTCTTAAATTGCATTCCTTATGGAAGCAAATGAACTGGAAAATGGTTAGAAAATTCACCAAACCCTTTCAAACCCACATGTCCTCAAGTGTAACATCCTTGAAGATCCGGCAGAACTCCACATTCCACAGAGTCTCATCATCCCAATCCTTGCAGGTAAGAAGAATGGCTCCCAGGACGATCCTCCTCCAGTTAGTGGGACAGATGTCAATCTCAGCATACGACAAAAGCCTTTCTAAGAAGACCTGAAAAGAGGAGAACACTGTTCTGTGATTTCAGTCCTGAGTAAGTGTTGTGCTAAGAACTGTTGGGAGTGATGGGTTTCTTCTGTGTCTGAACAGAGAGGAAGTGCCTCTTACTTTTGTGTGCTATAGAGATTTTGCTCAGCTAAACAAGAGGTCAGGTTACAGTTGGAAATCAGACTCCTCTGCTGCCCATGTACATTTCCTGTCCAATTCTGGTGACCGGAATGACTGCACATCTCAGCCAAGGTCAAACAGTAGAGTGGAACTGTTATTACCTTCACACTCATGAAGGGCACAGACACAGGCCTGGTAAAGTTGTTCAATAAGTACTGAGTGCCTCCCACATGCAATGTAGCATACCCAGCTGGTAGGTTTAGAATGGTTTTAGAGAAGTCATGGTCAAATGTAATGCCCAACTAAGTGAGCACACTTTTATCCTCACCTTTTTACAGTATTTACGCTTTTGTGGCACTAACTGGTGAACAGGACCGTCCCCCAGTGGCTCCTGAGCAGAGCAGCAAGACAGGCACAGGACTTTCATAACTGCCGAGTTTTCCCCAAACTCAATGTGCTTATAAAGAACCCACGTGTACAACAGGGCAATCCTCAGTGCCCTTGTTTTCCTCGTCTCCACTGTTCATGAAAATCCAATTTCCTTCCTATATAATCTTTAACTTAGTCATTTTTATTGGTTTTAGGGTGGGAAACATAGGGCTGCCCGTCTGTATCCTTGGGAGTCCTAAACTTCCAGGCAGTTCATGAGACAACCTCAGGTACTCTTTACATACATCAAAAATCTATTCTACACAGAACTGGGTGGGCTACCAGCTGAGTAAGCTTAAAGAGGAAGCTGTGATTAGCTGTTACTTAAAGCTGAGTGATACAAAAACTTGTAGATGCTCAAGTTCCTAATATAAAATGGCTTAGTGTTTGCATATCACCTATGCATATTCTCCCATATACTGGAAAGCATTTCTAAATTGCTTACAATGCAAAATTCAATGTAATTCAAACACCAGGTAAAGGCAGTTATACTATATTGTTGAGTATTAAGAACAACAGAAGGACATGATTTTTTTCCCCAAGTGATAAAAATTTTAGATGCAGAGCTCACAGACATAGGAGGGCAGATTGTATATGCTTCAACTCTCTGTATCAAATAAAAAAGAAAAAAGCCCACTTTTAAGAGCATGGTTACAGTATGAAAGTTGACAGACCAGCAGTTCAAATCTGGCAATGTTCTCCAACTCAGCTGTATTCACTCCCCCAAACCTGCTCCCTCAAGTCACCTAAGAGCTTCTGTCCCAGGATACAAGTCTTTTTTGCACAGAAAAGATTAGAGCGAAGTGCCCCAGCACCAGTAAGCCCTCGCCCTATGTTCAGCTTTGGCATAGCCTTGTCTTGGGCTGGCACACATTTGCACTGCTTGCCCTGCTGTGTGAGCAGACGACAGTTCTTTGCTTTCCAACACCATCAGTACCTGTGAAGAGTCTTGCCCCCTTTTCACTGAATACTTTCCATGCATTTTAACAGCTACCCTTACTTCTTTATTTCTGACTCAGGTTCTTGTTATGGTCCCACACATCCAAATGATTAGAAGACAGGCCACTGTTATCTCAAGGAACATCAAACTTACCTTGCCTACAAGGAACTCCCCCTTCCAACCTAGCTCTTCTTTCTGCACCATCTACCTCTACATATGGAAATGTTCCTGAGGGGTTTCTATGGAGCACAGGCCACAAGCCCCCACTCCAGACTCTAGACTAGATGCCATAGGAACCTCTACTGTTCTAAGTGCTCTTGCACTGCAGGCCATGTGGATGACTTCCTGCTGTGCATTTGCAGGAGGAAAGACTAGAACAATCTCATCCACTTGAACAACTTTTATTATAAATGATAAAATCTCACCTTCAGAATTCTGTATGGATAACACAAACTGAGGACACAGCTACAGCTTAGCAGGCTAACAAAAGATTTTCTAAGAACTGCTGGTGCTGTCATCCTGGGGAGTATCACGAGCAGACACCAGTGGTCAGCAGGGATAGGCTGACACCTGTAAGCCAAGGGACAGAGAACAGAAGGCAATGAACTGTCCAGGGAACACAGCCTGAGACCTGGCTTGACCTGCACAGTATCAGTCTCTGAGGTTCACTTGGCCTTTTTACTGTCTCCTTCCCACCCCACACTACGTGTAAGGGTTCACGGTGTTAAGTGCCTGTGTGTGTGTGTGTGTGTGTGTGTGCGTGCTCTCTAATTACCTTTAATTGCAGTTGTTTTGTGATGAGAAAAGGAAAGGCAAAATTTTAGAAGATTAGAGGACCCAAATATGTTTATTTACTCTCCTCTGATAGGCTTCTCTTCATAAAGTTCTTATGGTAACTTCAGGAATCTTCTTTCATTTGAAAAAAGACCTTTCTCTGTGTACAAGACCAATTTTTAAGCATGCTTGATAAATAAGAAACATCTTACCAAGGTTATTATTGCACCTTCAGTTGGTAACGATGTGGCATTAAAAATATTAGCAATAAATCTGTAAATACGCAAGCATGTAGGATCATGCTCAAAGTATTCCTCTGGATGCTCTTCTCTCTGAAAAGAGCAATGAGGCAATGTAAGTATCCACTTAAGAAAGCTTTTAAGTACTCTGAAGACAGCAGTCTCCACCTATGCCCACATGTTCCTTAAAAGAATTTCAATTGGGCTGTATGTCTTTTAGTCTTGAACTAGAAACACGTATATTTTACTAAGCATCACGACACTTTGGTCAGTGTACAACATGTAAAACATGTACAGCAGTGGGCCCATAAGCTACCACCTAGTGCACCACAGCCATCTTCATTATGTAAGTGGACTCTCTGAGGCTTGCACAAGGAAGGAATCGCTATCAATGCATCTCTCAGAATGTATTCCCTTGGTAAACAACATCGAAGGCCAGAAGCTCAGAAAGTCGACATTGCTTTCCACTTCACCTCCACAGAATTCTCAAATTCAGTTTTAGGCTGAAAGTCTTCTTGATCATATGCTATATTTCTCTGTAATAAAATCTACATAAATAAACATAATTAGTGTCCTGCAACCACAGCCTCTACAGATGTAGTTGCAAAGAACTTCAGCTGTTTAGGGGTTTATTTACTCATTTATCCAGTTAGATGCTACTGAAAATTATTGTTTGAAAAGCTACATTTTCTGATATTTGAATAGTACACTTATTCATTTTAGCTCAATATGAAAGGTACAAATCAATTCTTACTCTACCAGAGCCCTGAAAAGCCCTCCTTTTCTGAGAAGATTTGTTACAACAAGACGAGCAAGTACATGACTTAAATTCAAACAGATGGGAATGATTTACTTCTGGCAATGAATGTCAAAGGAAAATAGCATGAAAGAAACACAATCCTGTGAGAAAAAAAAGATAAACTCAAAAAAAGTGACACTTGCTGTGAGTGGATGCAATTGCTCATCAAAAATATCCAGGCATCTGTTTGCATCTCTGTAAAAGAAGAAAGAGCATCTAAGTGCAATCGTTTATATCTTAGTAAAACATCTGCTAGGGGTAGAGGAGGGTGGAGGGAGAGGCCTAGCCTTCAACACACCAAGAACTTTCCCAAATTCTTCTCGATTTTGGCCTTAAGACTTTTTTTTTTGGTACCGGGACCTTTTGGTACTCAGGACCTTGTGCTTGGGAGGGAGGCACCGGAACCACTGAGCTAAATCCCCGGCCCTTAAGAGTTCTTTTTACACAGTGCATCAAGTATTCCGAAGCCTTTTCTATGAGGACCAGCTAAAGGTGCCTTTTAGTAATGACTTTTCCCAGCAGGCAATGGTAGTAAACCAACAGTGGTGGGGAATCAAGTCTATAAATCTAACAAATGTGAGATTCAGATTTCTCAGTTTTTTTCCTGTCTTCAGTACTCTGTATCTTCATCACATATTTCTTGTTCCTGTTCATTGAGTTTAAAATGTAGCTGCATTTCTATAAGTTAACAGTCTTTTCATTAAACTAACAAATTCTGCTTCCTTAATGCAGTGGTTCTCTGTGGTCTCTGGAGATTTCCCAGGCTCCTTTTCAGGAGGGTCAGAGATCAAACTGTTCTTACATAAACATGAGGACATTACTTGCGTTTTCACTTTGGACACTTGTAATGCTTGTATATTAGTTAAACCACTGAATTCTCAGCATGTGTCAAGCCTGTAGTACTAAATTATACGAGCAGCCATTGCCACAACCTGAATAGTATAGAGTCCAAAGCCAGGGAGACCAGTGGGCGATGAAGAAAAGTGAAAACACCACAGTTATGCTTGAAAGCTGGGACCAGGTGGAGCCATAGCCTGTCAGGAGCTAATGGCTGCCTGGAGTCCAGTATCCTCTTTATTTATAGTGTAAGACAAATAGGAAGAGAAGACGGGGTAACTAGTGCTACATGGCCTAGGCTGAACGTAGTGTGATTGTCTCATGATCAGGGAATGCACAGAAAGGGAATAAGGAAGGATACATAATGCAACTGTCTCTTGGGGCCGTGCCAATCCAGGATCTACACTCTTAGTCAAACAGACAGACTATCCAGTCTTTGGAGGACAAAGGGAGTAAGGAGGCGAAGGACCATCTTCAGGTTTGGCCCATGGCAAGTCATTGTATTTTTCTTTTTCTTTTTTTGGTACTGGAGATTGAACTCGGGACCTAGAGCTTGTGAGGCAGGTGGTGGAATCACTGAGCTAAAATCCCTGGCCCCAGTCATTGTGTTTTTAACTGTTGCTTGCAGTTGCTTTAAGAAGCCTCTTTATCTTATGATTGCCCTTGATGAAGCAGTAAACACAAATGTTAATAGATCATGGGGCTTTTAAAAAAATATCATGAATAAATGAAAAGTCCACATAAAGCATTTTTTCATTGTGAGGTATGGGAGTGTTCAGAAAAAACACTTGTGATTGAGTTGTGAGCTGAACAGGCTGCTTATCATAGAACAACACTTTTATATGAAACTAGAAATATCAAAAACAAGCAAAGTGAGCCTGTCCCTACAAGGACAATGGACAAGTATTTGTTGCCAATGACAAAATTCAAGCTATGGAGCTAAAAATCAAGATTTTGGAAAAAGTGTACCTTCTGCTGTGCATGTGACAGCTTCTCAGTACTTGAAGAGTTTTTGGTAAGACTGGTGATGATACTAACAAAAGTGTTTTGGATGTTATAAAGAAATGTGAGCCAGTATTTTCCAAGCTGACAAATGCATATTATAAATCCTGTACTCATCTTATTCATCATATTATGCGCACCAAATGTGTATAAATGTTAGTTTCCAAGATGCCAAATGTAAAATCCCACTGTACCCCATTGAAGACACTAATGCTTGTCGTGTTTAATGTAATGTTAAAGACTATCCACAATTGCCGGGGATTTACCTCAGTGGTTCCGCCACTTGCCTCGCAGGTACAAGGTCCTGAGTTTGATCCCTGGTACCAAAAGAAAAGACTATCCACAATCATCTGAGCTTTTTAAAGATACACTTATGTCCAACTATATATCTCCATGAGATTATGTTGTCCTCATACTGGTTCCTCAAAAGTAACTGCAAATGAACCGAGAAATATGAGAACCTAGTTGTGTTCTTTCCAGTCAAATGAAGAGATGTGGATATGTGTAAACAGTGAAAAAAGGAACAAAACTGGAAAAGAGTTATAGAAGATAGTTATTTTTTGGTATTTATATTAACAAGTTGTTCCATAACCAGGAGTGACTTTGTCCGACAGTGGACATTTTTGTTTGTCACAGCCCAGGGGTGAAAGCTCCTGGCATCTACTAGGCAAAAGACAAGGATCCTGTACCTCATAAGACAGCCCCCACAGCAAAGAATTATCTAGCTCAGAGTATCAATAGGCCCAATATTGAGAAACCTTGAATACCGCCCCCATATCTGCACACACAAACACATACACATTTAACTCTCAAATTTAATTTCTAAAATAGTTAATATCAATGTAATCTATAGAAGCAATTCTTCTCTGGGATCTTAAAGACCCCAAATAATATTTTTAAACTATCCTAATTGCAACAACAAAAAATCTGAAATGATTTGCTTTCATGTGTCACTAAAAGCACACTTCGACTTATAATGTCTTCAATCATGACCTAATTCTATATCTATTTGATATTGTGCAGATTAACAGGAATAGTAAGACAGGTTTTTAAGAGCTCACCTGTTCTTTATGAGATTATATACTGCTATGCTCACACTGTGGAAGGAAAAGCAATATTTGTAATGACTGAGTTTACCATTTGTTGAAACTGAAGACCAATTTTCAAGGGAGGACCTCCCACAACCTTGAAGTCCTCCACTTTCAGAACAGTACCAGATGTGCACTTTCCCTTGTTTTAGTTTTTCAGCTTTTAGTGAATATGGAATCCAAATGCTAGGCATTGTGCTGTTAGAACACCTTTCTCCTGATTATACGTTATTACATATCTTCCCATCATTTGGGTTTCTACCCATATAACCCCAAACCCTAGGAAGAAAGTAAACCATACAATGTAAACCATTATGTAAATGGAAACCATATAATATTTTTTATTTTTA
>NW_004624941.1:0-26901 GCF_000247695.1 Heterocephalus glaber | reverse complement strand
CATTATAGCCATCCTGAGATAATCAGTGATAATAATGTAGTATGAGTCTACATCGTGTAATACTCATGGCAAGTATTTCCAAATAAGCTTAAATGAAATATCAAGAAGCAGACACAACTCTTCAGATAATACATTGCTGTATTTCTGAATTATGCACAGATGTTGTATATTAGGGAACACAGGGGTTTTCCCTTAGGTGAGTAATATGCTTCCACTCAACCTCACTATCTGAAATGAAGCTTAACATCACAGAGGGAAGGCAAATCTGAATTTTCTAGGAAGTCTAGTCAGTGTTTTAACATTTCTATCATGTTTCAAACAGTTTTCTTTCCAAATCAATTTTAATCACAGACTGATATCTGAAAAAGCTCAACGAACCTTACTCACAATTTTATCCTAAAACCCACTGTTACAGACGAAGGAACCATGGCGTGCCTAAAGTCCCACCAAACAGTCAGCAGCAGTTCTTCTCCTGTGTTCTTAGTAAACAGTGCTTCCCAAAGGTTCCTGCACAGGGGAATCACCCTAGGAGCTTAAAAACCATCCTGAATTCTACCTCAGGTCATTCTGATTAAGTGGCATGGGGTATGGTTTGGGTATAAAGACTGTTGTACAAGTTCCTCAGGTGCTTCCAGTGTGCACCAAAGTTTGGGAAGACTTCACAGTTAGGGTCAGAATCCCTAGGGATGCTTTTGTCTATATCATCACACCTCACCTTCCCTCCTGATTTCCTAAAATGTTCAAGAGTGCCTATAGATAGGAGGGAAGGTGAAGGTGGAGAAAATGCATGTGTTTGCAAACATACGTTTAGAAAAAGTTGCAGAAGTGATTCTAATAAGGCTTACCCATCTTATTGTGAACAACAGGCTATTACCCCATGATAAATATTTTTAAAATCTTTCCTAAAAGACTGCTTCTCCTCTTATTGAACTTTTATTTCCAAAATAGTGTACAAAATTATTATTCTAAAAAAATGAAATGAAAGCTTTCTAAAACTTATGGCACTTTGAAAGCCAGAATGCTATAAATTAGACTCACATGCGGAGGAAAATAAGCATGACACATACTTCTTTGAGAAAGGTTACTCTCTAATACTCTATACTGAATTTTACAATGAAACATCACAATGTTTTTAATTCAAAAGAAGCTGGCAACCGTAATCAAAGGAGAGTAGTTTTTCAGTCATGGACTTACTTAGGCTCTTGGCTGAATACAAACATTCAGTAATTATTTGACAGATGCATATTTCAAAACTTTAGACATGGTTACTGTTCAATTTTTGTGGAAATACAATTTTATCTCAACAGTTTTGTAAGTGTGAGACAAAAGTTATTTTAGCATAAGTGTGAACTTGCAATTTTGAGCAGATGTAGGAATTACTGGTAATTATCAAAAAATGAAAACTAGCATATGAAAGAAAAAATTAAGTTCATATGCTAATTATATTTTTCAACTGAATAATAAAATTAGGGATGAGAGGTTAACATTCTACAAATTATGTCCTGCAAACTGTAGGGGTCTTTGGAAGATGTCAGAGCCCCAAGGGTTAAGGACTCCTGAGGACATGAGCCCGCTATCAGGGGCATGTACAGAATGGAATACAGTTATGTAAGAATGACTTAGCATAGGCAACTACACATGTACAGCATGGCCTGCAAGGTCATGCAGCTGTTGTTTTTCAGTATGTCTGATAACAAAAGGGTTAAAGGAATAAAAGATGAGCAGCTCTTGAGCTGTGGCTCTGGCTTGCTCTGCTCCTGCTGCTTTCATGGTGCTTGGCTCTGCATGTTTTCTGGGGACACTCATGGCATAGTGAACTCCTTCCAGTGGCCCCCAGGAGGCTCCAATGGAACTGACAAAAACCAAAACTCATAACCCAAAGGGAAATTGATAATGTTCCCCAGCCAACCTAAAACAGTGAAGAAGCTCTGCAGCTGGTTTTTGCTGTTGGCATTTTAAGAAGCTTGAAAGACTCATGTCAGGGGATTCTCATAGTGCATCTCTGGCTATGACCCATGAGGTTGCTCACATACGACAGAGAATGTTCAAATGCTGATACACTGTGGTGCCAACAGAGGAAAAACTGTTCCTTCCAACAGGAGTTTCTATAGTAATGAACACTGTTTTAGGCCCCAAACTCATAATATTTTTTCTAGAAACATACAATGAAAAGCACCTCTTCTCTTTAGGTTTAACAATCTCTTCAAATATAAGCACATCAAATGAAGAGGTACATTTTTCCTGAGATTCCTTATTTGCTAACTGGTGTTGCCTTCTACATGCAGTCTGAGATTAAAATAAAAATTAAAAATTCATATTTAGAGGCCCTTAAAATGAGTATATGTGTAGATAGATAGATAGATAGATAGAAAGATAGATAGATAGTTGGCCCCAATGTCTTAAGCTGAGCAAGGAGGAAGATAATCATATGGCTGAAATTACCTAGCATTGTTGGAATGGGTTAGCAGTAGGGGTCTGTCCCTCAGGCTTCTGCAACCTCCTGTACTCACCATTCTACTGTTTTTCTACGACTAGGCTCGCTGAGTGTGCTGTCATCTAGAAATATCGTTGAGCAGGAGCTATACTTCCTAGTAAGCTGTCCTGGAGATTCCTGAAGTAAAAGAAAAGTAGAAAAAAATTTCACAGTAAGTTAAACCTATAAAAGCTGGGGCACTTCCCTGGGTTAAAATGTCAAATGATAAAGCATCAAGATATTTCTTATATTGCATCAACTTTTTGAGAATGGTATCATGTCTGGCTCTACAGGAAAACTTGCTTCCAGGGATGTCTGAGGAATGGCTTATAAAATGCTACCTTTGCTATGGTACTTATCATGAAACCTGATAAGCACTTAGTACAAATTCCTTTGTAAATATTATAAAATGTTTAAGATGTCAGTGTTTTTCTGTTAAGCAATAAAAATCAGTTGAGATTTTCTATTTCTACTATTCAGTAATCCAAATGTAATGTAATGGCTTAAATAATACCGGCACCACATTAGCAGTTTACTATAGCAAACAAAAGCTTACTACTTAATTGACTAATTAACTGACACTAAGTGTATTAGTGTGATGGAGGAAATGTTTCAGGGTCAAAGGATTCTGTGGCAGGGAAGCTGGGTCACTAACAAGCCAGGGCCATAAGTCTCTCTGGGCCTCTTCCCTTTCCAAGAGTGCACAGTCACTACTTTTAAGATTCTCTCATATCTACAACAGATGTCAGAAACAACTTTGGGAATCTACCTTTCAGTTCATTTTTAGGTGGACTCCCATTCCATTACTCCCATGGAAAGGCTCAGCCACTCAAGGTTTTATTCATGTTATTCTCCAAGCTCTCTGACATACATCGGGATGCATTCTTTTCTCACTCATACTGCTCTGCCTACAATCCCTTTTTCTTCCTCTCTGTCCCACAGATTTGACCCCATCTACCTTCTGGGATACCTCTGTCAGCAGCCACATTGTAAAACTTTCCCCTGAAAAAACATTTCCCTTTTTAATTACAGGACATCAGTTGTTTGCACAGTGTCACCCTGCTAAGAAACTGAGCTTCTCCAGAGAAGGAAAGACTCCTACTGCTTTTACCTCTGGCTGTTGAGCACAGAATTTAGAACAAGTTAGGGAGTTCAACCCATGTTTACAAATTATTATTTAAAAATCCTTTGGCATCTGGAAGACAAAACTTACTACTGATACAATTCATTAGCAATTCTCATCTGCAGTAGTACTAGAGAGATGACAATGAATTTTTTGAGACTTCTGAAATATAAATTATGTTTAAAACATTCTTTTTTTAACTGGCAGTATAGTAGGCAGTTTTATTACATACCGTACTTATTATAAGCATGATATAGTCAGACCTACATATCACTCCACAGGGATTCAAATCATTAAAGGCAATTTAAGAGCTTTTAAAGGATTACTTTGAGCATGCCTAATTTTGTGCTTCACGAGTTTGAGACCTAACGACCTTACAAGTCATGACTCCACTGCACCAAAACGAAGACTCTGAGATTGGTGGGCAAAGAGAACCATTTTAAGGATGTGAGCATGAGAACAACAACATGATGAATTCACGTCTGTTAAGCGGAACAATACACAGAACATCCATGTGAATGCAACTAGTCCACAGTGGAATTCATAGGAAGAATTTAAGAAAGAAAGGAAGAAAAGAAAAAGAGAAAGAAAGGAACCCATGCCTTATTTCCCATTTTTAAAAGATAGCTATTAACAGTAATACCTTGGGCCGGGGATTTAGCTCAGTGGTTTTGCTGCCTGCTGTGCAAGTGCAAGGACCCAAGTTCGATCCCCAGAACCAACCCCCCCAACCCCCCCCCAAAACCCCATTAATACCTCAAAATCATAAATATTTATAACCAACACAAAATAAAAATTCTGAATGTACTGGCTTATTATGACTGTCTATTATTCTGGCTTAATGTGACAAAATGTGTATCATTTTCATATACTTTTCAGAGGTTTTTTTTGGTACTGGGGGGGAATCAAACTTGGGTCCTTGTGCTTGTGAGGCAGGTGGTGGAACCATTTTCAGAGTATTTTAAAAACACCATGTTAAGAAAATTATTTTACAATTTTGTAATAACTTGCTTTATATACACTAAATCATTTAACCGTGAAAACAATCTTCACTTATATAATATAAAAAAATTAGCCTTGACAACGAGTAGAGATATTCTATAGAAAAAGTCTTGCACACATGTGGTATTTCCAACCAGAGAATGCCAGGGATGACCATACATTTCAGGGAACTGTCCACCAAGAGCAGTCAATGCCACAGGGACAAAGGAATTTGTGAGAGTGCAAGAAATTCAGGAGTAAATTAAAACTATTAAGGCCCAGGATGTAGTTCAGTGGCACCATGCTTGCCTCACAAGCGCAAGGTCCTGAGTTCAATCCCCGACACCAACAAAACAAAACAAAACAAAACGAAACAAAACTTGAAAAACTTTCAAGGCAAGGTTGGAAGCACAAAGTCAAGGAACGCCTATGAAGCAGAAACAATGGATAAATAATAAAATGAGAAGGGGTGGAAATTTGATATTAGTGAAGAAATACTGGTCTGACAGGCACAACATTTGAATGCCCAGACTATTAGCAAAAACTAAAGAAAACATCAAATATTAAATTAAAGAGGAGGAGGCAGTCTGCAGACTTAACACCCCCCTCTATAAGATGAAAAAGTCAATAACAAACCTATTGTGTTCTTCTAGCATCCCAGAGATAGAAGAAGATACTAAAAGCTCCAGGAGAACAGATGGAAGGAAAATGACCAGAACTGATTATTTACAATGTATAATATGATGGCAATCAATTTCAGAGCAACACTAGAAATGAGAAGAGCTTTGTGAAAATTAACTTCACCCTAGAAATCTATGTTTTATCCAACAGGAGGTTTTGCCTGACAGCCTAGATCTCTAAAACCATCCATGTTCCCTTTCCAGGAAAATGTTCTCCAGCAAAATGGGAGTGCAGCAAGACAGAGGAAACAGAAGAATCCAGGACAGAGAGGACCAAGCACAAGAGAGCAGTTGTGTGAGACCCAGATGACCTCCAGGAGGCATCCCAGAGAAAGAGCCAGGCAGCAGGCCTAAGGAAAAGCCAGCCTTGCTCACCTAGGGTGACAGAGACCTAGGAGGGCTGCTTTCAGGAGCAAAATGAAACAGATGTGTTGTAGGACCTAGAGAGTGGCTTGCTCAGCATGTGACAGATGTTACAACATTCCAGGGGTAAACAGCCGTGAGAAAACAGTCCAAGTGAAGATAGGAAATTAATTCCCCATATAGAAAAAGAAGAACATGAAAACAGGAAGACTAGCTGGGGTTACTTACTGTGCTCGCTTGGCTTTGTGATCGAACGCTGCTTATCATCCAAGAGAAGTGCAGAAGTACTTAGAGTTCAGAAATACTTAAAAGATAGAATTAAGGTGTACAAAGAGGCAGCATAGTGAGAGACCATTACATGACTCAGCAGTGAACAACAGGCATAATGTAAATACCAATGGGTGATTTAAATTTTAAAATGTGATACATGTCCAGAAAATGGGAGTGGTGGGAAAGGTCACTGAGGAAAGAGGCAGCTAAACATTCACCTATTATAACACAGAAACAACAGATACCATAGTCCTAAATATTGATGTATTAGTTTACCTTGATTTTTAAAAAGGCTAGAAAAGTTAAGGCAAAAGATTTCAGGTAGATGTTTACACTATATCCACATTACTGTAATGGAACTTAAATACCACCAACCCTTAAAAAAATGGACATTATTAAGTCAAAGACTTTCCTGAGTAAACTGAATCACATTGTAGGAAAATACAAGAGATTTACAAACTGCAGAAAAAGAAGTTCATGGCAACACTATGGGGTCTTAATTATACTGTTTAAAAATCATGGCAGACATGCTTTGGCTCAAACTCTTGGGTTCTTATCTTTCCAACTATTTACTTACATGGATAAAGTTGTTGTATATCTTCTGAGCAGCCACTAAGAAATTAAAAAAAAGAGAACTGATGAATCATGATACAAGTGCCATAGAACAGTAAAGGGGGCTACTAATTATCTGATGGATTACCAATATAAAAATGAAGTAAAATTCTAATTTTAAAAATAAATCATCTGCCAAGTTGAATTCCATTAAGTAAAAGCCAAAAAATTAGTTATACCTTTTTTTTTTAAACTAAAAGATGAGAAACTCTCTTTATACAGAAGAAAAGTATAAAACAAACTGGACCAGGTGAGAAATTTAGCTAAAAAGACAAGTTAACTTATTGCAAATCTGTGCCGCCACTAAACAGACTTTCCTGAGTAAATAACAAGTATTTTCTAGTTCTACATTACAGCACAGCTTACTTACCAGCATGTAACAGCACATAGCTCTAAGAACCAGTTTCTGGCTGGGCACTGAGCTCTTGCTGCTTGCACTGGTATCTAACATTAGAGGAGAAGACAGTGTGGGAAATTCTGTGGCCCATGTCGCTCTTGGAACATTTACTTTTCAGCCTTTGTTAGAGCAAAATGAATGTGCAGTTCATACTATGTTCAGTTAGGTTAGCACACTCATTTCAAGCTCAAAATTTGAAGTAGATTACTTTCAAATTGTCTAAAGACTCACTATATTTTAGTAATGTATTTTCAGCACAATATTTTCATAGATTACCAGTAGGTGGTTCAGGATGCTTCCAGGAATTTCAGTGCAGCAAGAGCTCAGTTCCTTTCCCCTGAAGAGGGGCACAGGAAAGCTTGTATTGCATCCTATGCTGTACCTGCAAGAGGCCCACAGTTCTTGATGAAATGGAGAAACACACCAATGCTAACCAGAAAAGACTAGCTCGATAAAAAAAATGTACACAAGTGGAAATGCAGGTAAGAACCCCCCGCTTTCTATTGTGTTGGAATTCTTCAAGAATTATTGAGCCTTCTTTCCTTAAATACTGAGGTAAACAATTTAAAAATTTGGTCATGTATGGTTCTTTTTTAACACCAATAAAAAAGATTTCACCAAACATGAAGAAAAAGAAATATGATTGCAGAAAATTCCGACTGGTCTGATTCTCCTCCTGAAGGAAGCAGGACATGAGAAATGTATGGTAGTGGAACACCCTGGCTAAAGTTCTAGGAAATAACAGAGGATTATGTTTGCATGGATTTTCATATTAGGATGAAAAAGTTTTGACTAGTTGAAAATTTCTGAGAACATCATAAATCTTTAATCTGGTTGTGAGGCTCACTTGGTTACAAGGATGTAGGGAATAAGGTCAAAGTGATGATTGAATTCTCTCCTCTTTCTCTCACTATATATATATATATATATATATACACATATATATGTTTGTATGTATACATATGATTTTAAAAGTGTGTTGACATGATACTCTAATTGTAACCTAAGTCCTATCATTTCTCTTTAAAACATGTTCTGTAGAACATGAGGAAAGGCACAAAATAATATGGAAATATAAGTAGAAATCCATGACTACTTCTTAATCATGTGGTCTATTGTACTGATAAAGAGGTGGCAAAATGGGTGAACAGGAAGTCTGCATGCTCTCAATTATACTGTGACATTAAAAGGAAAATGTATAATCACACAGTAAAAGTGAAGTGAATATTATACGGAAAGTGAAAACATGGAAACCAATGTATGACTTCCCCTCAATACTGTCTATAATATATCACATAAAATAGCAGTTGTTTTCAGCCTTATCCTGGAAGGGCAAAAGTAGCGTCTTACCGTATGCTTGACATTTGTTCACTGAAGAGGTTATCCTCTTTCTTCTCAAACTTTACTTTCTTGCAGTTTACTTCTCTTGGTTTTAACTCTGCTCCAATTAGCTCAGAATAAACAGCTGTGCCCTTAGCTATGATGGTGCCTGAAATGATTCTAGCCATTTCAGAGGCAGCAGCACCTGCAAGTACAACATCAATTGCTCCTTGGGCGATAGCTCCTGCACTTTAGCCCACTCGGTGGGCCACAGTCAATCCCATGGCTCTACCTGCACTAGAGGCAGGTTTCATCACCTTCAACATGGTTGTGCTCTCAGTTAAGATGGCACCTGTGGTGGCCTTGGTCATGTCTCGCCCATGGTTATGGTGGCTGAAGTGGATACAGTGACCATACTGGACTGTGCAATCATGACTGATATTTCCAACTGTCAGCTGACTCTTGCTCAAGAAGAGTGTTTCCTTTCAGCCTGAACCCCTCCTGACACTATTCTCTCCCCGACCTGCTCTTTTGGTGACTGTCTTTCCTGAACCTCCAGCTGCTTCAGCCCCTCCCAAAGAGGAGAGCAATTTAACCCCACCACCTCCTCAGATAACACTGCCAACTACTGCTGTTTCCTCTCACTCACTTTTTCCATGTCATAGGAAAGGCTGCAATGATAAGGGAGAATTTTTTAACATCCTTGTGTTTTCCTGTGGGAGAATTAAGAGCCACAGCTCCCCATGATGAGAGGGCAAAGTGGGACTCACAGAAGAAAGTCTTCTGTCTGTCCAATCATAGTTTCTTTCGTTGAGCTCAATAATTTTTTTCCATTTGAAGTTTTCACTTAGAAGATATATGCGTATCATTTAAATTGGCTTATAGATAAAAGTTATTAAGGTTAAAGACATGCCTTTTTCCCCCAGGTTCCTAGCTGATCATAATGATGTCAAGATTGATTTTATAAATGTAATGCATACTGCTGTCTATACATAATAATTCAAAAACTTATTGGTTAAAATAATGTACTAGTTGTTACAATATGATTTTAATAGGTTACTAAAAATTGTGGTCAAATATAAATACATATGAAACTAAATCAACATGTAAGACGTTGAAGAGATGAAGATTAGTCTGTGGTTAAGACCTGACTTTTTGAACTTCAACACTTGGGAAAAGGGAAATGAAGACTTTTCACATCATTATAGAAAAGCACAATAAATTTGGAGGAAAAATAAATGTTTATAAGAACAACAGAAAAAATTGTGGTCAAGGTAATTAAATCCTTAGGTTTGGAGAGGCTACTTAACAGGACTCCCCTTGGTGAATAAAGGAGTGGCCACCTGGGCATATTTTCCAGCTTTTGTTCACTGGGATGATGCCAGTAGTTTTCATAGCCTTATAAAAGTCTTGCCCCAGTAAGCATTGCTGCACATATTATTGTGATATGTTTACATTGGTCATTTTCAAAAAGTTACATTTTCTGTGACATAAACAATAAAGGTTTTATTTAAAAGATGGTTTTGTGGGCTGGGGATTTAGCTCAGTGGTTCTGCTGCCCACCTTACAAGCTCAAGGTACTGAGTTTGATTCCCAGTATCCAAAAAAAAGATGCTTTTGGTACCAAAATAAATTAAAGGATATGAGGTTTCATATAATTGTGATATTTATTATTGCTACTTTTCTGATGTACTAAAGGTATTCATGCCTTCTGACTGTATAGGTCTTCCAACATATTGTTTATGGTAATAACCTCCTTTTCATTTAGGTATTTATCTTTCTCTTATGCTCCAGCTACTTATAATAACAGGTACACTTATAGGCTGTTACATTTTCCTTAGATGGCATCCTATTAAGAGATAACAACTTAGGTAAGAGGTGTTGTGTTTTGGGGGAGGGATGACTATGCTTAACAGTGGCTATTTTATACTGAGAGAAATTTATGTGTGTTATAAAAATGATATCACCCTCATTGTCATGCTAAAATATTGTATGTGGCCCTTGATTTAAAGTTTTTTCTGTTAACATTCTACAGGAATTCAACTACTAGAACAACCATTATTGATAAAAATATCGGTCCTCTAACCATTTTTATATTTCAAGGTGTTTGATATCCAGCTAAAATTATAATACTTAAGTATATTACTCCTTTTGCAATGCTAATGTTATTGATCTTCTCTTCTGGGTGTTCAACAACTAAAGCTTAGAGACCAGGACCAGAAAGGTAACTGGACTAGGAAGCCAGCCAATATTTTGGCCCTGGCACTCCAAGGTAAAAAAGAAAAACACAGGATATAAGAGAACTTTTTCTACGATATCCTACAACTTTGGTAAGTCACCCAACCTCCTGAGCTGGGAGATTGTTGGACACCAAAAAGATAAGAATCAACAATGTACAGTTTGCCAAAGGAATGTCACCTGGAAGGAAAAATCTCCCATGCTTTCACATGAAAGCAACATGGTCAAGTAAGGCTGTGACACATCCTGACAGCTGACATTGACAGGATCTGAGAGACTCTATGCATGGTTCCAAGTTATGCCTGAGGAGACTTAATTGACCTTGACAGATAGCAAGAGATTGATTTTATTTAATACAGGTCTCACCTTAACTTAGTCTTAAACACCCAGTAAAATAGTCTAACTAGGGGCTGGAGATTAAGTTCAGTGGTACCGCACCTCCCTCGCAAGTGCAATGCCCTGAGTTTGATCACTGGTACCCCCCTCAAAATAAATATAACTAAAAGATATGTAAAGTCAAGGCCATAATGATGTGGCTAGGCTTCTTAAAAGGCTCCAATTGCTAACCCCTACTGGCAGTTTCCAGATACACTGGTGGCTAACCACTATTACGGGTCATTAGATAAACCTATGATAAAATTTATGTTTTTAAATTTTTAGCTCAAATTTTTAAAATAATATTAAACTTTTAATATTTTTACAGCTCAAATTACCAAAAAAATGACAAAATATTGGACTTATAATTAATTTCCATTGGTGGAGGGGTCTAAGAGCCAAAAAATTCCAATTGCTATTTTAGTCCCTTAAAAGAAGTTTCTAAAGATGGCTTTTTTCCCAAACACGTTTTTATTTTAGTGATTATACTTTAACTATACATGATCTAATTTCTTTAAAGACCTTGTTTATTTCTGCCTATACACTGCCAAACTCCAAGTGATCATACAGATAATATCAACAACATATATATTAGAACTTTTTTACCAAAATCCACCAAGTTGACTTCATAAAGACAGTTTGTAATTGGTAAATTACAACATAACTTTCATTTAAGGTCTACTAAATTAGTTCCCTCAAAGAAGTTTTTAACTTCAGTCTTTCACACATCAACACTTCTCAGCTTGAAGCAGGTGGGTTGAAACTGCACCCTTTCTCATAAAACGTTATAGACAGCTAAGTCAGTTACACATATTACAGGTCCTCAAAATCCACAGGGACAAGCCATCGTTGGGCATACTCACCATTCCCTAAAAACACAATTACATAAACATAAAAGGAAACTACAACTATCTCCACGAGCTCAATTAGATTTTGTTACCTTCTCTTGTTACCTTCATGTAAAAATTTTTAAATCCACTTGTGGAAAGTAAATACGCTCAACTGATACAAAGATAAATCTACAGACATGTTCTAGACACAAGCATGGTCAAAAGATGTCCTAAATGAAAGGTAAAATGGCTCAATACAATTAATAGCATAGGGGCCAGAGTATGCTTGTGCTCAAATACAGAAGAAATTCAGACCTGCACCATTCACCAGACACAATGCACCACCTGCTGCTGAGACCCAGAGACAAACAGACTTGTCAGGCAATGGAGGATCTAAAACCAACTGATGACTAAATACCATGCAGCCTCGAATGGTGCTGCTGCAACTGCTGCTGTTTCCAAAACAGGAAGGAGGAGATGTACCAGACACCTCTGCCCAGTATTGGCAGGCTATAAGTGGCACAAACTTCTTGCCCCTCCATAGTTTGGCTGTGTTACATTGGAAGTAGCAGAGCTTGGCTGAGTTCACTTCCAGCCAAGGTCAACTGACTCCGACTAAATGCTTCCCTATGAATTAACCACTTTTGCTCTTCAGCAAAGATATGATAGTGCCCTGATTCTATAGTCCTGCCTGTGATAAACTGTTATCAACAGGTTCACCCTCCCTCCCTCCCATGCTTGTAATGAATAAACACTGGTTGTCCTTGGGGTCCTTTGTCTTTGCTGACCAGAGCAGCTTGGATCAGCCTAAGATTCAGTTTCTCTCAAGCCGCTATCTCTGTGGCTTTATCTCTCTCTTTCCTATCTCATGGATGTCACAGTGGCTCACATGAGATTGAGACCCACAGCCAAGGTTTTCCATTGTCTCATACTACCCTTCACACACCGGGTCTATGATCCCTGTTTCCAACCTTCAGCGGCTGCCTGGAGCTTCTCTGGCTATTGTAACACTACAGGTGCTCTGGATCAACAAACTTTATAGAAAGCCCCAGTTAGTATGGACCTGGTTCCATGGGCAACTCAGCTTCTCCAAGTCATAGCCCTTTCATTTTCTCATAGATCTTAGTTGTATCCAAATTGTTGACTGTTTCTGTACCTAATTTCCTCTACTCTCTTTCAAGCAAGTGTTCATTTTTACCTGAAACTTGGAGCTCTGGTCCTACTCTCAATAAATAGTTTTGGCTGTGTGTCTTAAATGAGACCCAGGACACCATAAATCTCCACTTAAACCGGGAGCCATACTGCCCCACCAGCTTTATCCAACTTTTCTTCTCTCTACTGTTTGTCCCTTCCACAGCAGCAGTTTCTAGATTTTCTTTCTTTTACTAATAACTCATAAAACAGAGGTTTTTCCTACAAAATTGAAGAATTGTTAAATGGGGCTCCAAGGTCCTGATTTGATAAAGAAGACAGAGAACAGTTAACATTTAGCAAGTACTATGTACTTGGTGCTGTTCTAACTGAGGTACTCACATAAGCCTCAAATACAATTCCATTTTAAATTTCACAGACTGTACAAAAGAAGACTGAAAGGCAGAAGTAACTTTAGCAAGATCACATGACTGCTCAGGGCGAGGCTGGAAGTGTCTGGATCCTGAGTAGTATGGATTAACACAAGCATCTTAACCCAATTATATGAAAGTAAGGAAGAAGCCAAACTTGAGGGAAGTGACAGTGAATACTAGGTTTTGTTTTAAGGGAGAACAATGTTTTCATGTGGATTTTAAATGTTTCCATTAAGTACTGTCTAAGTGAAATAGTCCCAAGCCTCAAAGACTCTGGGTAGAAGAGAAAAAAAGGGCTTACACAGTCCAGTTCTCTGAGGTCATGGACTGTGCTGAACATAGGATACAAGCACAGATCCATCTGACTCCAACGTAGATGGGGAGAGACAGAAATAGAGATGAGAGAGAAAGAGACAGAGACAGAGAGAGAGAGAGAAATTGGGGAAATGTCCTTAAAGTACATGCTAAGAGTATTGCTATTTTTAGTGATTACTTTCATGGAGTAAGTTGGGATCTATACTTGTAGCAAATGAGGTTTCTTGTTACAATAAAACTGATAAAAGAAAACAATGGGTAAAGTTATTTTTTATCAAAGGATATACAAAGTAACTGAAGTCATGGGTATAGGGCTGGTTGCCTTAAGAAGATGTATATAAACAAGGGAATGGGGACAGGAAGGAAGGAGTTTTGAAAATAGGAAGATTGGGGGCCGGGGATTTAGCTCAGTGGTCCCACCGCCTGCCTCGCAAGCACAAGGACCCAAGTTCGATCCCCGGTACCCAAAAAGAAAATAGGAAGATTGAAGTGACACTAAGTGAAGCTGGCAAAGGTGAGCAGTGGAAGTGAAGGGACAAGATTTCACCAGGAATGGCTGAATAGATGAGTCCATGATAATGTTGACAAGTCTTGCTTCTTGGCAATGGCACACTGCCTGGCACAGTGGCTGGTCAGTAAGCACTCAGTAGATAACATCCTAATGCACAGTCATATGCTGCCAGGAGGACAGGAACACACAAAGGGACAAACATTGGCTATGGCACCTTGGTAACTGGGGATTCGTTGAGCAAGCTGGAGAGCAGGCAGGGAGGAAGGAAGTGAACAACACCAGTGAGAAGGCCAAGGAGGAAACTGAGGGCTTCTCTGCCAAAACATCTGGCTGGAAGGGAGAGGGGGTAGGACACAAACAGAGATGTGATGGCTAAGGAAATTTTCTTATTTTAAAATGGAAAAATAGGTGAGTATAACAATCTGTTGAAGAATGAAGAGACAGTAGAAGAGGGAAACTTTAGAACTCAATGGAAAGGGGAGACTTTATGGAACAAGGTCTCCAAGAAGGCAGAAATGGGTCCAATCCAGCACAGAGGGAGACTAGCCTTGGGATACAAAAGCAAGGAAGGGGTTCCATTCCAGGCTCCGCCCACAGCACAGTGAGGATCCAGGCGTGGCTTGGAGCACCTGCTCCATCCCGCACTCCGCTTATGGTGTTGTTGATTGTATCATTTGGGCTAAGATGTTGTGAGTGATCTAATCAGTTGTCCTTCCTGGTATAATGAAAATGAAATAGCCTCAGAGTCAATAGAGTCTCAAAACTTAAAGACCAGCTATATCTGGAAGACACCTCTGAAAAGCAGTCATTCCACAAGGGTTTTAAACACAAGCAACAAAGATACATACATTAAGCAATTTTGAAATATCAATCCAGGAATTAAACCAAGGACAGTAACACAAACAAAAATGAGAAGACATTTAAGCAAGGCACAAACTCAGGCTTCCACCCCAGAAAAGGCGGATTCTGGGGAAATGAGGTGGAAAAATCTGATAATCAACCACCTGTACACCCTCAACTGATAGCACAGGAAGTAACAAAACAGATGCATGAGGATCTAGAAAAATTCAAAGCAGAAATAATCTCCCAGATAAATACAGAAATGGTTGGGCCAGGGATTTAGCTCAGTGGTTTCATCGCCTGCTGCGCAAGCACAAGGACTCGAGTTTGATCCCCGGTACAAAAAAAAAAAAAAAACAGAAATGGTGAGCAGAGTGAAAGACATGATTAGAGCCTCTAGAACAGAAACAGATAAGAAAATAGATGAGATCAGAAACATGCTAGAAGCCATGAATGCCCAGCATAAGAAAGAGATGGAAACCATGATCGTCCAACATAAGAAAGAAATGGAATCCATGAAACAGATTCAAACAGATATTCAGGAGATTAAAAACTCCACTGAAAGCATGTACAGAAGACTAAGAGAATCTGAAGACAGAATATCAGATATAGAAGACAGGATTGCGGTTAAGGACCATGAAAACAGAGATTTCTTAAAGATAGTAAGGGACCATGAGAAATCAATCCAGCAGCTGCTAGATGATGCAAAGAAGAATATAAGACTGATTGGAGTCCACAAAAGAACAGGAGAAAGTACAGTTGACATTAAAAAAACTGTTCACAGAAGTAATAGTAGAAAACTCCCCAGACAGAGATGGAGAATTGGACATACAGATAAGTGAGGCATATAGAAATAAAAACAAAGCTTGTAGAACTTTGGAATCTGGGCCATGTTCCTCCCATAGAGGAAGAAGAACATGTGTAGTTTCTGAAGTTCATCATTCTCCTCGATGTCATTGGCCAGGTACCTGGGCAAGAAAGCAGGTTGCTGGTTAGGGACACAACCAGCAAGGAGCTGACCCCACATCAGCTCTGAATAAGAACTAGTGGCTCTGTCCACTCAGGGTCCCATCTGCCTTACCCCATGCTGGTGCTAGTCAGGTATCTGTGGAGAGGCCAGGGCTTGGCAGGGCCAATATGAATGGGCCTGTGACCTTGGGCCTGAAGAAAGAACCCCTGTGCAAAGCTTGAGGTAGACTGCTGTCCCTGGCACCAAATAAAATTGACACCACTATACCTCTTCTCTGCAGCTTGTCCTCATGGCCAATACCTGTGTGCTGACCACATGAGGAGCATCTGGGGGAGCATGACCTTGGTATATTTCTGTGTCCATCCCTCTCCTCCTCAATAGCCAGTACTGGGCTTGGCTCAGAGAACACACGAAGTCCGCCATTTCCCACATGTATGTTCCCACTGCTTTACCATCCCTGACATGGGATGCATCACAGTAGGTTTTGTTGAACAAATGAATGAAGGAATGAATGGCAGCTTTATCGGTAGACAAAGGCCATAGAGAGTCCCTCATAGACTCAGTGTTGTAACAGAAGCCACCTGCAGAATGAAAACCAGTCAAGGGATTGCTTTAAGAATGCATGGATAATTTCTCAAGAACCAGCCCTCAACAGTTTTTCCCCCAAAGAAGCTTAGGTAAAGGAAGTGAGCCATGAGGAATTAAGAATCCATGGGCTGGGGATTTAGCTTAGTGGTTCCATCACCTGCCTTGCAAGCACAAGGACCCAAGTTCAATCCCCAATACCAAAAAAAAAAAAAAAAAAAAAAGAATCCAAAATGTCTTATCATAATGGGACTTGATGAAACTACTGTTGGAATGGAGGAGATGGCAGATCAGGGAAGGATGTCTGCAGTTTGGGAGTTTTGTTTTGTTTCAAGTCCTGGGACTGAACCCAACAGTTTTCTTGGTGATCTAAATCTGCAGTCCATTTTTTATTTTGCTTTTGGAAATGTCTTGCTATATTGTACGTCGCCCAGGATGGCTCAACTTTTCCATTATTCTACCTCAGTCTCCCAGGGCACATTAATTACAGGGGTGCACAAGCGTGCCCACATTTGTTTGTTGTAAAACAGGGTCTCATCTTTGACATTGAACTGTTGGTCTTGAGCCCCTGGATTCAAACAATCTTTGCCCTGCAGCTTCTGGATTGGGTGGGATTGCAAGTGTGCACCACCATGACCATCATAGTTTGGGTGATTTAACCAACTTGACCATTCAGAGTTTTATTCAGCTTCAATGTATGAAGACACATGGGCAGAAACCAATGTACACAGATACAATTGTGTTTGGAAGGAGCAATGAAGGAAAAGAAAGAAACATCGAGATGATGAGCTGGTTGGGTGACAGAGAGATTATACAGTGGGTGAATTCCTGGGGAGATCTCCAACCTGGATCTAGGTGAAATAATTATCAATGTAGTAGTCATGATGCAAGTGAAATGTTGGCCCATCTTTAGGAAAGATGATCTGGAAACACAGATAGGTCTTGCTCATGGCTTGTGGAATGACTTGTCAGAAAGAACATCAGGGAGCATGTTATACTCATTTGATGCCCTGTAAGAAGAGCATGCTTGGGACATCAGTCTTTGAAACCCAGAGGACAGGGATAAAAAAGACATTTGGTACTGCTAAGGAAGGAGATCATCAGAAGGGTCCGAAATGGCTGCCCTTTGGGTCTGTGGGCTCAAGGCCTCATGTCACTCTTGTGACCTGTGCTCTCTGGGGGCTCTGTTTCTCCTGGTTTCATTCTTTAACTGATATTGATGTTAGATTGTAAATTTTACTAAAAGAAGGAAACTTGTAGTGTGAGGCTCATTTTCCACAGTTAGCAGTGCAGCATGGTTTAAATCAGGAGGACAGGTGAGAGTCTTCATACCCTATCCACCAAGGTGACCATCAAAGACTCTCAGGGGAGGCATAGAACTCACAGGGCCAGGAAGAAATGGATCCTCTGGTACTGCCAGGGGAAGAGTCCAGCGTGGCTGAAGTATGAAATAACCATGGCCAGGAGGTACTGATGGGGAGATATGAGGTTAATCAGAGAGCAGGCACACATAGAAGAGGAGGGATGTGTCAAAAGGGACTGGGAGGGGGCAACAGGGCTCCACTCAGAGAAGAGACCCCAGTGTCAGGTGGGCTGCGTATTCGGAGAAATTAAGTGGGTTGGAAGTTGACTGCAAATGAGAGCATTCATGTTGGGAGAAGTTAGAAGGGAAGCCATGGTGTCCAGGATGGCACCTCCAAAAGTCTCTTTGAGACAGGGCATTGAGGTCACTTGCATCAGAAGGGGAGTCCTTCAAGTTAGAATAAATAGGTTCCCACGAACTAAGGGGAGGGACCAGGAGCTTCAGGCAGCCCCAGCCAGAGAGGCCATATTCAGGAAAGATCATGGCCTGGATCCCAGAGGATCCAGGTAGAGTACTGCATACTCACCCAGTCTGCCAAGAACCACAACTGGCAGTGATCACTCAGGTCCATGTTGAAGACAGAAGGGTTAGAGATAGGATTTGTAAGTTCATTGAAACTATAGTTGGGATTGACATTTGAGTGTCAATCTCCTCTCTTAGAAAAATACCCTCATGAAGTCTGACATTGTCTCTTCTCTTCCTTCCAGACCTCTGGGCCCAGGGGAATAATGAAGTAGAATCACCACGGCACACTTGTTGGAGCTGGGGAAGTTACTGGGGGAAAGGAGGAACTGGTTTCCCATCACCTTCTACCTTTTACATTCCTCTTTCAAGTTTCCCCTGAACTACAAGTTGGACATCTGCTATTTTTATATGTATTTTTATATGTATTGTACCCTGTATACTTGATAACATTTGGAGATTACCTGTAAAATATCAGATTGGGAAGGAATTACTTAAAATAGAATATTAGAGCCACAGTGTTGTCATAGATTCCTTTAATATATAATAAAAAAGCTTATGGTTTATTGTCAATATTGACCATAGAAATATTACACATTTAATAAGTATCTATAACCCTGTTGTTTATCATGTTTTGTGTTAAGTATTTTAAGTGGCATAGATAAATAAATATTTTATCTTTTAAGAGAGATTTTTATCTGTCATACATGAATTCTACTTATACCCAGGTGGTAGTACCCCCAAACACTTACAAATATAAATCATACTGTCCTTCCTTTTTCATTGTGAACACTGAGCTGTCATTCTTTAACTCAGCTTCACTCACATATCTAACATGAAAAAGTGCTGGTGGGTGGTGGCAAGAGAAACATGTTAAAGAAGACAGAGGCCATGCATCTCTTCTGGAGAGAATATAAAGATGAACTGTCTTCTCACCTCCCCTTGTGATAGTGTCAGGGAAGACTGCTTAGTTTTGTGTCCAAAATGTCACTGATATTTGCCCACACATTTTCCCCTTTTTTATTGCAACACAATAGAGTCCAAGGCCCACACCCTGAGTTAGGTCCCAAGCTCTTTTTTCTTTTTGTGACAGGATCTCTGTAAGTCACTGAGTTTCCAGGCTCACCTAAAGTTGTGATCTTCCTTACTCAGCTTTCCAGGGTGCCCATATTACAGGCCTAGCCACAATACTTGAGTCAAATTTCTTAACTCTTAACTTTGGTGAAAATGCAGCAACCCACTTATACTCTGCAGAAATTTATGATTTAGATACATACTGTGGCCAGCCACATTTTCAAGATGAGGAAAAGCTCTAGAAAAAAACATTTCATTAATGACACAAGTCTCTGGACAGTAATTCTTGTCCAAAAGCAAAGACATGCTTACCATCGCAGTAGAATATCATCCTCCTTTCTTTCTTCCAACTATTAGTCCATCAGGAAAACATGGCGAAAATCTTTCTTTGTAGGAGGTGACATTTTCTGCTGAGAATCTCTTAGAGACACCCTGCTCATCATCATTAATGTGCTCTGATTTACATTCAGGCTCTTCCTATCCTGAATATGTTCCCAACATCAATCTGTCTGTACAGTCTTGAAAAAAGAATTTAAGTTACCAAGTTAGTGCATACATTAGCTTTCTCTTACTGGAAGCAGACACTTAAAAAGAGGAACTTTTGCTGCTTTGCTTCTGGTTCTGTGCCAAGGCAACAGGGCATGATGGGAACAGGTTAAAGAGCAAATCTTCTCAACTCCTGGCTGCCAGGAAGCCAGTGAGAGGAAGAGGCCAGGGAAAAGGTCCTGCTGAGCCTTGAAGGGCACAGCCCCAATGACCTCATTCCCTCCTGGTAGGTCCCACCTCCCACAGGATCCACCACTACATACTATGGCTATGCCACAGAGAAACTCCTGTATCATGTGGACTTTTGGTATATCATCTAAGTTCTCCGATTCCTAGCTGGGGTGAATGGCACATCTATGTAATATCATCCCTCAGGAGGGTGAGGATGGACAGATGTGAGAAGTTTGAGGACAGCCTGAGATACATAGTGATTGTGGCCTCAAACTCTCAGCCATCCTCCTGCCTCAGCTTCTTGAGTGCTACTATTACATCATGGGCCAGGACACTAGGCCTCTTTTAACTTGTTTGAGGAAAGTCCTAGGGCCCTGGGAAGAGAGGCCAAAGATCCCTGAAGGCAGAATTCTGCATGATGAAGTCTATGCCTTGTGTGGGTTGCTGGAAGACATGTCCAGGGATGAAAGTACCAAGTAACCTTCACACAGAGCCTAAAGAACAGACAGCCTTAACATCAACAGATACCAGAAATGGATTAAAGCAAAATTTAGAATCCCAGTGTGGAATTCACCCGAATGTCCCATTATGAATAAATGGCTATGACAACATCTGTCATCTATCTACACAGTAGACAGTTATACCTTCCTCAGAAAGGACGGCACTCTGACATCCTGCACTCTCAAGGGACCCTGAGGACATTGTGCTAAGAGGAAGAAGGCAGACACCAAAGACACACGTGGTCTGAGTCCACAGGACTGCTAGGCATACAAGGATCCCAGCGCTGTCCATTCATAGGGACAATGGGAGAACACTGCTTCCCAGAGGCTGTGAGAAGAGACTGGGCATCCATGGTTTCATGGGGTAGAGTTTCTCTTCAGGTGGAGGAAACAATTCCATAGATGCATAGAGGGCTGGCTGTACAACAGAAGCAATAGACATTCACGTGCTACATATTATATTTTGGCCAGTGATGGACCACAGAGACATAGTGCTTATATGAGATGGTTTCACCTCCTGCCCTGCTAGTTCTTAGAGCTGGGTGAGTTCATTCTACCAGGTTGGCACAATGACAGTTTCAATGGATTGCCCCTTTCCCAGAACACATTCCCATCATTATTTCCATACCGGGGAAGGGAATAGGAAAAGACAGGATGTGGGACAAGGAGAGCCCCATCAGTCAAAAATCTGTGGGGCTGGTAGGAAGGAGGGGTTAGAACATGTGTTCCCAGGATGCACAGGGGAAGCAGAGACTCAAGTAGAGCTGCCTTTCACACACCTGTGACAATGTGTCTACAACAGGTGGAGTTTGGAAGGAAGGGAACAATGGACCCTGCAAGGAGAACTGAAAGCAGATGGAGAACAGCAAAGGTAAAATTTGCAAAAATGACTCTGAAGGAGATGACAATGGAAAACGTTTTGTGCTTGGGAAGGGGACATTGTGCTTAGATGATCAAAGGCTGAATTCCAAAGAGTGAGGTTTCATAGTGAACCTGGTTTCTTTCCTCAGGTCTGTTGATGGCATCCAACTTCTGTCCTTAGGCCTCTGGCCGGAAAAGGAAGAGAGGCTGTGGGAGTCAGAAGATGAGTGGCAGATGGACCTGCTGGGTCTTTTTGATCCAGTCCCTCGATTAGCACTCTACTTCCTGCCTCTGGCCAGAAGAAGCAGAAAGACTGGTCCATAGAAGTGGAGAACTATGAGGAGGAGGACATGTCTGGGTTTTTTTACTTAGCCTATACGGTAAACCCCCAGCTCTCACCTCAGTCCCCTGGCCAAAAAAAGAAAGTGGGAATGATTATTTGGGTCTAGGAAGAAATCACAGGAGGCACTGGGCAACCTGGTCTGGGCCCTCAGTGCATAGGGCTCATGGAGTTCCCATATGGACTCCAAATGACCCTGAGAGGAAGCATCTATGGTCAGTGCTGCTTGAGCACCACCAGGAACCAGGCTGTTAGGTAAGCAGACCTCAGACTGCACCTCCAACAAGGTTCTTTAAGAACAGAAGAAAAGTGCAATTACTTCCTTTTCCCATCAAAGGGAGGTCACTGTGAGGCAGGAGCTCTCCTTCCCAGAGGACTCTGGCCCCATCCATCCTCAGGGACATGGAAATGACACAACTTACACATGTGTTAAAATGTTCCCCCATTGTGATCAGAAAGCCTGGTTACAGCACCTTCCTGTTCAACAGAACTCTTGCTGACTCTTCTCAGTGCAAATGGTTTCAGCCCTAAATGTGTGACCGGGACACCTTCATTCCCAAATGTGTATCTCAGAGGAGAAAAGAACCCTCATGCTTTCTGAGTTTGAAAGTGATATATTCATATGTCATGAGGCCACCATGGTATGTTCAAAGCTCCTAATAATGCAGGTATTTGCTGCTACCCAGCCTCTAACTCAGTAGTTCCTCCAGGATTCTGAGGGTTGAGCCCATGTCCCCTGTCAAGTGAATGTCCTCCTCCACCCTCTGCTCATTTGTCTGCCCTCGGCCTCATGCTGAACCTTTTGCCAGGCAGGCCCAGTTATACTCCTCGTCTGCTTGCCCCATGAGAAACCCTGTGCCAGTCCCCAAGGTGATGCTCTGTTCTCTTCACACAGCAGACTGTGTTCAAGAGATGCCTGGCCTGGTGCAAGAACCTCAGGTAACTAACAGATTGAGCTCCTTTTCCCTTGAGCCAGGCTCTCACTATGGCACGGCTTAGGGAGGAGAGAGGTCCTACCCCACAGTCCTTCTTCCATGGCTGTCTTTGTGGGAAGCTCCCACATGACATTCCCCCAACTATTCCCCCTTAGTTCTGGGGACCATCTGCCTTCAGCTCCTGGGTTTTTTCTGGCAGGCTGGATGTGTGCACCTTCCTCAGCCCGGGGCCTCTGGTATCTGAATGCAGGCCACCGTCTTCCCCAGACATAGCTTCTCTGGGTGTTGGCATCTTTAGTCCCTGACCCCTCTCCTAATTCTCAAGAGCCCCTTTGCTATAGCTTAGAAGACCCCCTTCTGATCCTTGGAAGGGCCATCCTAGGCATCACAGCCTCCCTTTTCCTGACTGCTCTCATCTGCAGACAACCTCCAGCCCCTTGACTTTCCATGAATAGCCAGGTGATCCAACCCTGGGGTTCCACTCTGAGTGGAGCCCTGCCCCACCCCAGTCCCTGTCTGCACATCCCTCTTCCAGGTGTGGCCACTCTCTGTGGTCCTCTCTCCCCATCACTGCCTCATCAGTGCTAATTCAAATAGTCATCACTGACTATTTCAACTGGGCAGGCCTCTTCCTCTGGCAGTACCAGAGGTTCCAATGCTTCCTGGCTCCTTGAGTACTCTGCCTCCTCCCCACAGTCCACAGGAGAGTGGGGAGAATGAGACTCAGTGTATCTTCTTGGGGAGAGGGAGTCAGCAAAACCCCTTGCTTCCCTGATTTTTTTTGTACTGGGGATCATAATCAGGAGCTTCTGTTTGCAAGGCAGGTAGAGTGGCACTGAGCTAAATCCTCAGCCCTCTAATGTGTCTTCTGGTTTGAAACCTCTTTATACAGTTGAGTCTGTATAGAAAAAGATAGCCTGGAAGGACTGTGCCTAATACTTTTCTTAGAAAAACTAGCAAGGTTTGTCAATGTTGAAAATCATCTTACCTGTGTAAAAAGTACAAAGGGAGCAAATTTCCAGGGAAATATAAAAGCAACATCAGCAAGCCACAGGGCAGTGTAACGTTTTTCATAATTGTTGGAGATCCTTAGGAGAGATAAATGGGGTCAGTGAGTTTTGCTATGAAGACACACACTAGCTAAAAAACAAAAAAGACTGCCTGCAAAATGGCAAAACCTTAAAGATCCCCTTACCTTTGATATAAGACAACAAAATACAATTCATTTTGAAATCAATTTAACCAAAAAAATTCTAAATGCTCCAGCCATAGAATTTCCTAGCTAAAAGCAATCAAAGTTACCATTTTAGAAATAATGATATATAATTGATTATTAAATAAAATATTTTAAATATAAAAGCCTATATCTCTGTAAATAAGATTGGCATTCAAAATTAAATACTCCAGCAGAAGGCCAGAAAATAGAACAGGACAACTGCCCTTTATGCCTCCAGGTGTTTATTCCCTATACCTAGCTACAGGTTATAAATATCACTGCTTTTATGTTTCAGAAAATAGTGAGGGACAGAATAAGTGTTGGTGAAGAAATAAGGTAACAATTATGGAAAAATTTTAGGAAAAACTTTTAAAACAACAAATTAAGAACTAATTCTGGAATGCAGATGAATTATTACAGATGAAGATTAAATTTCCCACTCTGCAATATGAAACTATATTGGTAACCAACAACTTTTACCTCTGAAGACCATATGATCTTTTAGAATATCAAAAAAGAAATGCAGATATTTTTGTAAAAATAAAATGGCAACTATCCTTTTTATAAAAGTTGTAGTGGGTTTTTGATAATTCCATATTCAATTGTAGGTAATTTTTCAAAAGCAAAAACGTTCATATTGTTTTGTAATATTATCACAAAGTATTCATTAGGCACTTGGCAATCTTACATTTGATCAAACAAAAATTACTTTTGATTAGGTAAAAAGTATAGCATATGCATTCAAGGATACAATGCTAACTATTCTAAGTACCACACTGCATTCTATGAAACCCTTGTCTGTCTAGACTGACATCACCCAATTAATCAGTCAAAAAATACTATTTTCCTAGTAATTTAACTGAAAATGAAGGTTGATAGGTAGGAATGGGGAACTTCTTTTACCATACTCTTTCAGAGGAGGAAATATATTGAACAAACATGGAAATCTGGACAGGGAGGAGACAGCCAAACACAAATGCAGCCCCCAAATAAACTTGCCAGGCAGATAACACATCAGGACTTAGGCTGCTCCTCTCTCAGGCTTTAGCCTCCCTAGGATGCAGAATTGACCTCCCTTCAATCAGATACCACAGGAGCACCTCAAATACTCACGTGGGAGGGCGCTAAGTGGTTAGAGATAAGTAGGGCTTGATCTCTTTTTCCAGTGGGGGTATACTTTTAAATGTATGCAAGAGTAGATGTAGACATTTGTGTACCTCAAATTTATAGTTGAAAGAAAGAAAAAGGGAAGGAAGGAAGAAAGGAATAAATGAAAGAAGGCACACACACAACTGATTTTCACAGAAGGTGAATCTGCCAAGGATAAGTAAGTGTAGTGTAGTGGGTTCCCTGAGAGTTTACAGAAGACACTGATCATTACTTCATTCAGTGAGAAATCTCACTGATAATCTCAGACTTCTTAAATTTCTGAAATTCTTATAAACTTAACCTAAAAAATTTGTCCAGCAAAAACAGTGGAGATATAACTGGCTAAACTGAGAAGTATCATTTAGAAATCAGTTTAGACACACACGCGCACACACACTTTATGTAACTCACAATTTATGTAACTCAGTATTTTCCAAATGCTATGCACTTTTCATGACACATATATGAATGGTCCATCAAAACCACAGTTTGGAAAACAGTCATAGTACATCAACTCTTAACCAAAAAATAATTATTTTTCAAAAACTGTTGAATCCTTGCAAACCATAGATGAACACATATATATTGATTTGTTAAAGTATAGTCATCTAAAGCCTGTAGCCTAAACTGTTAAATGGAGATCAATTTTTACACAGTAATTTTCAGACTACCTTAACTCTATGCTCTAACTCTATGTTAAAATAACTAAAAACACAGCCTTGGCAACCACAACAAGTTGAAGCAAATTTTAAGAAACTTAACTTGTAATCTACATAGCTGTGTTTTAGATGTAAAAATTACCTGAGAATCATGGTTAAAATATACATCTAAAGCACCAGGAACGGTTATGCAAATCTTTCGTGGGGAGGTGGCATCCACATCACATGGGTGGCTTGAGGTGAGTGAAAGTCTGGGTTCACATCCAGTCCACAGTGGCAAACATCATTCGCCTAACAGAGGGATTGGCTTCTTCTGGGAACTTTCACTCCAGCCCCACCGGATCCTACTTCTCAAAGCCAGGCAATGCTCCATTCTGGATCTCCTCACATCGGGCCACTGAGTAAGAGTGACCAACTTCCAAGTCCAGAACAAGTGCAACTCTATGGAACCAGGAAGCTCCAGCAGCAACCAAGAAGGCAGGGATTGGGGCTGTGGGAATTCTCTGGCCAGACTCACAGTCTGGTCCAGCAGGTATGATGACCCAGACATCCTGGGCTTTGAGCTCAACACTAGTCCACAGCAATACATGAATTGGTGTCACCTGGGGCATTTGCAAACACCAGGAGTTCACGTGTAACAAGCCCAGGTGGCACAAATAGGCAATGTCACCTCTGAGTGCATGCAATACATCTTTACAAGGGTTAACTGTAAATTTGAAAGACAACTGGAGGGCTCGGGATTTAGCTCAGCGGTCCTGCTGCCTGCTGTGCAAGCGCAAGGTCCTGAGTTCGATCCCCAGTACCAAAAAAATAAAATGGAAGCAACTGGAAGTCACTCATGTAAGGACTATAATTTAAGCAATGTGATGCACATAATGTAAATGTTAAATATTCATGTATACTTGAAGACTATTTCTAAGACATGTGGGCCAGACTTTGATAAAATTTTGTATCAAAAATTCTCAGAAGAATGAACACTACTGGAGGACAGATAGCCTCTTTAATAAATGGTGTTAGAAGAACTGGATTTCAACTTGCCAAAGATTAAAGTTAGACCCCTATCTTTCACCATGCACTAAACTAAAATTGAAGTGGATTAAAGATCTAAATATTAAAACAGAAACACTAAACTTGCTGGAAGATAAGTTAGGTGGAATTCTCAAAGACATTGGCATAG
>NW_004624940.1:1359673-1377251 GCF_000247695.1 Heterocephalus glaber | reverse complement strand
AAGGAAAAACTATTAGAAAAGAAAAAGAAAATGGAAATGAAATCTATGTAAATAGGGAAGGGTGGAGGGGGTGAAGGCTGCACAGGTAATGGGGAAAAAATAAGAACCAAGATATATCTTGTACAGGTACAAACACCCAATGATACATGTAAATGAATTGTATACCTAAAATGTACCAATAAAAGAACAAAAAAAAACAAAGAAGGAAGGGTAAGTGGTTATAAAGGGAGGTAAGGTTTCTATCTTCACTTGAGTTAGTCAAATCAGACCAGCAGACTATGCTAAATTATGTACATATAATAAATACCTACTGCAACAATTAAAACAATCCATCCAAATATATAAAGTCAAAAACACTACACACATATAAACATGACCTTCTAAAATTTTTTCAAGTAACCAAGAGGAGGAAAGAAACAATGAAACAAGAGCAAAAAAGGAAAACAGAAAAAATAAAGATTAAAAAACATAAAGGAGCTAGGCACACCTGTAATTCCAACATTCTGGGAGACAGACGCAGAAGGATCACAATGAGGCTTTATTTCAAAATGAAAGAAAAATAGGGGGTCCAGAATGTAGCTTAGGCTGAAGGCCCAGTGTCTGTCCCCATATACCCACAAAGAAAAGAAGAAAATGGAAATAGAAAATTTAACTCTTAATATATCAGATTGCTTTTAAGGTACATGGTCAAGTTATACCAAATATCAGACAGATTTAAATAGTATATTAACTATGGGCTAACTATATGCTATCTACATAAAATGTACTTCAAATATAACTACATAGACAAAGTGAAAATAAAGAGATAAAAAAGTAAGTCATGCAAACATTAATCAAAAGAAAGTGGGAGAGAAATAATTTCCATAAAGGTTTTATAGAAGCCCCACAAACCTTCTTGCCAGTTTTAAAAAAAAACTGATGAAAACTTAAAAAAAAAAAAACTCTGAAAATTGTCCTGAAGGGACATGAAAATTGTCCTTAAGGCAATAGGAAGGCATATGGAGAAATCTTTGTTCAAGAAAATCTACTAAATCTCAGTAAAAATAGTGAGATCCTGTTGTGAACCATACACAAACCGACCCCACCCAGCTCAGCGTGACATAATTCACAAACTCAGCAAGAAATGCAGGGCTCCCTCTCAATCCCAAACCATGGAGTAGCTACCCAGAAGAGGTCAGGATATCAGCATTTATCATGAACCTCACTCCACATTGCAGAAATCCTATTTCAAGTAAGAACATCTGAGAATTCTGGGGCTTTTTACTTAGATCTGTCTTTTAATTGGATACTGGAAGCATTATTCAGGTGCAGCATATCAAAAATTCTAGGTACCAAATGTTTACACCCCAGCTACCTCATTTGGGCAGAACTTTCATACCAGGAGAGTTAAGCTGCCAAAACTAGAGAAAACTACCATTGAATGGTTTCCTGTTAATAAAGTAGGAGAACCACTTAAAGGCAGGTGAGCTACTCTCCATGAACACAACTCCAAAACAGTGGCAATGGAACAAAGCTTTCACTTGTTGAGAGAACCAGGCCATAAGAACAAATGAGCCATTCTCTACAGTTCTGACTATATGAAACAGATTGAGAAGAAGTTAAGGCCTAATGTTACTATGGAAACTATTAATAATTTGCTTTTAGCAATTGAAACTAATTGGCAGCTCTGTAGAAATGCAGGCTAAAATCATAGATCAATAGGAAGTTTAAAAGACTGAAAAGGAGACAGATAATAAGAGTTCTTCCAAGTTCTTCAGACTATCTCTCCAGAGAATACCAGACTATACATTAATTTATAGGGTATTGTCAAAATAACAATCATCGAGAAATTAGATGACAATAGGTAGGTGTGATATTAACAGAGGAAAATGGCTTAACAGGAACATCAAGGAAAGACCTAGTAAAAGAGAAACCTACTAAAACCATTGTTGCCTCAGGGTGAATCTGCAAATGACCAAGGCTGCTTTGTGAGGAGTAATATTAGAAACTGGACAGTGTAAAGAAAATACACTTCACCGAAATAGCTCATTCAAGCCACTGAACAAATAAAAACCAAGAATAAGCTCAGATGAGGAATATAGTATCCAGGGTTATTACAGTATGTAAAATATCCAATTTTGAAGAAAGATATGATTCATGCAAAGAAACAGATATGTGTCTCACACAGAAAAAGAAAAAGCAAGAAATGTAAACTGAAGGGGCCCAGATATCAAATTTATCACACAAGACTTCAAAGTATAGCTAATAAGAATAGTTACAAAGAACAAAAGGAAATCATACTAAAGAAGTAAAGGAGGGCCAGGAATGTAGCTCAGTGGCACCATGCCTGCCTGACAAGTGCAAAGTCCTGAGTTCGATCCCTGGTACAAAAAAAAAAAAAGAAAGGAATGCATATCTCAAAATAGAGGTTACTAAAAAAATAGAAATTATAAATGGGCAGCCTATGGAAATTCTGTAGTTGAAAACTACAATAAGCAAAATTGAATACTGACTAAAAGGAATCAATACTAAATTTAGTCTGTTAGAAGAATCTGAATTTTAAGGCTGATTAATAGAGATTAAGCAAACCAAAAACAGAATGGAAAAATAATAAATATATATGCAGACAGCCTCATAGAAATGTGGGAAATCTCTCAGAAAACTAAAATGTGTGTGAAAGTAATGTGAGAATTGATACAGAAAAGTTTTAGATAACTTCAGAGATTGAATATTAAGGTACTTGTAGAAGCAAAATAAGTAATGTGTTCTTTTAAGATTTGCTTTTCCATAACTCCTTGTTTAAGGTGAGGATTATCTGACTCTAACTGGTAACTTCATTAACCTAACAAAGTTACCATGCCAGGGTGAATTTACAATGTATATGGCCTATGTTGTGTCTATGACTTGTAAATAGGAACTGGAATTGTATTTACATATCAAAGACCACTAGGGATGAGATAATGGCTAAAAAGGATATAAAAAGGAAAATGCTGAACAAAGGGGGTGCAGATACTGACCAGACTGGTTTCTGGCATTCCTGCCTGCTTGCGAGAAGAAATTTTATTATTTTATCCAAATTCTGTGTCTCTGTGTATTTCTTTCCGAGATTTCTGCAACAAGAATGAGAAAAAAGAAAGAAAAGAACAGTCAAAATATTTAAAGAAATAATGGTTGCTAACTTTCCAAATATGAAAACCATTCACATCTACAAATCTCTACAAACTCCAGTAGTATAAAGAAATCAATGCCAAGACACATTATAATGAAAACATTGAAAAATGAAGAGAAAACTTTAAAATTAGTGAAACAAAAAAGGACTCATCAGGTTGAAGGGAACCCTAAAATGAATAACATTCCAACTTCTTATCCAAATCAATAGAGCCAATATGCAGTGGGATGTTATACTGAAAGTGCTGAAAGAAAAGAAAAAGAAACCTGTCAACTACAAATATTGTACTCAGCCAGATGTGTTGGCACATACCTGCAATCCCATAATCCCAGCAATTTGGAAAGCTGAGACAGAAGGATCAAAAGTTTAAGGACAGCCTAGGCAACATAATGATACTCTGTTCAACAACAACAACAAAAAATTGTAGTGGGTAAAAATATTATTCAAAAGTGAAAAAGTGTTTCCAATTTAGTTAGCATGATGATGCACTTAGAAGTCCAGCCTCCCTCTCCCCTGCACAGAGCAACAATTTGGAATATATCAATGAATATAAACAATTTTGGAAAAGCTTAGGATACACTTAAGGAGCCATAGCAATACAGCAGAAGAAAAAAACATGAGAAGAACCACAAAAGAGGGCAGAAAGAACAGTTTCATTTCGTCTGTTTCACCCATCCCTAAAACCAGTATTCCTCAGCACAGAGAGAGAACTGCTTGGCTTGCACATTTACTTTCCAGGGAAAAAATAAAACAATATGAACAATTATCATCATGTGAATGTCGTGCATTTCAGGATACTGCTTGAATGACCAACTTCAATTTCATCCCACCCAGGTCTCTACAGGGACCAGAAGAGATGAGACATCTGGAGACAGTGTAGAGAAGAGAGATGAGTTATTTCAGTATCAGCCATGTAGCAACAGTCACCCTGAACCCCAGGAGGCTTCTCAGCACAGAATTCCAGCAGGCTTCTCCACTGAGGATCTTAACTTACTTCACAGCAGCACTGTAGCATGCAATTTTACTGTCAGTGACCCCTCAGTATTCCTGATTGTATCTTATTCTACAAAAGAATTTTGCAGCACTTGCTGTTGAGAAAATCAACTGCCAGTACAGCAGTAGTGTAGCCCTTGTAGCTTTCACTCACTGTCAAGGGTCCTACACCAACTTCACATTCTCTATGTGTCTAAGCTACCATCCTCCTACTGAGAGCCAACACAGCTACTGTATCCCAAGAATATAGCATGATCACTACAAATGCGCCAACAAACAGCCCTGATGTACCTCACCAAATTCTCTGATCCCACTGTCATGTGGACCCAAGGGCTGACACCTACACTCAGGTTACTGCATCCTTCCACCCCAGGCTCCCAAATCTGTATATGCATGCACACTTATAATCTTGCCTTGCAGCTGCCCACACATCCTGAAGACCAGACCGGAAGACTGAGGCCTAATTGGCCTCCTCGGTGAGCACTAAGAGAGAGAAGGTATGCAAGGGTGCTGATACACTTCAGGGAAAAGTAAAAATGAGTGAGATTCTGTCTTCCTGGACAAGTACCGTGGAGGGAGGGAGACAGATGAATCCTGTGTACCTGTTAATTGCTTGTGCCCGTGTCTGAGTGAATAAAGCAGAGGTGGGCCAGTCATTTGGGGCTCTGTGTTAAAGGGAGATAAGAGCCCTCTGACCCTCCATATTTTGACCTGATTATATGTCTCTTTATTTTTTTTTGTCTCTTTATTTTTATCCACATCATCCCTCTGTCAGGTTCAAGCTCATAGCCTGGTCCCTACAAATACATATAGGCAACCTAACCCTTGTCATCAGACTATAGCCAGTCCTGCAATTGTTCACATATAAGCCACAAGCCCCCACCATCATTACGGTGGGCCCTCAGTCATTCCCAACCCTTGTATCTCACCTCAGTTGTTGCCATCTTATGCAAGCTTGCTCCTGGCTCCTTCTACCATAGACATACCTGCAGATAGCTTTTGCTGTGAAATGTGCACACTACTGACTAGCCTCAACTGCCATCAGCCCCATCCCCTACAAATGGACAAAGAGGCAAAGCTGAAGACCCCATAGCCCTCCCAACCTCTGCAGACATTTCACAGCTCTTCCAACCAAGGTCTATGCAAATACTTACATTGTAGACTCCAGCTGCTGGAACTGATAAGACTTAATGCCCTCCTATCCAGAGATAGAGCCATTGCAGTTTCCCATACTTGTTGACTTGTGTCATAGACCCACTGTTGCAGTGTACCACAAGATTCTTTCCCCCTCCCAGACTGAAGGCTTTTCCAAACTAAAACCAGTCCATAAAGTTGGCAAGAGATTACTCCTTCTTCAAATGCATAAACATCCTCACAAAAATACAAGGATCATGAAGAATCAGGGAAACATGAGACCACCAAAGGAACACAATGAACTTCTAGTACCTGGCTCCAAAGAAGTGGAGATAAATTGCCTGACAAACAACTCAAAATAAATTTTCTAAAGAAGTTTAGAAAAGTACAAGAGAATGTGATAAACAATTTAATAAAATCAGGATGCAAGTGATCAACTTTTGCCAGCTGTTCCTCAGAAAAAGACTAATATCTAAATATATAAAGAACTCAAAAAAATAAGACCCCCCCAAATTTAAAGATCCAATCCAAAAATGGCCATCTGAAATGAATAGATACTTCTCAGATGAAGAAGTACAAATGGCAAAAAAAAACGAAAAAATGTTCAACATCACTGGTCATTTGACAGATGCAAATGAAAACAATGCTGAGATTCCATCTCACTTCAGAAAGAATGGCTGTTATCAAGAAATCAATGAATAACAAATCTTGACAGGGCTGTGGGGAAAAAGGAACCCTTCTCCGCTGTTGGTGGGAGAATAGACTGGTGCAAACACTGTGGAAATCAGTATGGAGACTCCTCAAAAAACTAATTATTATCCTTCTTGCTATCTTCTTGAAAGAATTAAAGGCATCATACCACAGCAATATATTCACACCCATGTTTATAGTGGCACAGCTTGTAATAGCTAAATCTTGGAAATAGCCCAAGTGCCCATCAACTGATGAATGGATAAAGAAGATGTGGGAGTGTTTTATACAATAGAGTACTGCTCCACCATGAAAAAGGATCAACTTGAGACATTTCTATCTAAATAGATACACCTTGAGACCATAATGTTGAAAGAAATAAATTGGACACAAATGTTCAAATATTGCATGGTTTATCTGGTATGAGAAACCTCAAGTGTAGAAGGACCAAAGTGTATAATAGATATTGTGAAACAGGAAGGAAACGTTCAAATGGGAAGAGGGAGGGGGAAAGGAAAGGAAAAAAGGAGGAAACAAAGAAAAAAATGGAAACAAAGCTTTTGTAAATAAGGAGGGGAAGAGGGGTTGAAAGGAGGGGAGGGAAATTGAAAAAAAGAAGAATCAAGATATGTCATGTACAGGTACAAATTTCCTACAATGAATGTGCTCATTATATATATATATATATATATATAATGTATTAATACAATTAATTAATTCAAAAAAGAAGCTAAACAGAGATTGGCAACATACATAAAAAATTGAAATGTTTAGAGCTGAAGAATACAATGACTGGACTGAAAATGCAATCAAGAGTGTCAACAGCAGAAGAAAGGATCAGCAAACTTGAAGTCAAATCATTTGAAATACTCTATTCAGTGGAGAAAAAATAAGAAGAATCAAAATTAATGAGGAAAGCCTACAGGCTCTGTAGGACAAAATTGAGAGGGCCAGCATTTTCATAGTAGAAGTTTCAGAAGGAGAGGTAAAAGAGGGGACACAAAGTTTATTTGAAGAAATAATGGTTGAAAAATTCTCAAATTTGAGAAAAGAAACGAACATTCAGGTACATTAACCTCAGTGATCTCCAAACAAATTTAACAAAAGAAGAGTTTCTCAAGACTCACCATTCAAAGTATTAAATATCAAAGATAATGAAACAATTCTGAAAGGAACAAGAAAAAAGAAATATATTACATTACAAGGAAAACTTAATGTCTATTAGTGATTTCTGAGCAGATATCTTGCAGGCCAGCAGTCTGTATTGAAAGGATAAAAACCTGTCAAACTAAAAGTACTCAGAAAAACTGTCCTTCACAGAAATAAAGAGACTTTCCCAGGCAAACAAAATAAAGAGTTTATCACCATTACATCTGCCTTTCAGAAAAAGCTTAACAGAGAGTTCTTTAACCAAACATACTATAGTATAAAACTCACTGAAAAAGTAAGAATATAGTCAAATTCCAAAAACTCCAGGACTATAATGGTTGTGTAAGTTAACTATATAGCTATATAGAGGTTAACATACAAATCTCTTGACAATAACTATAACAATATTTTTTTAAGAAACACATTTTATAAAAAGAATATTGTGGCACCAAAATATATAACATATTAAAAGAGGAGTAAAGTTGTAGAGTTTTTGTGTGATCAAAATTATCAGCTTAAGGGGCAGGGATTTAGCTCAGTAGTTCCGTGGCCTGCCTCACAAGTGCAAGGTCCTGAGTTCAATCCCTGGTGCAAAAAAAAAAAAAAAGTTATCAGCTTAAAATAGCCTGTTTGAAGTGTAAGATGTTTTATGCAGGCCTCATGCCAACTAGAAAACTACAGTAGATACACAAAACATAAAGGAATTACAGGATACTACCACAAAAATATCATCAAACCACAAAGGAAAATAGCAAGAGAGGAAGAAGAAAACAAAGGACTGAAAAAATAAGTAGAAAACAGTAAAATGGCAGAAGTAAGTTGATATGCATTGAGCATTACCTTTAATATAAATAGATTAATGGGCAAAGAGTAGTTGAATGAATGAAAACAAGAAGATTCAAATATGTGCTGCCTGCAATCAACTCATTTCACCCTTCAGGACACTCAGACTAAAAATAAAGGAACTGAAAAGATATTATAGGCCAATAGAAACCTAAAGAGAACAGAGGTAGCTGTAATTATGCCAGACAAAGTAGACAAAGTCAAAAAACATAAAGAGAAACAAAGAAGGTCATTATAGAGTATATAAAGGTATTTGGGGTATAGCTTAGTGGTCGAGTGTTTTCTTGGAATTAGAAGGCCATGAAGTTGATCCCTAATACTGCAAATAAAGAAAAAGATGTCATTATTATATAATGATAAAGGAGTCAATTTTTCAAGAGAATATAACACTTACAAATATATACACACTGAATATCAGAGCCTCTAAACATATAAAGCAAATATTAAAAGATCAAAAGAATGGATCTGGAGACAGAGCTAAGTGGTAGAGTGCATGCTTAGGTGCAGAAGGCCCTAGGTTCCATTCCCAGCACCAAAATGAATAAATAAATAAAATAAACAAACAACAACAAAAACTTGCAGAAGAATAAAATTGGATCCTTATTTCATGCCATATACAAAAATGAATTCAAAATGAAATTATAGATTTCCTAGAAGAAAACATAGCAGAAAAGCTTCAGAACATTGGTCTTGGCAATGACTTTGTTGAACCAGCAACAAAAGCAAAAAATAGAAAAGCAAGCTAAGTCACATGAAAAACATTTGGAGATCAAAGGCCATAATTAACAGCATGAAAAGCCACCTAAGAATCAGGAGAAAGTATTTGCAAACAATATACAGATATTCCTCTTTTAATGACCAATCTGTTTCACAACTGTGTAGACTCAAAACTGAGGTACACTGTTCAGACTTACTACCTGCCACTTGAATTTATGACCCATCTTTTTTTATATACAGTTCTATACATCTTGTTTATAGAGCCTCAATATCTTTTGGTACAGTATACCTTTTTTATACAATACAATGACTTTTGCTGATTGTACTGTACAGTGAAGTACGGTAGTTTTACAGTTGTTTTGTTATACCTTACAGTATTGCATGTGAGAGCTTTGAAAATAAAAGAAAAGTAAGCAAGTTGGGGTTTCCTTTGACCATTTAGTTTTTCTGAATATTGCAATGTACGTATTACATACAATTCCTCATTTAGCCACCAATTCATTTAACCTACTCGCAGGAACAGAACTCAGTCATTAAATAAGAGGTATTTGTATCTGGTGAGGGATCAATATCTAAAATGTGTAAGGAACTCTTACAACTGAACAGTGATAAAACAAATATCGTAATTAAAAACTAATCAAAGGACTTGGATAGATATTTCTCAAAAAAAGATGTACAAATGGACAATAGTTATATGAAAAGATTTTCAACATAACTTATCATTAGAGAAAAGCAAATCAAAGCCATAATGAGGTATTACTTCACATTTTCTAGTATGCCTATTAGCCAAAAAAGCAAGAAATAACAAGTGTTGGTGAAAACAAGGAGAAATAGGAATCCTTGTGCCCCGTTGGTAGGATGTCAAATTGTGCAGATGCTATGAGAAACATGAAGATTCTTTAAAAATTTGAAAATAGATCTAAGATATGATCCAGCAATCCCACTTTTGGCTATAGAGCCAAAAGAACTGAAACCGGGATCTCAAAGAGGTATATGCATTCTGGTGTTTATTGCAGCATTAGTCACAATGGCCAGAAGTGCAAACAACCTAAATGTTTCTCTAATGATGAATGGATTAAGAAATTGGAACATACACAAAATGAGATATTTTTCAGTCTTATGAAAAGAAAGTCCTGTCACATACTATCATATAGATGGACCTTGAAAACTATCCCTATGGGAAATAAGTCAAATACCCTATAAGCCCACTCTTACAAGGTAACTACTTTAGTAAAACTTATAAAAGAAAGAAATACAAAGAGACAAAAACAGAAAGTAGAATGCTGGTTGCTGGGAGCAGGAGAAAATGAGGAATTGCTTTTCAAAGAGTATACTTTTAGTTGTAGAGGATGAAATAGATCTGCTGTACAATATTGTGCTTATAGCCTCACAAGCGCAAGATCCAGAGTTCAATCCTCGGTACAAAAAAAAAAATCCAAAAAACAGTATTGTGCTTATAGTTAACAATACTGCACTGAGCACTTGGATATTTTTTCATTAAGTTTATTGGTACATTTTAGGTATACAATACAGTTATATTCATCATTGGGAACTTGTACCTTTACATGATGTATCTTGGTTCTTCTATTTTCCCCATTCCCTTGCCCTCCCTTCAAGTATTTGGATATTTATTGAGCGTGTATCTCATGTTATGTCTTTTTCACCACAGGAGAAAAATATATGTAACTCAATACACTGCCCTAAGGCCTGAAGAAGAATCACCAAAATATTTTATAAGCAATATAAAAATACATTGATGAAATGTGAAGATATTTCCTGCTCAGATGTAAAGTTGTTTGAATCTCTGCATTGGTTTTAAATTAGTTGTTTAACTTTTAAAACAATATTGTAACACCTAACTGTGACAAAAGTAATCATTTTCCTAAGCATAGCAGTTTTAGACTCTAATTCACCTAAATCAATCTGAACATATGCCTTCATGATTTTAGCAGATAATCTGCAAAAACACCTTGTTATTGCAACATGCAAAAGAGGATTATTACTTCCAAAGATAAGCTTAAAATATTTTTGGCTCCACTAAGTGGAATTTATACCATTAAGCTCTCTGTTGCTCTTAATGGAAAACTCCAGCTTATTGGCATGGCTTTAAAGTGCTAAACACCAAATATGGTTAGTCTTGGTAATTTCATTTCCTGAGAACATAGGATTAAAGAATTTTCTCCCTCTTTTCCACTTAATTCTCAATTTGTTTGGTTTTGGTTATAATGGTTTGAAATAATAGGCATTTCATTAACCTTGTTCATTTATCCCAATTTTTACAGTGTTTAACCCCTAACAATTTATCACATTGTTCTCAATTGGAAATGATCGTTTGGTCTAAACAATCTGAGCCTGTATCAACATAGAAAATAAAAAATAAAGTTGAATTTTGACTGAGGTAACTACTTCATGTGCCTTGGGAATAATTCACTTTTGTATGATTCTCAATTTCTAGACTTGTGCAGATTGATAAATTTCCTAGCCCTGAATAGTAGCTTATATGTATTATTAAAACTTGTGACCATTCTAGTCAGATTCCAATGAGGTAAAAGAAAATACAAAAACAAATTTGGGCAGAAACAAGGTCAGATGCTAAGGTAGTTCTAGACCCCAGTGATGAATAGGCAAGTAGGTGGTTCTCAGCCTTATAATCATTTATATTTATTTATATTTTACATATAATGTAATAATCCTTATATCAAAACCTTTGAAATCATAGTGATTGTCATATGGTATACTATGAATTCACCTTTTGTCGATCCATGGTGAAATTTTTAAAAAGTTATCTTAGAGTATTTATTAATGATAACTCTTTGAGTTAGACAATTGAGGAAATTGAAGCCCAAAGAGATACAGTTATGTACCAGAATCATGTGGCTGGTGAATTGTCTTCTGAGCCCTCTGATTCCTACTTTCCTAATTTTTGTGCTATTCAACTTACAAATACTTTATACTCACATTGTTGTAAAATAGTTACAAATATTGCCCATTCACTTCAGTAATTGTTGCTAATGATAGCTGCACATTGCCTGGCAATGAAAGAAAAATGGAGAACTATTTTCCATAACTATAATTACTTCTTTCAAAAGGGTGCATATATCACTTATACGAAAATTCAAGACATATTGATTGAATTGAATAAACTTGAAAAATGACCAATCAGAAGAATTAAAAAGTAATCCATAGAAATTAATGGGAGAAATGGGGAAAGTTTGGGCAGATCTATCGAACTCCATTTTTTTTTTTTTTTTTTTTTTTGGTACCAGGGGTCGAACTCAGGAGTTTGTGCTTGCAAGGCAGGTGGCAGCACCACTGAGCTAAATCCCCAGTCCTTGAACTCTGTTTTCATCTATGCTTTGAACTTTTCTTTGGAGATTGAATTGTAGATTTATGTTGATTCATTAGCAGATCATAAATTCTTCCCCCAGAAAGTTTGTGTACAACTAATGCCAAATTTTGAAATGTTAACAAGTTGATCCTTGATTTGGAATTAAATAGAAAACTAAGAAAGTCATTAACTCATAGGATGGAGGCAGCAAGGTTAACTAGCTATGAGAGAACCAAAATTATTCAAATGGAATGCATTTAACACAGTTATTGGCCAAGGAAGACAAAGGTAATGCCAGTTTTTTTAAAATGATAATATGAATTGGCAGAAATTACTATCATGTACCGCTAGGCAAACAGTGCGAAAAAAATTCAACATTTCCAGGTGTTTTTAATTGCAGCTTTTTAAAATTAGGTATTATTTTGATTGAATTGATAACTGTAGCCTATGACTAGTAGTTGACATTGAAATAACTTTCTCCCATATCTACTTACTGGAAGGATATGTTTCCATCAACACTAACATTCTGCATAGTGTTGATAGTACAATAATTTCATTGATAGGACACTATACAGTAATTGGATAAGAAAAAATTCCTAACTAATGTGTACATGGGATTGCTCTTTGGGACCAGTAGTTCAGAGAAGATTCATACGTAGTATAAATGTATAGATACAACCTTGCAATTGGAGATGCGAGTTGGATACTGAGGAAATCTTCATTCATTTCAAGTAACCAGAATTTAGTGTCAGAAAAAAAAAAGCTTTCCTCTAAAATAGTGCTTTGAAATGAGATTATTGATTTTAGGCACTTATTAGCAAGACATTTATCTAATTGTCCTGCCTAATAAGCTTGCATCAAAATATAGCAGATCACAATTAGACTGATTTGGCATAACTGTGTCTAAGATTGTGTGGGAGTAGACCAAATTTTGTCTCTATTCTTTCTAGCCTGGCACACAGCATAAAGACATATGATACAAGTAAAATTAATTTAAAGAAAATATCATTTGTTTGCATGTGCTGTGTGGTCTAACATTGACTTTCTAGAATAATAAATCTAAGTTCCCTGTAATCTTGTTTTTGAAATATGCAAAGAAACCCAAACAATAACATGGATGTTGCCAAAGTCAGTATTTATTATTTTTAAACAATTAGTTGCATCAAAGGCACACTTTTTAAAGATTTAAAGTTGTAGGGCCTTACATCTTTTTTCCAATTCATAAATGGTTATAAACAGAATGGTTAAAAAAAAAAAAAAACAGAATAGTAACAGTACTTGCCAAAAGTCAGAGAGAAAAATCAAAGGTCTGGTGAAAATAGGTCTTAGGAACTGAACAGATTTTCTTTTCTTTTTAAATATATGTATATATGGAAAAGTTGGCTGTATAAAATAGCTAGAGTTCACATATGTGTTACTGTTAAAGAAAAACACCCACCCTTCCTCTCCTTTCTCTGTCTGTCTTAATTTCTGTCTTGGTCTCTTGTCTTTTTCTCACACTCAAAAATATTTAAAAATGCACCCACTTATTTCTCATGGTCACATTTATAGACAATTTAAAAGAACAAATTTTATAATTCTGATATTTATGGGAGGTTAATAAGTCACTATGTTATTTTTCTTTGATACTAGAAAACTAATCCAAAGTTCCTGTGCTGTTTATCAGTTTACAAAATTAGATAGTTCATATTATACAGTAGATATTATTTTGGAATAAACTGATACTCTAAAACAGTGAAATTGAATTTTTAATTTATCATCAAGATAGCCATATTCTTCATTAATATTCTAGATATAGGTAAGTTTTGTCCCACGGGCCTTTGGTATCTTATATACCTTCCAAAAATATTGTCCAAATGGCTCATAAATTATAGGAAATTGCTTACTATTGGTGGCTTACATGATGAATGCTCACAATATTTCCCTTGTAACAAGCAAGAGTAATGGCTTTTAAACCAGATTGCCTATCTTTAGATATAGTATATAATCTAAATCTTATACTAAATTTTTCTTTTTAAATTATCATATACCTTAGTTATTTTATGTGGTACCCTATCTGTAATTTCAAAAGCTTCAGATTTATATTATGGTAAATATTTCAGGAACATATTTATAGTTTTAAATATAATTTTGATAATCAAATTCAAGTGTGACTATCATTTCATAAGGAGTATGTTACATTATGAGAAATAACTCAAAATTTTTATCTGATATGATTGTTAGTAGGTCAAGTCTTGTTCATATTCTGAAACGTTTTGTTTTATCTCCAGGTAAAGAAATGGTATTAAGAAAACTAGGTGAGGGCCGGGGATTTAGCTCAGTGGTTTTGCCGCCTGCTGCGCAAGCGCAAGGACCCAAGTTCGATCCCCGGTAACAAAAAAAAAAAAAAGAAAACTAGGTGACCCAAATAAAATGATTTTGTAGGAAAATCTTGATGTCAGGTGGGGAAGTGAAATTATACAAATTTAGATTCCAGTACTTATTCTGCAATTAACTCTTGTTGCATTGAGAGGGCATTGATTTTTTAAAATCCTATTTAGGATTATTATGTTCATGACTAACAGGTGAAAGTCAGAAGAGATGTCTTGAGAAGCGAAGTGTCCTGGGGTTTTCCCTCTGAATTTCTCATTGCTTTTTTGAAATGTTTGGTTTGGTTCCGATAATATGATATTGGTATACAAGAAAAGGCCAAATAATCATCCAAAGAAGTCACAGAAACTCAATCCGAAGCTATAGGGAGGGGGCAGAAATGGAAAACAGAAATCAAATGCCAGGTTTTCTATTTATCTCTAGCTGTCTTATAAATAATTTATACAGACAGCAACAAAAATCGATACAGATTCGGGGATTTCTGGTGTTCTTACTAAAAATTAGCTAGTAGAAATATATTTTGAAATAATTTCTTTAAAAAGCAACTCTAGTTTTCCAATCAGAGAATCTGTTTTTCCCAAGTATTATTTGTATCTGTTTGAAACAGGCTCTGGGCTAATAAGGCTAATGTGGTTGACACCATTTCTGATGGGGTGTCTGTGATGTATTTGTGTGTGTGTGTGTGTGTGTGTGTGTGTGTACGCATGTGTGTGTGTATTGTTTTGTCTCCAGAATCACACAAACGTGAGTTGGCAGCCACAGAACCAAATTATCATTTAGTGAATTCCTGTCAACTAAATTACATTTTCAGTCAGCCTTAATTTATATTCCAAGCTTACTAGGACCTTTAAATACCTTCATATAACTTTCAAAACCATTGATCTGCAATTACTTCATGCTATTGCTATATTAAAAAGTTCAAAAGAAGTTCAATATTTTTAACATTAAAGTTATCAGAATTGCCTTGTATATAGCGACAATATTAGGTGTAACCTTCACCAGTGTCTGCCAGTATGTGTTTAAAAGTTGATAAGGTGGGCTTATGACTCACAATAGGAAATCAAATGCAGTGGGTGATTAACATTTTTTTAAACAAGTTTCATCTATAGTTTTCTGTAGCGTGAGAGAGAAAATAAGCCTTTGGTGACTTTCAACAAAGCAGTATATCCTTTTTTTAAATTTTTTCTGCGTTATGCAACAACATTAAATAACTTCATACAGGTCCTTGATCAAAACTCACTCTGGTTAGGTTGATATGGCTGAATTGATTACTACAAGTAGGCATTTCAATTTCCTCTAATAACATTTGAAATGTTACATAAACCATAGCTTTGTCTTTGAATTTAGTAAATAAAGACAGGAACAAATCTATAAAGAATCAAGATGTGTCAGGTGACAAAGATAATTTAAGAATTTCCATATGTAAAATGACTTTTCAAATAATAGTATATAAACTATATTTCACCTTTACATAGAAAGCATTTGTGAACTGCATTTATTTTGGTAAAAAAAGGGAAAATTAAAATTTTATTATAAAAATATTTGAATTTACTTGTCTCTGAAAAGCAGGAGTTTTAAACTGGATACATTCCAGTTTTCTATGAATTTTCAAAGCACATACATTGAGCAAATAGTGGTTGATTTAAGTTTGGGCCTTATATATTCAGGCAAAAAATAACCTCTTTATTTGCTCATAATACTGCCTAAAATCCTACTATTAGTATTAAGTTCAGTATTGTAAAAATGTGACTAGGCTTCAGAAATGCTCGATATATATTTATAAATTATGAGTCAGATACAAACTGCTTAATCTCTCTAAGCATTGAATTTCCTTGTCTGTTGTTAGAGTCAAAGGAGGATATTGTACATTGTGGTTTATACCTAGACATCTCTCCAAAGCCTCATGTAATCATAGGTGGGGCTTTGGGGAGCTGATTGGATCATAGGGGTGTTATAATCAGTGGATTAGTCCACTGATGAATTTATAGCTGACTTGCTGTTAAGAGGTGGGATCTAATGGAAGAGGTGGGTCACTGAAGGCATGGCCTAGAAGGGTTTAACTCCTTTCTGCTTCCTGTCTGCCACACCATGATTTAGCAGTACTAAGTTTATAGGGATTATAGAAAATTTGGAAATAGATAGCTAGTGCTTTTTAAGAACTGTAAGACAATAAAGAATAGTAGCAGCAGTCAATTGGAAAAGACTCACCCTGCTAATCTTCTACATCTGCCCACAAAAGGTCTAAAGTAGAGCTTTCCAATAAAACTTTCTGCAATGGCTGAAATGTTCTATACCTGTGCTGACCACTATGGTAGCCATTAGTCACATGTAGCTATTAAACACAAGATATGTAGCTAGTGCAACTGAGGAACCTATAGTATTTAATTTTAATTTCTAGTTTAACAGCTACATGTAGCTAGTGTTCACCATATTGGACAACATGAATTTAAAGGAATAAGATTCATTATTTCAAAGACAAATGAATAAAATAACTCTTAGTTTCATAGTAAAATATTCAAAGGCCCTTTATATAATGTAGACTTAAAATAACTGATCCATTATACAGGTTTTCTTTTACATCATCCAGAGAAGTGAAGCACCTTAATGTAATGAAAAAGTCAGTGAGCAAGAAGCAAAGTGCCTGGGTCGTACTCCCCAGTGGGGCACAAAGTAGCCATAGAAACTTGAGCAAGTACTTTGCCTTCTCAGGCTTTAGTTTTCCCTTCCTATTTTTCTAACTAAATGAAAATCCTTCAAAAGCCAAATTTTACAGGCTTTGGAATTAATTACACATAGATGGATTTTCTCTTACAAAATACTAAAACACATCTTTTTTTTTCTTTTTACCCTTGTTTTCTTTTTATCTTTTTACCTTTTTTTCTTTTTACACTAATTAATGCTCAATAAATACATCTCTGTTTTGATGCTAATGATATCTGAAGTAATAACTTTAATAAACCAAGTTCTAAATAAACTTCATCATGCATAAAGAGGCTTATCCCTTCACCTAACTTTAACTATATTAATACATATATTAGTTAAATGAACTTTATTTTTTATCTTTACAAATAGTTTCTTTCTAATGTTCATTTACACTGTACGAAGTAGTAAGTCTCTATCAGATTCACTTCTGAACATTATTTATGCTATTGTGTTCTGATATTAAAAAGAACCCTTTTGGGCCAGGGATTTAGCTCAGTGCTTCC
>NW_004624940.1:1292584-1338141 GCF_000247695.1 Heterocephalus glaber | reverse complement strand
GTCTATGAGTTTCTTTTTGAATTAAGTGTGTTTCTTGTATGCAGCATATTGTTGGATTTTGCTTCTTGACCCATTCTGCCATTCTATTTCTTTTGATTGGTGAATTGAGACCATTAACATTGATGGTTATAACTGATACTGATTTGTCCTTGTCATGACTTTTTCTTTTTGTTGGGTTCTCCCCCTTTGTATTTAATTTCCTGTCGTGCCCATTGGATTCATTCTGCTGGGCTTCCTTGGAGTTGAGATCCTCATTGTCATTTTCTAGGATATGGTCTAATATTTTTTGGAGTGCTGGTTTGGTATTCATGAAGTTCCTAATATATTCTCTGTCATTAAAGTATCTTATTTCTCCATCAACTTTGAAAGATAGTTTTGCAGGGTACATCAATCTGGGTTGGAGGCTGTTTTCCTTTAGGGCTTGAAATACCCCACTCCAAGGTCTTCTTGCCTTGAGGGTATGCTTTGAGCAGTCTGCTGTGATTCTGATGGGCTTTCATTTGTATGTGAATTTTCTTTTCTCTAACTGCTTATACAATTTTCCTGTTCTGTTGGGTTTCTGCAATCTTAACTCTTATATGTCTGTGTGGGGTTTTTTTGGGGGGGAGGTTGTTTTGTTTTGTTTTGGTACCAGGGATTGAATTTGGGTCCTTCCACTTGCAAGTCAGGCAGTGGAACCACTGAGCTAAATTCCTGGTCCAAGGTGTGGATATTTTTTTGATCAAGGCTAGTTGGAGTCCTATATGCCTCACTTATCTGTATGTCAAGTTCTTTTCCCCTGCTTTGGAAGATTTTTGCCTTTACTTCTGTGAACAGATTTTTCTGTTGTCTGCAGGCTCTCCTGTTTCTTCATTGACTCCAATCAGTCTTATGTTATTCTTCTTTGCATCGCCTAGCAGCTGCTGTATTGATGTCTCATGATCCCTTACTATTTTTAAGAAATTTTTCTTTTCTTGGTCACTATTTGCAATCATATCTTCTATATCTGAAATTCTGTCCTCACATTGGCTCATTCTACTGCATAAACTTTCAATGAAATTTTTAATCTCTTGGAAATCTGTTTACATCTGTTTCATGGATTCCATTTGTTTCCTATTTTGGGATTCCATCATGTTCCTCAGGTCCTCTATTTTTTTATTTGTGTCCTTTCTAGATTTATTGATCATTTCTTGCAGTATGGGCGCAATCTCTGCTGTTATCTGAGAAATTATTTCTGATTCATTTTTTCCAGATCCTCTTTCATTGGCAGTTCTAGGAGTCCAGGTGTTTGAGTATCAAATTGTTCCATCTCATTTCCCTTTGTGGTTGCTTTAGGTGATCTGGTAGTCTGGTTTTGAGACTTGTTTATGTGTCTTCTCATTTCAGTGGGGGTGGGGGTTGGGGTGGAGGGATGTGTGCTACTGGTGCCATGTGGCTCACCTTGGCACTGGGGGTGGTGGTACGACTACCTGGAAGGTTCTCCTCCTTTGGGCTGATGGTGGCTTTGCTCCTTGGTGCTGGGGTAGTGGTACAGCGGCCTGGAAGGTTCACCTCCTTGGTGCTGGGAGCAACTCTGCTCCTCAGCACTGAGGGTGGTGGTTCAGTGGCCCAGAATGTTCACCTTCTTGGTGCTGGGGGCATTGGTACGGCAGCCCAGAATTTTTCTAAAAATCATTTCAATTGTCTCTATGCACCTAGTGAATTGACAGTACATAGGGGTTTTTTTATCAATACCTTTCAACATGAGCACAGACATTTGTTGAACTATTACAGCCCAAAATGCAAATCAGCCTTCATATTAGCTGTAAATATGCCATGTCTGGTATTACAATATGAAGCAATTTGAATAGTGAGAAATCATTTCAGAATTTTCATTTATTTTTATTTTACTCCCATAGCAATTGGTCTAAATTCACTGTGTTCCAATGACATGTTACTTTGTCAGAGATATGAAATCCTGAGACAGAAATAATTTCATGGGCAGTAAAGGCATTAGAAGTCATTAAATTCTCATGAAAGAAATTATAAAGGTGCCAGTGAAAATCAAATATATGTATATGAAAATCTTTTACACAGGGAGGGATAAGCAGGGCCTGAGGTTGTTTGCTGCTGTGGGGGAAAAGCCAATTTAAGTTCTAAGCTACAAAATAGAAAGGAGTAGAAAACCTGGAGGGAGTAGAATTAAACTTAGAGAGGGTAGAGAACTAATTTTGTCAACTTGATTGGCTTGGGAGCCACCTAGGGAATTGATAAAGTACACTTCTTTTGTGTTCAGGTAGCTCATGGAGCTGTGAGTTTGGATTACACATCTGGTCACTTGCCTCTTCCTCTCTGACATTGTTCCCCTGCTCTGCTTTTAGCTCCCATTAACTAAGCATCTTTGCTCCACTATGTCCTTCCACCATGATATTTCCATCTTGGAGCCAGCTGACCACAGACTGAATCCCCTGAAACTTTGAGCCAGATTAAACCTCCCTTCCTTCAAGCTGTGGATATCAGATATTATGTCCCAGCAATGGGAAAAGTGGCAAATACAGAAAATTGGTACTGGAAAAGTAGGGTCACTGGTATGACTTTACATGACCATTTGGTATAGAAGCCTTTGAACCTGGTTTGCAAGAGGAGTTGAAAAAGATGTATAGATACTGGTCAGAAAAACTCTAGAATGCTGCAATCAGAAAATCATAGGAAACTATTGTTGGAGCTCAGAAGCCAAGAATGCCGATAGGAATGCAGACAGTGAAGGTCTGGCTTAGGAGGTTTCAGTTGGGAATAAGAACTCCATTGGCAATTGGACTGGAAACCATGTATGTTACATTCTGTGAGAAAATTTGTCTACATTTTGACCATTTCCTAAAACTTTTTAGGAGACTGAGATTAAGGACAGTAGATTAATTAATCTAGTAGAGGAAATTTCAAAGTAACCCAACATTCAGGCCAGGGCATGGGTACTGTTTGTTTCTTTCAGCTGGATTTATTACAAGAATTGGAGGCACAAAACAGAGCAATTCAAGTTGAAAAACTTAAACTTTGCAGGCCAGGGATTTAGTTCAGTGGTATTGCCACCTGCCTTGAAAGCACAAGGTCCTGAGTTTGAGCCCTGTTACCAAAAAAAAAAATTTTGACCCAGAAGGAACCACATATAAAGTTGGTATGAAAGAACACGTGGTTGCTGAAGAGATTAGTGTTCTTAAAAAGAAACCAAGTACTGAGATAAGAATAAAGATGTTAAAAGCATCTCAGAAATCAGCAAGACCTCACCCCATCACAGGCTTAAGGGTGCAATTTGTAAACTTTTCATTTGAGAAGAGAGCCCTTGGGTCCCCTGCTTAAGAATGGCCACCCAGAGAACTGTTCCTTAGAATTTATTTGTGATTGAGTGTCAAATTAAAAAGGTGTGGTATGCCCTGGTTAAGCTTCACTGTGTCAACTTAATTGGCTTGAAAGCTGCCTAGGGGATTAGTAAAATACATTGCTTGGTCTGTCTATGTAGGTCATGGAGGCATGACCTTGGATACTATATATGCTCCCTGGTTCCCTCTTCTCTGACACTGTTCTCCTGTTCTGATTCCTGGCTACCATGAACTAAACATCTTTGCTCCATCGTACCCTTTTGCCACGTTTCTGTTTTGGAGCCAGGTAACCATGGACTGAATTCCCTGAAACCATGAGCCAAATTAAACTTCTCCTCCTTTAAAGTTATGGGTGTGTAAAATCATGTGCTAACAATTAGCTAATACTATCCTTTCTAAAATAAACTGTGACAAGGGACTCAGGGTCTACCTTCCACAGAAATTCCTAAAATGAGCTCTCTTTCCCTTCCCAGGGAATATGGGTTATGGTGGGGAACTGCCTTATTGATTATGCCCAAAGCAGGCTATGAGCAGTGCAGGCTGTAAAGAGTTAACCCCACAATTGGCTTGTTTTGAGAAGTGAGCCCAGCCGAAGCCTATGTTCCAAGGTCAGAGTGACTCTTACCCAAATTCCATTCCCAGAGTTAAAACCTTCTTTACTAAAAAGACAAAGTTAATTATTTACTACAACCTATATTTTGTCTGTTCTGTTCCTAATTCAAGAATGCTTTTGTTTTTTACAAAGGTAAGCCTTGCCTGCATCAGTAACATGTCCATAGCAACTACACTTCCTCTCATGTAGCCCCTTCATCTAAATCTAACTCTGATGTCACCAATAAATATCAATAGCTCTGGGTGTTCAGGGCCTTTGATTGTTCAGCCTTGCTTGCATGGGCATTGATCATCCTGGCTCCCCATTTCTCTGTCTCTTTAATTCTTTGAGTTTTTCTTTTAACCTTGCATTGTATCACTGAGCAGGAGATCAGAACCAGCCTTGGGGGTCCATGATGGTTATAATTCCAAAAAATGTTAAAATAATTAAGAAGCATAATATGACAAAATTCATAGTAAAGCAGTCCAACAGCATTTTAAGTGTCAAGTTGTCTCAGGAAAATGAGGAAAAATAGTGAAAGCAAACCATGATGCTTTATATCAAACTTATTAAAGAAGCCCTGCTGATTTCCAGAAACATAAAATTAAGGAGGATAAACTTGAGTCATTTGTAGGAAAGTGGATGCATCTTGAGACAGTAATAGTAAGTGAAATAAATAACATACACAAGCTAAGTATCATATGGCTTCTCTTATATATTCAAAATATAAATAAAGTATAGAGAAAAATAAAAGATAATAGGAAACAGGGAGATAGATCTTTTGCAAAAGAAGAAAAAACCAAAAGATGGAGGGAAGGGAGAGGGAGGGGAGAGGAAAGGGGCGAAGAAAAAAGAATTAAGATGAGTTATGTACATGTACCAACTCCTCATAATGAAAGTAATCATTATGTACTACAAACATGTACTAAGATAAAATTAATGGGAATAAATAAAGATAGAAGGTGAATAAACATTTTAAAAGATTAGAATGAAGAATAAAATGATAAATTGCAGTTTATTTTGTAAAGTGAAGAAATTTAACATAGAGAAATTGCATGTTATATTATGTCACCAAATATTTTTTTCCAATCGTAAGATACAAAGGAAACACCACTGGCTTGTTCTCATGTGGGTATGGCTTTTCAGATATTTTTCCAGGGACAGTGTAGTATTTGTGCTTATCTCACCATATCTTTTGTTCAGTTTTTTATACAGCTAATGATCATTAAATTTTTATATGTATTTTGTTTCTATAACTACACTGCCAAAGGACAGAGATTATGTATTTTACCTAATATTGTCAAGACATAGTTATAAGGCCTTGGTCAATATTTGATGATATTAAGGAGGAAAAATGAAAGAGATTATGCAGAAATTAAAGCCACAGATAATATTGCAACTAGCCAATATGGACATGCAAACCGTAATCTCAGGAAATCTAGGTCATCTAGACCAATAACACAAGTAATAAATATTTTCACACTTTACTTCCCCTTAAAGCATATTTTATGGTAGTGAAGTATGCAAATAATTGCTGTAAATCTTTATTCCATTTCTCATTGCACCATGTGGATGAGAAAAGTTCACCCTAGGAATGGATGATAAAGATGATTCATTATGAACAAAAAAGTAAGCCTTATAAATATTTAATTATATATTCTAACATAACTTTTAAGGCAGTGATTTGAATCTCAACTTGCTCAATATTACTTCTCAAATGAGTATCTGTTTCGGAGTTACACTTTCTAATTTGATAGCTCAAAATAAAACATGCATTTTTAGAATACATTTACCTTAAGCAATAGTCTGCAGTAATTATTTTCCAGTTAATGCAGTTCATGTTAATGGGTAATCTCAGCTAATAAATTGGACATGTGGATCAATGTCTGAATAGTTGGAGTCATGCAAATCATCCAGTAACCAACTTGTCAGAGGAGCCAACAAAACTGAATACCCACCTTGAGATTATGCTCCCCCTTGCAGCTAACAAATTTGCATTAAATAATTCTTTTTCTGCTTTTCCACCCAAATAAAATTCTGCATTTAGAAAAAATATGAATCTTAAATGTGATCACCTTTAAATCATGGTTTACTTTTTTATAACCCCCAGGAAAAAAGTGGATGTCATTAAGCCAATCTAAAGCCTCATCAGTCAGCACCTTGAACTTCTTGATGTCAGCCATATTTTTCCTATAGATCATTTGGTTGAAATGCATTTATGATATAAGTGAACACCATTCATCTTGCCCCCCTTAATAAATATTATTTAATATTCATGCTTTATAATTTAGAGCATCTAGTAACCTGAAGCTGTATTTTGTGTGGGTAAAGTTCATTGTAATTGAATCAACTGCCTTTCATATAATCTAAAAAGCAAATCAAATATTACCAGAAGATTTTGACATATTTGAAGAATGTTACTACTGTAATGTATACTACTCATGAGTCTGTGGTATGTCTTACAGATAAATTCTTTTAATTTTTTACTAAGTTCTGATATTCAAAGCTTTGTACTTTATATTTGAATTCAGTTAAAAAATGGAAACATTTAAATTTGTTTATTTTCACATAAACCCTAGTGGTTCCCAAAACTAAGAAGAAATTCCAATATCAGAAATTAAAGCTTAGGAGAGCAAGCAAGTTTATTTGTTCTATATTACACCCTCAACTTTCACCCCCAAGTAACAGAAACCCAAGCAAAAATCTTTCCTGCTCTAATACTGCTGAAAGGTAGATTTTGTATGTATTCAACTACAGTTACAAACCTCTTACGGGAGCAAGAAAATCAAAATATGTTTTCTCAACAGTCACACATTAGAGTTTTTTTACTCAAATTTTAGAATAAAACTTGTCTGTTCTACTCCATGGTATTTTTCTGTAGCTTAGAAAAAAATTGTTCTTAATTTCTGCACATTTTCTCCTTTTATAGAGAATCTCTTTAGCAGAGACTTCTATTCCTACTTTTCCACATCTCTGTAACTTTTGGTGGATAAACAAGAAAGCATGACTCCCTTTTTCAGATTATGCAGTGTGTATGGTTATATAATAAACCCATTGAAAAATATTACACTAGGAAATATTTAGTCAATTTTATTTCTCTTTTCACTCATCTATTCACTATTACAATGCTATTTGTTGTTGAATATAATTAAGTTTAATTCATTGAGAACCTGCTGGGTACAAGGATCCATGGGGAATGTAAGGAAGAGTAAAATGTAGTTCCTGCTCAGGTGATGCTTACTATTTATTAAGGTAGTAAGAAGTATGCAAATGACTACAAGAAAATATCTGTTAAATTAAATACCAATAGAGAGATGGGGGAAAGCTCTAAAGGGGATCAAATGTGCAAGTTTGGTGCTTGAGGTTGGCCTTGAAAGACATAGGAACTTGACAAGAAATAAAATGAAGGCAGATGGAACTTCATGGGTCAAAACATGAAGATAGGAAATTACAAAGCAGGATTGAATATTTGAAGTAGAGACTAAAGATAGAGATTTGGGAATAATCTTTTGAATGGTAGGATACTAGGAAGGAATCTTATCGCTGAAAATATCAGCCCACTGTTGATGCTTTCACACATGCTTTCACCATGCATTCGCTTTTCATTTGGAAGCAGTGCTACATGGCAGATGGTAAAAGTGACCCGAGTACACATAAATTCATGGACAGTGAAGCTGGCAGAAGCACAGGAGGCAAATCCAGACCCAAAATCTGTTTCTCCTCCAATGAAGACAACTCTTTGTGTGCAAACTTTCCTCGCCATAATGGAGGCTAGCTGATAAATCCTCCAGGATATGGAGAGGGTTCCCAATTAGTCATTGGTATTGGTTAACTCAATAGTAATGATAGCCAGAAATGTCTTGGGGAAGGAAAGTGTGTAACTGAACAAGTGCATCCTGGCTAAAAAGACCCTTTTATCATCAGTCATTTAAAATAACTGCTAAAAGGCTGAGAGTAGAAGTTAAAAGATATCCAGTACATTCATCACTTTCTGTAACTGATTACTGAAAACCTCCTCTACAGTAAGTGCCTTATGGTGAGAATTCACACAAAACACAAATATTCACACATTTGATGCCATTCTAAAATGTCCATGCAAATTCCTCTTCCCCAGACCACTTGTCATTAGTCTTCTAAATTTGTCCTTGCCAAGTCTCTGACCATGAACAATAGCTGTTGTCTATGAATTAGTACAGATCCATTTTTCAGGCCATCTTGTCCTCCAGGCAAACTGGACATTCAGATAACTTGCTTAGCTCTCTGCTCACTTGTAGGATTGTCCTTTTGTATTACCTATAGTGCTTTCTAATGTTACAATAATCTACCTCTGCCCTTTGATACTATACTGTGCAAGACCTTCTATAAATCAAAGTTGAGTTTTCTTCTCCTAGGCAAATGAGCATGGTGATCTCCTCATGAAGGTATAGAAAATAAAGAAATAGACTGAAGAAATGTCACACAGGAGGAATAAGTGCTGTTGGAATGTAAGCATCATGTTTTTTAAGTTATTTGTGACTTAAAGACCAATGTGTGATCCTATATATGTCACTTCCATTTGATAGAGATCTGAAGTATATAAACTTTATGGCTTAATGGATTGGTTGTCACTTTTTTTAATGATAGAAACTTCCATGTGCATAGTTAGATTGTTACATAGTGATATTCTATAGTCAAGCATTCCATCTCTAACAAGGTGTGGGTGTTGTAAAGGAAATTGTTGGAGTATCATGTTAAAAGTAAACATGTTCCTTTTAAGTAATTTTAGCAAACCAGTAATATGGAATGTTTCTAAAGCCCTCCCATTATTTATACAGTTTTTTCTTACAAAAAATATATAATTTAAAACTAAAAATAGAACATTTAGCATGGTACTGGTAATTAACACTACCACAAAATCACTATATCCACAGGAACACATTGGGTTTTATTTAATGATATAGCTTACACAATTATTTTCATAGATTAAGCAAATTTGAGGAAGGATATAATCTGAAGTAGAAACACTAGCATTGTCTCAGTCTTGAAAAGAGTGTCCTCTCTTCAGTAGTAGTCATTTAGAATAAATTTAATGACTGCCACTAGTTATTATTCAGAGCTTGGTAAGTAATATATCTATGTTTCTGGATGGACATGTAAGTTTCTTTTTTTTGTTTTTGATATGGAAGTTTTCTAAGACATTACTGATTAACATTTATCCATCATGAAAGGCTGAGACTCTGATGTCATAAAAGAGTAAGATACATATTGAACAAAGGAGTACATGAAAATAGCTGGAGTCCTGAGGGTTCTGTAATTCAGGAGGCACTGTTGGCTTCTCTTATAGCCTGCTCCATGTTTTTCATTCATATAGAGCTCATTGATTTTCTAAATGGAACATTCTGGTTTTGAAAACCAATCTTGGACCCAGTATTTTCTGAATCTTGTGTTAACGTATGGAAGCAGGAGAGGAGAAGACAAAATTTTAAGTTGTAACAATCGTATGAAAGACTAATCTCAATCCAAATTTTCAGAGTTCTGTGTATTTTTTGCCTTCATGTGTGAAATGAATTATTAATGTGGAAGGATAAAGGATCTTCAGTACCTGTCATTCTGATATCCAGATTGAATGACATGGCTATTTGGGTAGACCCTGAATTTGTTTCTTAATGTATACCAACTTCCTTGCAAAGCACTCCACATTGTGAAAACCCAGCAAGCATAAATCTGTTATGAGGGTAGGAAAACTCCCACTGGCTCAGTGGATGTTGGTTTTCAGTTAGAAAATTGATTGAGGAAAAAAATCTCCTTCACTAAGCGACTTTGCATCAAGGAGACTAGGTGATGCAGAACAAAAATATTGTGTATTCACTGGCTGTGTCAGAACAAATGAAAGTGTCAAACTTATCATTTGGCAATGTAAATTTACTCTACAGGAAAATAAATGGCAATAATATCAACAGGCCTCACATAAACTGAAGAAAATTGCCTTCCTACAGTCATATATGTCAAACCTGATTCACAGCATGGCACATTGACTTGGAATTGTTTTTGTCTAGATTTCCTTCACTCATGAAGGTTAGCCACAGGTACATTTGGAGCTACTCCTCAGTGTAGTGTAGGGACATTTAGTGATGTGACACAAAGTGTGATTTATGGATCAAGTCAAATAACTTAATTTTACTGGATTGCTAAGTAAGATGGTCTGAATTAATTTCTACTCAATAGACAATTGAATAAAACATGTTTTGTGTGGTCCTTATAGCTGTAAAGCTTTCTGAAAGATGTTGGCTCACAGTCCCATCTAATAGTATGCAGTTGAGGGTTTTGTGGAATTTTCTAATTGTTAGTGATTCATTAACTTTGCCAGTCACCCCTTTTCTATTAACATTCTCTTCTAGAAACATAATACATAGTAAACCATTAATAAGGACTTTATAAGATAGGCCATACCATAAATTACACTTCACAGTTGAGAATACTGAGGCAGCAAGAGATTGAACACAGAAACCTTAAATATAGAGACCATGGAGCCTTTCAGAAACACAGTACACAATCACTTAGATGTCAAATACTGCATATTTGGTTTTTCTCCCTTGGTTTCCAGGACTAGTTTTAAAGTCATCATCAATTCCATGCCATTCTTTAAACCGTCATTTCTTCTTACAACTCAATTTCTGGACATTGTCATGCGTTGCTAGAACAAGTACAGTGTATTCTAATTGGCTGATAAAACTAGCTTAACTTTTCACCTCTATATCACCATATACATTGCTGCAACATTAATTTTCCTGTTGCACAGCCTGATTTGGATACCTAGACAGCTGTTCAAAATATCATAAATTGCATCAATTACTTTTGTTGCTGAAACAAAATATCCAACACCCAAAGTTAAAGAGGAAACAGTGTATTTAGCTCACAGTTTAAAGAGGTTTCAGTCCATAATCAGCTGGTTCCAAGGCAGAGTGGCACATGGCAGAAGGACGTTGCAGAGGAGAAATAGTTCTTGGCACCCACAGGGTAGTGAAAGCAACAAGGGACCTAAACAGCGTCTTTCTGCCCCTTTTATCTTATCCAGACAACCTAGATTAGGGCAGTGCCAAACCAATCAGTGTACCTGTTTAGTAATCACATACCCTTAACCCTGGCATCACACACTCTCGATTCAGCCACCTATGACTGCCTGAGGCTTTGGGGGAACATCTAGACCCAAACCATAACAAAAATATAACTTTGAATATTGGTCAGTCAGACCCTGTCTATACCATTGTATACCACTGGAATGCCCTCCTTTCCTCTATTTACCTAATGGCAACCAATGCCCATATTTCAGGTTGTGTCTTCAAGCTTTTACCATTTCCATAAAGAAGATAAAGCCAAAAGGCTGAGGATGTGGCTCAGTGGTAAAAAAACTTGTCTAGCATGTGCAAGGCCTTGGGTTCAATCCTCAGCACCACAAAAAAAAGAGGAGGAGGAGGAGGAGAAGGCAAACCTTTGACTACTATCTCATTACCTACAGCAACGTTAAGCAAGCATTCAGCATAAGATCTAGCTCTATGCTCTGACTTTGTAGGTATAAACTGAATTAAAAATTGATAGTATAGTTCAATGGTTGTAGAAAGTTTAGATAATATTTCATTAAATATTGTCTGACCTAAAATATTTAGCAAAAATTTTCTCTTAAATAAATGTCTTCTTCTGAAATAGAAGAATGGAAAGTTCATATTAATTTACAATTAAGTGATTTTGAATATTATTAAAAGAAGTATTATTGTCTTAGCTATCCAGAGCCTACTTCTCTAAAATTATTAGCTTTACTGCATAAAAATTATTTAGTACTAGAAATGACTTGCACATAATGAATTTTTTTGTTAAAGCAAATAATGAGCTAATTTGCTTTCTAATCAGTTCAAATTTTCATATAAAACAATATCCCTGCTCACAAGTAGGAGATACTTCATGGATAGAATTTTTCCAGAAATACAATTAGCAAAACTGAAATAATATATAGACCATTAACTGGACTATTTAGACATTTTTGAAATTTTTAGCTGTAAATTCACTCTGTTATTCTCCATTACCTAGAGAATTTGAGAATATGATATTCATGAATTTAATAATCATGGATTTCAACATATGTATTTGGAAGAGGAGAATTGAGGCAAATGGTGAAAGATAGAGAAACTGAAAAAAATTAAAATATACAGAACATTCATTTTCATTCTATGCATTTGGAAAGATTAGTCTTTAGTTTTATATATGTAGTCGTAATTTACTAGTCTTCATCTAATTACAAGCAAGGTATCCACAGACTTATAGAACAATATATAAATCAAGACCACATTTATTGTTTCAAAAGAATTTACTAGAAAATATTTTGATCTTGTAAATAGGTGTAGTAAACTTTGTAAATATTTGGGAGCAAGAGCAAAACAGTGAAAACCCACTTTAAATGAAAAGTTGAAATTCAATTGCAAATGTTTTCTTTTATGGGAAGCTTTAATTTTCACTAAACAATGTAGGTAACAAATCTGAATTACATGATATAAGAGATTACCATAGAGACATTGATAGAAAATTGAAACATCACAAAAAGCATCACAATTATCTAATGAGGTCTTCATACCTAGTGACAAAAGAAGTAACAAGTAAAGTTACACATTCTCTAATTCATCTGTCACTCTCACGGGATAACCATTTTCCCACATAGTAGAAAATGCCTGTGATAAACAGATTTGTTGCATGTCCATTAAAGAAAAAAAAGAATAAAAGTCCTCCAATAGTGTGCTGGAACAAACTACCATGTTTTGATATTTTAACATTACTTAAGTTCACATTTCATTTCAGAACTGCCAGGAAACTAATGAAAAGTGCTGTGTGAAAAGCATGGTTTTTAAATTCAGTTTCCCACTGATATATTAATAAACTTGAAAAAAATCAAAGTATAATATAAAAGCCACAAGGCAAATTACAAATCAGGCAAGCCATTTTTAATAACATGCTTCAATAAAAAGTAGACATTATTCTTTTAATATTTGCATTAATGATATTTTCAATTAACAGGAAAGCTGCTTTCTCTGTCTACTATAATCTTAGAATTTAGAAAAGTGTGTCCAGAGTCTAAATAGAGCTAAAAAAAATCAATATATACTGCCATTTATTGGATGCATAGAAATCTCACACAGATGTTCCTTGCTCTGCATAATAAATGCAATTGTTTAGAATTTTTTTTCTTTTTCATTTTAAATAAACAAGAGAAAACATGTAATGAATTATTTGGAAAGCAAATATTCAAATGCTGAGCTACTTTGTTTTCTAATCAGCTCAGATATTCATATAAAACAATATCTCTGTTACCAAGTAGGAAATATTTCATGGATAGAATTTTGACAGAAACATTACTAGTAAAATTGAAATACTATAGAAAATATAGATATCATAGTATATTTTCTGTGCTGGATGTAAACATAGCCTTTTTTTTAAATTAATAATTCAGTTAGAAACATGTTTTTAAGAATTAAACCATTTCATGACTTTTTTTGCAACCTAAGATGCCACTTATCACTCTATTCTAATTAAGGAAGCAAAATTCTCTTTCAATAATGTTGCTTTATGTGGCAACTATTTGCTTGCTATTATTGAACATTTAAATTCTCTGCTTATCTTAAGCTTCTTTACTTATTTACTCCTTTACAAGTAGTTGACATAATGGGAGTTTTTACAAGGTGCTAATTCAGCAGGAAAACTTCAAAAACTGGTTTAAAAAATATTGAACACTGGTAAAGTGGGGAGGGGACAGTCATCAAAACAGGGTATGGAGTTTTAAAGTGTGCTTATGAAGCAGATTATAACAGTCAGAACTTGCAACAGTGGAAATCAATTAGTTTCAGATTTAAGGGAAAATTTTGTAAGAAAGTGTGAAAGAAATTCAAATAAGAACTGAGTGAAGTGACCTACATTTCCTTATATGAATCGAATTCCATTCAGATATTTCTTCAGAAAAAATTCACAGAATTACCAACTACTCATCCAGAATTTGACTTCATTCACATATATATAATATAATCATGAGTCACATTTCCACCACAGGATAGACCACATATTCAATATGATGTGCAATTCTTGGCATCACATTTTAAAAACAAATATTTCTAGAGTCAAGCAACATTGTACGGCAGCCCTAAACCCTACAGTGTTTGACCTGAAGAAGAGAAACAAGGCACACTTGATATCCCTTATTAAATGACTTGACTACCATACAGGAGAAGGAATGTGCTTACTCCCTGTAGTTCCACTAGATAAATGTGAAAGGCATATAAGAGGAAACATCTGATGAACACCAGAATATAAACCAAGAAACACCTATTGCCTTCTGAGGTAGCTAGTAACTCAACACTAACCATGATCTAGGAAACATCCAAAGAAAAAAATTCACTTTATAATGAGGGGGCTTCTGGGAAGATGGTGGAGAAAGAAGCAGTAGGAATCTGTCTCTCCACCTAGACAAATTTGGAACCTCTTGGGCTTGTTACTTGCAACTTCCCAGGAAAGGCTTGAATAGCACATTGTAGTTAATCTCGGTCAGTTTCAGATTTCAGAACAGTAGTAGCTATGTAGCCACCAGCCCCAATTCCATAGCATGCAGCTGTGAACAAGTTCCCAGAGCAGCAACACATTGCTTGTGGGAGCCGGGTGGGCAAATGGACCCCGTCCTCCAGATATTAAGCACCTAAGCTCTGACTATTGATAGATTCCTCTCCTGATCACAGAGGTGTAGACATAAAGAAGAGTAATCATTTTTGTTGCTTCTCCCTGAATTGTTGCAAACCCTTCCCTCTTTGGTTGAAATGACTTTCAGGGGATTATTTTTTTCCACTCCTTTTATTTTTTTCTATTTGCCTATTTGGGTGCCAGACAATAAAGGAACTACACACGTAAGAAAAATGAAGATATGACTACATATACCCAGGAAAAGGAGTAGACTAAGAATAGATTTGTGTTTATATCTGAGGCTTATTCTTGGCACAGATAGTGCCTGCCATAGGGATTTCCAGAGCAACTACATTATTACATTCAAATGTCTAATTTTAGTTAAAAAAAATACAAAGAAACAGGAAAGCATGGCCCATGGAAAGGAAAAGAAAGTAAACAGAAATGGTCCTTGAAGGAAACTCAATAGCAAACCTACTAGGTAAAGGCTTTAAAACAACTATTTAAACATGCCCAAAAACCTAGATGTGAAAAAGTCAAGAAAATGATGTATGAAAAAAATGGGAATATCAGTAAAAAATTTTTTTTAAACTTAAAAGAATTTCTGGAGCTCAAAAATAAAATAACAAAAATTAAAAATTCACTGCATGGCTTGAATGGCAGGTTTCAGCAGGCAGAATAAAGAATTAGGGAAGATGAAGATAACAATGGACCTCACAAGCACAATGTCCTGAGTTGGATCCCCGGTACCAAAAAAAAAAAAAAAAAAAACATAACAATGGAAATTATTGAGTCTGAGGAACTGAAATAAAAAGATTGAAAAATGAACATAATCTCAGGGACCTATGAGACACCATATAGCAGATCAACTTTCGCATCGTAAGAGTCCCAAAAGATGAAAGAAGACACTATTTGAATAAATAATGGCTAAAAGCTTCCCAAATTTGATAAATGATATGAATCACAATATGCAAGAAACTTTTTTAAAAAAGACAAACTTAAGGAGATTCACACTGATACATGTTATAATTAACCTTTACAAAAACAAAAACAACAAATATATAGTCTTGAAACCAGCAAGAGAAAAATAAATTGTAACACACATAGGATCCTCAATAACATTATTAGCAGGTTTCTCATCAGAAACTTTGGAGGCCCAAAAGCAATGAGCTCATATATTCAAAGTACCAAAAGAAAAAAGTGTCAACTAAAAATCTTATACTTGTCACAACTGTCCTTCAAAAGTGAGGGAACAATTAAAACATTCCCATATAAACAAAATTTAAAGGAGTTTGTTACCACTGAAACTGTCCTCCAAGTAATGGTCAAGGGAGTCCTGCATTACAAAATGGAAGGGCACTAGAAAGTACTTTAAAGCCATGTGAAACTAAATGTTTCAGTAAAGGTGAATATATGGGTAATTGTAAAAGCTAGAGTTGTATTTGGTTTGCATTTCCACTTTTTGTTTACTACATGATTTACGAAACTATACAAGTTTTTAAAATTAGGCCAAAAGTTAGTATCTTTGTAACTTTGATTTGCAATTCCACATTTTTTCTACATAATTTAAGAGACTAATGCATTTAAGTTATTGGATTATGTTTTATGGCACACAGTATATAAGCATGTAATTTTGTAATATCAATACCTGAAAGAGGAGAGGATGCAGCTGTAAAGAGGCAAGATTTTGTAGATTACTAAAGTTGATGTAAATTAAAATAAGAGTGTTATAAAGTTAGATGTTAAATGTAACACCCATGGTAATGACAAAGATAAAAGTTATAAAATATACAAATGAGGAATGATATATTTATATATTTTACTAAAAAATCAAATCACTTAAACACAAAAGAAGACATTGCGAAATTAGAAACAAAAGGTTATGAGGTATATAGAAATCAAATAAGAAAATGTCAGAATTCCATCCTTATCAGTAATTATTTTAAGTGTAAATAAATTAAACTCTCCAATCAAAAGACAGAGATGGCAGAATGAATTAAATAATAAAATGATGATTGCATTTATCAGCTTTCCTGTCAATGAAACAAAATACCCAACACTCACAATTTTAAAAAGGAGAGATTTAATTTGCCTCACAGTTTAGGGGATTCAGTACATGCATGCTGGGCTGGCTCCAAGGCAGAAACTTCATGATGAGAAAGTATGGAGGAGGAATTCTGTTCACCCCATGGCAGACAGAAAGCAAAGTGAGAGGAGGAACCAGGAACAAGAATGTATCCTTCCATGTTAAGCCCTCAGTAACTGATCTCCAACCAAACTCCACCTCCTAACAGCCCAGTCAGCTATAAATTCATCAATACACTAATCCACTGATGAGTATAAAATGCCTCCATGATCCAAGCACCTTCTAAAAGCCCCATCTCTGAACATGAGACATTTGGGAGACATTTTAGATCTAAATGCTAACAATGATCTATCCATATGGTGTCCACAAAAGATTTACTTTATTTTATCTTTTAATGAAGTGCTGAAGATTGAACCCATGGTCTTGCACATGCCAGGAAGTACTCTACCAATGAGCTACATCCTCACCCCAAGAGATTCTCTTTAGATCCAAAGATACAAGTATATTGAAATTGAAAAAAATGGGAAGAATACTCCAGGCAAATAGCAACCAAAAGAGAGCAGGAGTGGCTATGCTAATATCAGACAAAAGAAGTTATGAGATTAAAAAAAATAATAATAACCAAGATATATCATGTACAGGTACAAACACCCAATGATAAATGTAAACGAATTGTATACCTAAAATGTACCAATAAAAGAACTAAAAGAATTTAAAAAAAGAAGTTATGAGATAAAGAAGGGCATTATATATGAACAAAAGGTTTAATAGAGTCAGAAAATATAACAATTATAAAAATACATGCACCTAATAATGAACTGTCAACATATGAATCAAAAATTGACAGAATTGAGTAAAGAGATAATTCCACAATAGTAAGTTGGAGATTTCAATACCTCACTCAGAAAGACCATACAGAAGGCAAGTAAGGAAATAATTTTAAAAACATAACAAACCAACTAGATCTCACCAACATATTCACAACACTCTATCCAATAACAGGCATCTGCTGTAGGAAAACAATATGACAGTTCTCAAAAAATTACAAATAGAATTACCATATGATACAGCAATTTTATATCTGAGTATATACCCAAAAGAATTGAAAGCAGGGCCTCAAAGAGATATTTGCTCACCCACATTTATAGAAGAATTATTAACCATAGCTAAAATACAGATGCAAACCAAGTATCTTTCAACAGAAGAATGAATGAACAAAATGTGATATATATAATTTGACCTGAAAAAGCAAGAAAATTCTAGCTTATGCCATCATTATGAATCCTTACAACATAATGTTAAATGAAATAAGCCAATCACAAAAAGTACTTTATCTTTCCATTTATGTGAGATACTTAGGGCAGTCAAACTCATAGAGAGAGAAAGTAGAATAGTGGTTGTCAGAGGTTAGAGTGATGATTGAATAGGGAGTTATTGTTTAATGGGTATAGATTTGCATATTACAAGATAAAAAAAGTTATGAAGATGGATCACAGTGATGACTGCATCACATTCTGGATATATTTGCTACCATACTTAAAAGTGGGTAAGATGGTAAAATTTGTGTGTATTTTACCAAATACAAAAATAATTGAAAAAATAAATGTTTCAAAAAAGTGAGAATAAGTAATTTGCAAAATAACTTCATGTCATGAACCCTTCTTTTCAAATTTTGTCATAATTTTTATTTTAATAAAATCTTGTTTTTTACAGATCAACTAATTTCTTTTAAACCATGGCTCATTGGTCCATAGATGAATGACACAATTTAATTATACTAAGCTTGTGTCTTAAAAATTGAGTTCTGAAGAATTTACTCATCTGTATAGTATTAAGAATTTTAATTCTCTGTCTTAAAACATTGTAAAATGTTTTTAATTTAGAATGCTGACAAGTTCTTCCAGGATAATCCAATGCCCATTTTGCTGAAGATAAACTACTCTTCTGTGATCCATGTCTAAAATCAGAATCCATTATTGTACTATGAGAAATTAGCTTGATTTTCAGCTTTCCATCTAAAGTTGTTACAGTTGGATTAATTTTTTCTCCAAGTTGACCTTTGTACAAAAGTAAATATTAACATGAAACAAAGAATGCCAAGGGACCCTATGAATACTAGACCATATGAATCTCAACCTCTTTCAAATCTTGGACAAGTTCCACCTGATCAATGATAACATTAATAAGCCTATTAAGTCATAACTTCATGATAGATTTATATAGGCACTGGAGAAACAAAAGTGACAAGTTTATTGATTGTCACTATATACTCATACAGTTCAGTCTAATAAGAAAGACAGGAGAATGACAATGACAATATGATACAATGTGTGAGACAACAGAGGCAGTTACCACACAAGGGGCCAGAGGAGCACAGGAAACAAGAGTGGAGAAATATGTTACACCAAAGGTTACACTTAAAGATAGGCAAAGAAGACAGGCAAAGAAGACAGGCAAAGAGGAAAGTTTCAGAAGGAATAAGATACAAACAAACAGAATGCTTGAAAGAACATGACTTATTCTTACAGTGTGAGTGATTTTGAGAAGTGGCAAATGAGACAAGAGACACTGTCATGGGCCAGACCAAGAAGGGAAATTTAAAACTCATGTTTACACTGTTTTTGTTGTTCTTGCAGTTCTGGGGATAGAACTCAGGGCCTCAGACATATTAGGCAAGCACTGTACTGAGACACAATCCCAGCTCCATAATTAAAATTTTAAATGTGACCCTATACACCCAAGTGGGATCCTTGACCATATTTTAAGAAGCCAGGAAACATAAAGAAATCACACATTTTGAAGGGTCCTTTTGGAAGCAATGTGGAGAATTAACTTGAAGTGGTGAGCCTGGAAGCCAAGAGAGGGGTTTAGACACTAAAACTGTAATATTATTGTCAAAATGGAACATGTGGCTGAAGTAGAACAGGAACACTGTAGACAAAGAGGAAGGGATTTATTTGACATACTTCTGAGGTAGGATTTATAAAACAATTGGAAATTTGGGATGCAGATGAGGGAAACTATAATGAGATGATGTCACGTATAATTCATCTATCTTATGCAATTGGGTAGGTAAAACAAAAAGTATCAATTAAAGATGAATAATTTGAGACCATTATAAGTAATTTTGCTTTTCAAAAGCATTTTGAGGTAAGGGATTTAGCTCAGTGGTTCCGGCGCCTGCCTCGCAAGCACAAGGTCCCGAGTTCGATCCCCAGTACCAAAAAACAAACAAACAAAAAAAAGCATTTTGAGGTTTTGTGGTGCTTGTAAGACATGCATGTATTTTGGTAGAAGTGTCCAGTATAAAGTTAAAATTATAGATCTTGAGTTTAACATTCATTCCTCAAAGTGGCTTCTTAGTGACTGTATAGGTTAATGTATTTGTTGTCCTGCAATGTATTTCCCATTTCTGATTATGACAAACCTCAATTAATCAAGATATTTATTACAATAAAATGTACATAGAATTATAGGGCTGAAAGAAATTCAGAAATTATTATACTCTGTTTTGCTTTAAATTAAAAACTGTACCAAATACATTCCCTGAAACATCATTACCTTCTTTAAAATCTCTGGCATAGACAAATAACAACTCCCTTGATAACATGTATGAGCATTTCATTAGACTGATAGAAAGATTTTGCTACCACAGACTGTCCTTCATGCTGTAAGTGTAGTTCCTTCCTTCTGGTCTCATCCTAGTGGAAGCGGAGAACAGTTGTTTAATGCTAATGACAATATCAGCAAATTTAATATTGTTGAGTACACATTTTAGATTTTTAACTGAATTATGAACCTGGCAATATTTATGAATTTAAAGCAGGCAAATATAAACTAGATTCATCACCGTATTTTTCTAACTGCAGGAAAATATGATAAAACAATGTTCAGAATTTTCAATATTAAAGGCTCAAAGCCCTGTCCTTGAAATGATATTCTATGAACCCTAATGTGATTAAACGTTTTGTAAAAACTAACTGGAAATGTTTTTATTCTATACAACTCTCATGTAGAATGAGTAGTTGTAAAAAAATGAAAATAAATCACTATTTGCATTCTTTGTTGCAATATCAGCCACTCACAATCTTCAGAAACTCCAAAATTGTATTCACCCATAAAATTTATTTGTACTGGAGGTTTATGTGCATTTTAAATAAAATAACAATATGTTATAATCATTTTATACAATTCCAAAGGGTAAATACAATCAATTTTGCAGTCTTAAAACTTGTCCCTACTTGTGTTCCCACCATAAAATCTGATGATTTCAGGAATGGATAACAATAGAAGATAAAAATGAAGGAGAAAAATGATTTCTTCACTTTAGTATCATTCATCCCCTCTTGCTAGGCATCACTGAGTTTGAATTAAAATATCCCTATGTTAAGAATCTTTCTACTGTTTTTTTCTTTAAAAAAATAAAAGCTGCATTCTCATTGTTAGCTAATGGTGGCCACTTCCAACCTCTTGCCTATTTAAAGTCCAAATGGGATATACAGAGGCATATAAATACTAGGGATCCCCTATTTCAAAGGGAAATAATTTTGTTTATTTTTAAGTTTAAGTGATTTTTACAATATTGTAAGTAGCTCAAGCTCTAGTCAGATAATGAACACAGGAAAATGTTTCTCATGAAAATACTCCATGAGCCAAAGGCCATACAGAAGTCAAATGCATATACTACCAATATGTAAAATCTATGTGCATAAATTTATTTGCTATATAAATTTATTATTTCCTAAGTATGTGAGAAGGAAGTCAAAAACAAAACAAGCAACTCACCAAAAAAAAATGACCTTGATAAATAACGTAGACATTTTCATGATTCCATATTTCAATGGCTCACTGAATGGCCTCTATTAATAAGATGTTTTCAAAGGTCTAAGAACTCTAGCTCTGAGGTAAAATATGAGTACATAATCCTGGTTCTATGATGTTCTCCTTTGGTGACTTCAGTCAAATCACAAGCTAAACTTTGGTTTCCTTATTAATATAAAGAAGATATTAATGCCTAATTTGTAGGGTCAAATGATATCGAAGTGTTAATGCCTGGCAAATGCCTGGCATATAACACCAAATTATCATTATACCTTCATTGCTGTTTCATCAGTTGCACTTGTGATGCTTAATATTGATTGTCAATTTAATTGGTTTGAGAGACACCTATGAAGAGGAGATGAGTAAAGCACACTTCTTTCTGTGTCTGGTTGGGTCATGGAGCTATGACCTTGGGGACTAAATCTTGTCCCTGGCCCCTTCCTCTCAGGCTCTTCTCCTGCTCTCTACTTTCTGGATTCCATGAGGTGAACAGATTTCCTCCACCACAGTCTTCCATCATGATGTTTCTGCCTCAGGGCCAACTGACAATGGACATAAACCTCTGAAACTGTCAGTTTAAATAAGTCTTTCCTCCTTTAAGGTGCACTGTCAATATTTTGTATCAGCAACAAACAGCTGACTAATACAATTATGATCCCTAATTAGTTTAGTTTTGTTGCTTACTTGGTCTACTTTGTTGCTTATTGTCTACTGTTCCATTGTGTCTATAGTTTTCTTTAATACAATGGCCATACATCTGAAGTACCACCTAAATGTAAATACATAACTACTAATACAATGTTTTGTACCACATCTAAATGTATCTGCTAATATTCTTCCCTTCAGAGAATGTTTCTGGATGTCAGCTGAGAAAAAGACTTCTAAATTCTAAATCACACTGAGACCAAACTACTACAGTTAACAATATCTATTATGAACGGGGGAAACAAGATGGTGCAGCAATGAGTACCAGCAGCTCATTTTCTCTAGGACAAAGTGTCTGGAGTCTGGAGGACAGTGGCTTGGACAGGAACTGAAGTGAGAGAAAAGTACATGGGAACAATGAGGGAACTAACACAGGAAAAGAAAATAAGATTAAGTGATACAGAAAAGTTAGCCACATCGTAGAGGAGAAACTCTGGCACCATGGACAGCGTCTGGCTGGCTGCCAACCAAGAGGCACAGTGAAACTGGTAACTTCTCTGCTCTTGGAGAACTATACCGGGACCAGGAGAATCTTGTGCAGTTGGAGACAGCGAGAAGAATGTGAACTCTGCTACTCAAATGGACCTCCAGAGTCAACAGTGACTGTAGTACAAAGACTCCAGGACACAATCACATGGAGCAGAAGCTGACAGGGACATCATTGTGGGGAAGGGCTAGGTGTTTGAACCTCAGTCCCACCCCTTGGCAGCTTCACATTGCCAAGTTCCCAGAGTGGATGAGGGAAGGACAGTCACAGGAGACTGCTAGAAGTTGGAGTGCAGATTGGAGGGAGTCCCACTGAGAGGCAGAAGCTGGTGATCATGAACTTGGTTCCTGTGATCAGACACAAGTTTCAACCTGATTAACACAGGATTAGAGACTCGTATCTCATATTGGTGCCATGTTCCCACTGCTAAAGGGAGACCCAAAACAGCATTTTATGGTATGCTATTTCCCAACTAGCTCTGGCAGATGCCATTGTGATGGATTATCCTGTTACTGCTGTAGTTGAACTGATTGCATAGGAATATTCCTGACTCAGTGGACAATTTAGTGCCAGTGAACTTGTCTGCCAAATCCACCATCACACCTAGGGAGAGAGACAGCAAGGGCTCCTAACTCAAGAACTCAGATTGGATCACACTCTGCAAAAGTCCCTACAACTTGGCAGAAAGAGATTCTGAGTTTAAGTTAACCCAAGTTTTGTAGTGGAGGGATCAGAGGAGTAGCTGGGGTGTGAGCGCTCAGATTCTCTGTCAAAGAAGCTACTTGAGAATCACATATGCAGTGTCTCATTGGAATATCTAATCTGGTTCCCATCACACATCTTATTGGTTTAAGTTTTGTAGTTTCTTGAGTTGTTTAGTAATGTGAGATTGTGTTCTTTTATAGTTTCTTGTGTTTATTGGGTAGTTACTTTCATGTATTTGTTCTTTCCTTGGCTCTGCTGAATAGATGTCTAGGTTCTCTCCTTCGTCTCAGCTCTTTATCTAGTTTCTTCACCTCAGACTCCCGAGATAATACTATTAGTGTATATCTTTATTTTTTTTCCAAACACATGAACTCTACCTCTCAAGTTTTTTAATTTATTATATTTAGCCTTATCACAGTTGCTCCTATCTTCACTAGTAATTCCTTGATCCTCCCCATCCTAACACTTTGGCTCTTCCATATCTTATTAGCTTATTGTCCTCCCTATAAGTAAATTCTGATAATCATATAGCTTTCCTCAATCACACAGTGAACCTGCTTCCCCTCATATCTCACCATTGTCCAAAAAAAATATCCTCTGAAAACTCTCAATACTAAAACTTCAACTCAGCTAAAAGTACTCCAATAAAATCAGAATCCACATCAATATTTTCTTTTCATCTACCATTAGTCTCCCTTTCAAACCTCCCCCTTAGTGTCTAATGCTACTCATCCAAATGCCAATTCTCCCCACCCCATCCCACCTACCTCACAGCAAAGCGACCACAAATAATACACAGTAATAGTGTCATAGAGAATACACAAAGGAAGTATGAGTAAATGCAAGGACTATCATATAGAAGTGTTGTAAGACTAAATCTGTGAGGGCCAGGGATGTAGATCAGTGGCATCACATGTTCCTGGCAAGCACAAGGTCCTGAGTTTGATCTCCAGTACCAGAAATAAAAAGGTTAAATCTGTGAGCTGGGTATGGTGGTGTACACCTGTAATCTCAGCACTCAGGAAGGTGAGTCAGAAGAATCAGCATGAGTTTGAAGGCAGCCTGGGCTATTTAGTGAGCTCAAGACCAGCCTGAAGCACTATACAGTGAGATCCTGTCTAGAAAAAAAATTAAATTTGTGGATGCTGTTATAAACAGAAGCAATTCTTTCAGCAAAACATAGGGACAGAGTCAAAATCACTTAAAGTAAATAACGGAAGGAGTAAATGCTAGCACTGGACACAGAATGCTAAAATTTATTCATGGGGAGGCAACATACTACTAAATAGCTCCACATAAACCACAAACTCTCTTTACTTCTCTAGTCCCCAACCTTTAGTAACCTCCTTCCTCAAAAAAAAGGGAAGAGAAAAAAGAGGTGGCCACATATAATTTTTAAAAGAATAAATAGATAGAAATAGGAGAATGAGGAAACAAGAAAATAGAAGATCTCTGAACTTCCCCCAACTCCCCCAAGGCAGAGCAAAGGGTCCCAAAAAAAGAAGAATACAAAACCAGATAGCAGAAATCTATGAACAGTTCTTAGAAAGGATGAAGAAAATAGGAATGAAGATCACATGAAGAGAAACTATTTCAAATTTAAATTGCATTTTCCACTTCCTGAAATCAATCTCAATTTACAACAACACGAACAGTCTCCCACTTTGTACTGGATAATATAGCAAAGGAATTTGATTATCTACTCCTTCTTAAATCCATTAAAGTAAACATGATTGGCACTGTCTGTAGATATGGAAATTTAGTCTTTACTTTCCCTTAAATTATTAGAATGATTCATCTGAAGTGTCATACATTTAACATTCAATTGATTTACCATCAAATTTGGTCAAATTTTCACTTCTGCCCAGGTTATTAGATGAAAAGTTTACTATGGGAGGATATCAAGAATATCAAACCTTTATAGCCTTTGGTAGAGAAAATTGTCACATATACATTCAATAATTTTTAATGTAAAATATACTATAGCAAAGAATTTTCATTATGTCTTATAGTTCTTATCCATATTAAGAAAAATAAGAAACTTAATAAATTTAAAATTCTTTGAAGAGAGGCCCTAAATAAAGTCAATTTTTCCAATGTGCCAGACCTCATTTGGGTCTTTGAATGGAAATAAAATGTCAATGGAAGGTTAGGTTGTCATGTAAGTTGATTGTAATGTTTCAAAAGTACTTTTTGTTGGTGGTGGTATTTTTTGAAATAGGGCCTCACTATTTAGTTCAGGCTGGCCTGGAACTCACTGTGTAGCCCAAGCTGACTTCAAACTCATGGTGATTCTCCTGCCTCAGCTTCCCAAGTGCTGAAATTATAGGTGTGTGCCACTATGCCTGGCTTCAAAAATACTTTTTTTGTAATAAAGTTTAGCATTAAATTTTGGAAAGCTAAAGTAAATTAACTGACATTGTTGTTGTTACTTATCTAATGCTGACTTTAAGGGATAAAGAAACCTTTAACTAGCTGAAGTTGAAGAGCCTCTTATATTAATGGGCTTTATTCAAGAGAGAATTGTTAAGTCTAACAGTTCTAATTTGAAAGGAAAGTCATATTATGGCTTGTATCTAGATGTTTCCACAAAGTCTCATGCACTCATGAGACTTTTTTCAGAGGTGGATAGATCTAGGGTGTGTGAATGTGGATTAAGGGTGTGATAAGTAAATTACAGTGGACCTTCGAGTTACAAATGGCCAGACATAGGAACAACTTCCATTAAGCCTGGAATTTTAGTTTTAATTTAAGAACAAAGTCTTGAGTTATAACCTGAATGCCAGCTGCTTGTGCTTCCAGATGGTCTCAGATACAGATTTAACCCTTAAAGAGTTCTGGAAGGAACATTACAGCACTGTTTCCTGTATGGGGTTAATTGAGCAATCCTGGGCCAATGTCTCTCTAAGGACACTGTGATTTGCCTGTATACAGGAGAGAGAATTTGAAGGCTGCAGAGAGGAGCCTGAGACTTTAATTGAACAACTTCAGTTAAAACCAGCCTTCATGAATGAATTGAGTTTGTAAGTCAAGGGCCCATTGTAATCTACTGAATGGTTTAACATGGTTCTGGGTGTGGATAATGGGAGGGCTCAACATGGGTGTTGGTGGTACCACCCAAAATGCTTATAGCCTGGATGAGATAAAAGGGAAAGGGAAGCTTGCTGCTGCTGCTGCTGATGCTTGCTGTTTCACTACTTCTTTTCTGCCCTGCCATGGACTGTTTCTCCTCTGTGATATCCGTGTGCCATGCCACCCTGCCTTGGAGCCAGCCAACTATGGACTCTACAAACTGTGAGCTGAAATAAAACTTTTGTCCTCTAATTTGTGGGTATTAGTTATTTTGTCTCAGTAATGAGAAAAGCAACTAAGATAAGTCATTTTCAAAAAGAAAAAAAATAGAGAAATTCACAGGTAGAAATTAAACAAAACACTCTTGAACAACCATGGAATCAGAGAAGAAATGAAAAATAAAATTAGAAAATACCTCCAGACTGAAAAATAGAACACACCAGAAGTTATATCACTCTGCAAAAACAATGCTAAAAGGGAACTTTATAGCAGTAAACTACAGTAAAAAAAGAAGTACCTCAAATAAGCAATTTCACTTAATATCTCAAAAAATTAGAAAAAAACAAACTAAACCCAAAATTAGAAGAAGAAAGAAAATATTAGAGCAAGTAAATGAAATAGAGAATCTTAGAAAATAGAAAAGAATCAATGAAACTAAGAGTTGGTTTTTTGAAAGGATAAGCAAAATTGACAAGCCCTTAGGTAGACTTTCTAAAAGAGAAAAGTGACAGACAGACCCAGAGATGGACAGAGACAACTCAAATAAAATCAGATATGAAAGAAGAGACTTTAAAAACTTATACCACAGAAATACAAAGGATCATAAGAGACTCTTATGAACAATTATACACCAATAACTTGGAAGACCTAGAAAAAATGGAAAACTTTCTAAAAATATATAACCTTCCAGGACTGAATGAAGTCTGGGAATGTAGCTCAATGGTAGAACTCTTGCCTAGCATGTCAGAGGCCCTAGGTTCAATCAGTAGTACCACAAAAGAAAGAAAAAAAAAGACTGAATAATGAAGAAATAGAAAATTTGATCAAGCCAGTAACAAAAAAAAGAGATTGAATGAGAAATCAAAACCCACCCAACAAAGAAAATCCCAGGTTCTGGTGCCTTCTCTGGTGAATATCATCCAACTTTAATCTAAAGAAAAATCAGCACTAATCCTTTTTAAACTCTTCAAAGAAAGTGAAGAAGAGGAAACAATTCCAAACTAATATTAGGCCAGCACTATCTAAATACAAAAGTCAAAGATAATTGGTGAAGATAGATGCACAAGTCTTCACAAAATACTAGCCAATCAAATTCAATAGCACAATTTTTAAAAAAAGACACCATGACAGAGTAAGATTTATCCCTGTAGTAAAACATGGTGCAACATAGATTAATGCATTACACCATGTTACGCCAATCAATGTGTTACACCATATTAAAAAAATAAAAGACAGGGCCAGGATTTAGCTCGGTGGCACCACTCCTGCCTCGTAAGCACAAGGTCCTGAGTTCAATCCCCAGTGCCACAAAAAAAGAAAGAAAAAAAGAAATACAAAGATGGCATGATCGTATTTCAATCACATTGAATCTTCTCAGTAAAAGACTCTTGATAAACTAGGTATATAAGAGCGTAATATAATACAGGATACTCACTAAAAATACACCTGAAAACCTTCATATTCAATGGTGAAATACTGAAAGCTTTTTCTCAAAGATAGGAACAAGACAAGTGTGCCCAATCTTACCATTTTTTTTAATAAAGTAGTGCAAGTCCTAGCCAGAGTAATTAGGCAAGCAAAAGAGATTAAAAAATCTAAATCAGAAATAAAGAAGTAAAATTATCTCAGTGGTTGATATTATCTTATATATAAAAATTTCTAAGGATTTAAGAGAATGGATCTCATGCTAAATGTTCTTACCATGTTCACCCCTTAAAAAAAAAACCCAAAACAAAGAGACACAGGAATCTTTTAGTGGTGATATATATTTATTACTTTCATTGTTCATAGTTGTGCATATGTCTAAACTGTTCAAACTGTATACATTAAATCTGTGATATATCTATATAAATTGTACCTCAATAAAGCTACTTTTAAGAAAAGAAAATGATTATAAAACTTCTTCTTATTGAATAATGAAAACACCCTAGCAAGTTCTTTTATTACTCAACATTATTCCTTTCATGAACTATTTCAAAATCTAATTCCCAGTTTAGTAAGAAACATTATAAAACCAGGAAAGCTAGGATCTACACCTGACATCATCAATACAATTGTCATGAAAAAAGGGAAACATTATTTGATAAAATAGTATCTTTCACTTTAACAACTTTTAAAATTCATAATTCTTTTTAAAAGTAATATATTCAATTTAATATATAAGACCAAGTTGTCCTTATTAATCTATATATTAATCTGGTACTTGATCAAATTATTTCTTGGTAGTTATTACATAAGGAATCAGAACTCAGACTTTGCAAAAAATGTAAGTCAAGCACTTAAAAATTTTTAAGAGTAGAGATGATTGAATTTAATAACACAGAGGTGATTTTTTTCAGACATGCCTCTTTAATAAAATCCAATATTGTACTTTAAGCCTCTTTTCAATTCTAAATACAACCACCCAATGAGTCAATATAGTCAAGATCAAAATTGTAGGAGAGGGAGGGGATTTAGCTCAGTGGTTTCACCGCCTGCTGCGCAAGGGCAAGGACCCGAGTTCGATCCCCAGTGCCAAAAAAAAAAACTGTAGGAGAGTTTCTGTATTAATTTAGGATTTGACCACTAAATCACTTAGTGTTGCTTCCTAGAGGAAAGCTACTTTAATTAAATTTATTAATTGACTTTATGAAAGATTATATACATGTTAATGGCTCTTTTCCAAATTTACAAACCAACTACATCAGCATAATTTTTAAACTCTCCATTTTAAAAGATTTCTAGTCATGATTACTATGAATTTATAAATATTTCTGATTATACACCATGTTCCTGAATCGTGAGTAGAGTTCAGAAGTTCTTAGATCAACAATGCATTCATTGTTCTAGAAAAAGGGAGAGGAGGGGCCGGGGATTTAGCTCAGTGGTTTCAGTGCCTGACTCACAAGCACAAGGATCCGAGTTTGATCCCCGGTACCAAAAAAAAAAAGTTCTAAAATACTTCCTTAAACGTCATCTTTTGTTTTTAAATGTCATCTTTGTTGAATGCAACTTTCCAAGGAAACTTATATTTTGAGTTCCTACTAAAGCAGACATATAAGGGAGCAGAACAAATAGAAGAAAACTCTTAGCTACTCAGAGATAAATTGTCACTCTCAAGAAATTACATAAACAAAACACTCTCCTGCTTTTCCTACAGTGGGCTTTAGGGTCACATGCTTTCACTTGATTCAACAAAATATCAGGATCATAAAATTTTAATGACTAGATTCAACTCTCAATTACCTGGCATTATTTCCAAAAATTCAAAAGAATGTAGCATAGATTGTGAAGGCAATGTCAAGACATGTTGAGAAATATTTGAACTGAGAGCAGTGGTAGAATCCTTGTGTACCTAGATCCTCATCCCAATATTAACAAAAACACCATATCAGAATTACTCATTTAATCCAGCTACTACATTCTATAATCAAATCAGATAATAGTGCTACTTCTGTCTGTTTCACTTGGCTTGAAGTAACACAATGATCAGTACTTTTCTAAATTTTAACTTAGTTCTCATATTGCTTGAACTTCACCCCAGGTGCATTGAAGTAACAATTTTTGAGGTCACAATAAAGTCAAAAACGCATACACAAAGTTAACAGTGGTAGATTAAACCATCTAGTTCCTGATTTAGCAGTGTCCTTCTTGTACAGTATATAAAGGATAGAGGCTTATTTTTGTATCATGTATTAGTAAATAAAGATCGCTGGCTAAATGAAAAGTTGACAAAGTGGAAATCCGAGGCTAATCCTTCCCTGCAGCTTTGCTCTGCCACCAGTGTAAGCATTCACTACTCTCCATGAGAAGATCACCTACTAAAGGATTTCCTATCATTTTCTTACTAATGCCTAGATACAGTGGTTGTGAATCTATGGCATGTGTACCACAGCTGGCTATTTCTTATCATTGAAAGCTCTAAAAAGTTTGCCTTCAGTAGATAGAAGATGAATAAATAGTAAAATCAAAAGGCTGGACCTGAGCCTGGTGGTGTACACCTGTGATCTCAACAGTCCAAGAGGCTGAGGCAAGAGGATCGAAAGTTTGAGCCCAGCCTGGGCAACTAGGTGAAACCTTATCTGAAAATAAAGATAAAAAGAGCTGTAACTCAGTGGTATAGAGTCCCTGGGTTAGATTCACAGAACTGCCAGGAAGAAGGAAGGAGGGAAGGAAAGAAAGAAGGAAGGAAGGAAGGAAGGGAGGAAGGAGAGAGATTAAACATCTGTAAAATGAACATGGTTAATAGTTTATTGATAGTAGAATAAGTAGAAAAATATCTTTCAGTCTCTTCTATTTCCTTAAATTTACCAAAAATTGAAAAAAGGCAATTAAAGATTTTTGGGTATAGAACAAGGGGTCATTTTGATAGCAGAGTGATGCTGATCTTAATTTTATTTAAATATGCAGTGATTAGATAGAAACAAAATCTTATAATGAAGGCATTCCCATCAATAAAGCAAATAATTAGTAATTATTAGTCAAATAACTAATTTCTGTTGGCCAGCGTCCTAAAGATGATGGAAAAGACAATTAGATTGGTGATGGTAGTGGTGGTGGTGATAGTATGTTTTTAATAGCTAGTTTGATGATGCTATGCTATATCTTGTGTCTTCCTAGATATATAGATAGATATAAATTTTAAAGACAAGGTAGATACAAAGTGTTTACTAAAAACTCTTATGCCAAATTGGATACTACTGCACAGATAAATTAAAACAGGAGATATGGAGATTGTGGATCATGTTATCCAAATGGATTGCTTCACCTCAGTTGATCATCTTATTTATCAGGAAAGGTATGGATGACAAGAAAGGAAAAAAATATGATAGTGGTGTGAGTTTGATAGTGAAACTAATTATTGATTAAAATTTTATGCTTATGACTTTTCTGTTAAGGTAGTACCTCACAATGAATGTAGCCTTCATTATTCATTTTCTTATCTAATGAATACACACAAATAAGGGAAATATCATTTTCAAAAATACTGAAAGTTCTCAATGGAGGATATTTTGGGAGGAATAAGCTCCATATTGCAAACATTAGTGATAAGCTAAATTCATGTTTATCTTTGTTATCCCATCTGTAAGGCAAATGTTAATAACATTCAAAGGGGATTTGAAAATTCAAGCTTTTTTCTTCCTCTTTGAACTACAAATTCTAGTTTAAAGAGCTTTTCCTCACCTTTGAGATGTATGTTTTACTCTCATGTGCATCAGAATTATGGAACATCTCAGGCCTGAGATTTAGCTCAATGGTGCTGCCACCGGCCTCTCAAGCAGAAGGTCCCAAGTTTGATCCCTGGTACCAAAAAAAGAATTATTGAACATTTTTACTTAATGTTCAGTGTGCTCCTTCCAGCCTTTGGGAAATCAAGAAACAACAGCTCTCTGAAGTAAGCTTAACTTTATATCATACTGATCAAGTGGCCTCATTTGTAACACAGCTTTATAAGCTGACAAAAATTATTTATTGAGTTCCAGGAAGTATTTTCAAATGTTAATTTAAATTCAGTCTTTTGGAAATCTAGCAGCACTAAATTAATAACAAATAATAACTCTTGGGATAAGAATAAAATAATAACATCCGAGGATTTAGCTCAGTGGTGCCTCAGCCTGCCTTGCAAGCACAAGGTCCTGAGTTTGATCCCTGGTACCAAAAAAATAAAATAAAAGAATAGAGTCAAGTAAATAAAAGCAGGTTATACAAAGACTGCATGATAAAGTCCACATTTTCAAAACAACCCTAGTTTCTAAGCTTGATTTGAACTCATTCTATAACTTATCCGTCAGTCCAATTTATCACATCTTGGCAAATTATAGCACTTCTGACATAAAACAATAGTGGAATCAGAATTGAGTTCAAAGGTTTTAATTCATCTGAAATTCTCTGTCAATTTGAATAATTACATAAAATGACCAATAGAGAAACAAAAGAAGCTCCCCCAAAACATTTTCAGATGTACCTCCATTTGTTCTCTGATCTTATCTTAGTGAAAATTATCTTTATGCAAATCTCAAGAATCTTAGCAAAAGAAGGCCGGGAATTTACCTCAGTGGTTGCTGCCTGCCTAGGAAGCAAAAGGTCCTGAGTTCAATCCCTGGTACCAAAAAAAAAAAAAAAGTCAGAGAATATTGAAGTCCATTCACACACATTATACAAGTTAATCAAAAACTAATTCTCATTTTGTTTAAAACTTACATTCAATTTGTGTTCATCAAATTCCCCATAGTAACATTTCATTTAATTTACATCTTTTAATCATTCCTGGATATTTTATTTGATCATTTTTGTATAGAGTGCTAGACTTACAGTGACACTATCCCAACATAATACTGTTATTTTCAGGATAAGAAGATTCCTTGGACTTATTTCTGTGGAGGTCAATAGTTTACAAGTGTATCAGGCTCAACAAAACTGTCTCCTGGACTTGGTAGGAAGTTGCTTCTTTCTTACAATGAAGCTAAATTTCTAGCCAGTCTAGAGTACATAATTTCCTTTTCTTTGTTTTTCAGAAAGTATAGTGTTGGTTTTTAATCAGGAAAACTAGACTGAGACAGCATTTATGGATTCTTCAAGATTTAAAATTTGAAACACCATTAAGTTTTATTCATTAGCCATGTGGTTTTTTTTTTCTCTTTTTCCCCACACATGACTGTACTGTAAAACACCCACTAAGTGATTAACCCCTACAGGGTGGCAGGGTGAACATGCAAACATTAGAGAAATCACTACATCTAGGAACAGCTTATTTAAACTTCGGGCCAGTTCTAAAGGGGGGGGAGGAAAAAAGGGAGGGGGAAAGGGGAAAGGAAGAGAGGAGGGAAGGGAGGAGAGAGAAGGGGAAAAGGGAAGGAGGGAGGAAGAAGGGAGAAAGGAAAGAATGGAGAAAAAAAGGAAAAAGAAAGAAACATAGAACCAGAAACTCTGGTCTCCACTCATCAATTCCAGTTTTATTCTCTTATGCTTGTAATTTCATTCAGTTCACAAGTATTAATTGAATGTTTGGTTTGTGCTAGACACCATGCTAGGCATTGAGGGAAGAGATATAAATAAGGTATGAAAACTGATCTAGTCCCATATTTGAATCAAGTCCCATATTTGAAGCCAACTAGCCTGTATCCCAAGAGTCATATCTTCCACTGAATGCAAAACCATGGTTCCTCACATAGCATTCATTATTCCAGCATTCCACTGACCTGAGCCTTCTTGTGAATAAACTCCTGCCTTCTTATGCCATTCTCAATGTGCCCAGAAACACCAAACAGAATTCAATTGTATTCTGTTTCTTTCTATAAAAGTTGCAAAAGCTCAAGATAAAATTAGGTTTCCCAGAAACCACGTCACACTGAGGACTTGTTAATCCTAATCCAACATAAAATCATAAGTATTTTTCAAACAAATGTTTCCAGCTTCTGAGACCTAAATTAGTGTAGAGAAGTTTGGTACTCAAATTCAGCATCTCTCATTTATTATTATTATTATTTCAAATTACTAATTCAGATTGTCATGATCTCTTAGCGTGATTGGCCAATTTGCCAAAATACTTTCAATTTTTGTATTCAGATCATTGGGAAATTCAAGTTGTAGCAGTTCTGCCATTCTTAACTTTCTATTCTTATCTCTTTTGTGTTAATAATTAGTAATTATCAGTGTTGTTTACATTCTTTGTGTCCATTAAGATAGATGAGAAAAACGGATATGAAGAAATGCATATGGTTAAACATTTGCCCCTGAGATGCTTGTACTTTGGTTCAGAGGACCGTTCTTATTGAAGTGAGAGACAGAGAGACAGAGACAGAGACAGAGACAGAGACAGGGACAGAGAAATGGGGGGGTACACTATGGCATAGCTCATCTGAAATAATGTAAAAGCATTGATTTGCAGACCAGGAAAACAAAACTCATTATTTTACAGATAACTCTCAAACAATCAAATGTTATATGCATGCTAAAAGGCCTAATTAATACTGGAGAGTAGAGATCAAAACAGTGTGAAAGAGAATGGGCTATGCAGGTAGAAAGAATGGTAGGCATCAGGGACCAGGTAGTCTTGAGCTAGGGCTGAAAGAAAAACCACTACTGCCCTGAACTTTCAATCTTAGCTTAATTTAAATAGAGTCCTGGTTGCCATCTTTCTCATTCTAAATTGAAAGAGTGAAATGCATGCCTTTAATGCAAAATGACATTCATCATTACATGAATGTGCTATAAGATAATACACATCTCTCTGAAGAACTGACATCAAAGTAGCTCCTCCCTTTTTATCCACAGTTAATCCCCACTCAAACTTGAGTGCATATTTTGTTTTTTTTAAATATACATATATTTCTAAATATATATGATTGCTAGAAGCCACACACAATATATATTTGCTTATGAGAGGTCAGATAAAAATAAATCAATTCAACAAGATTTGCTACAAGCAATGTACAGATTTTTTTATCATAATATACCTTATTTTACTGAGAAGTTGTTAAAAAATATGTTATAGGACCTTCCAATTCCACCCAAAAATCTTCCAATTTTTTTATCTTCCCATCAGTGAGGCTGTCAGAGACCAGGGTTGATCCTTGTTTGCCCCTAAAACAGAGGATCTTTCCAAAAAGAAATTGCACTCAGAGAAAGACTGACATGATCAGAGACTGCCCCCTGCCTTCCTACACAGCACATAGAGTTCCACTGCTTTGTTTTTCATTAAAAATAATCCTATCAATTTTAAAACTACTTTATGAATAACAACCCATCCTACATACATATTTTTTCCATTTAGTGACCCTGCCTGTGGTAATGTAAGAGGAAAATTTGTTATATTAAATACTAGAAAAGTTTATCTATAGATAAGCTATGCCTCAAAAATAAACATTACAGAGCAGATGCTGGGGTTTTTTTCAGTTAAGCAAAAACAAGAAATGCTGAATATATCATTTGATAAAATCATAACATTACTAAAAAAAGATCTCTGGCTATTAATATTTTCTTTAAAACTATTTTGCATCCATATAATCATAATATATATGGATTATCAAACTATCTTTCATTTAAGTCCTGAGGTGAACAAGGGAAAAATAAAATCTCTTGGCAGAATTATTCTTGCTTCGTTGATCTGTTAAAGTATCTGCCTTGGAGTGTTTGGCTAGAATCTGGTTACTCATTTTTTTGGTGGGGGGGCTACTCATTTTTAACACTCAGTCTTATAATCTTTTAGGGTGTGCTAAAATAGGGCTTTCTGGTCAAAAGGGGAGAGTAGTAACTAATATTTATAAGAAAGTTCCCAAAGTCTCAAATGATGAGCAATTTTTTCTTACTTAGTAACAATCTTAAATTTCTTCCTGACTGTTTAAACCAGTCATTTTGGAAAGGGCTGTATCTCAGGTGAGAAGAAATCCCCGTGGTGAAAAAGTTGTAAAAGAACAGCCGGTAGCCTTAGAAACTGGGCCAGATATTTGGAAAATATTAGATGGAGGGGATCATTGAGGATTTGAATCAAACCTGAGGAATTTACTGTAAATGACTCCCTTTTTTCAGGGACAACTTCCAAAGACCCGAAGAAGGGAAGGGAACGCAGTGAAAACCCTAAGCTGATTTCTCAAGCCTTCTTAGGAAGGAGTTCCAAGAAAATCTTTCTGGCGACGACAGAGCAAGCCGGCAGATACTTGTTTTGAGTTTGCTTCCTCGATTTTAAAGTGTGCCCTAAATTTCTCCTCACACTATACTCTTTATGGCCGCTGTTCCCCAAACCGACAAAGCCGGTGGATCCGATTTTCCAGCTTCTGGACAGGAGAGACGCGCGCAAATGCTATGAAAAGCTGAGCTGCCGCTTTCAGTCGACCCGGCGCCCCGAGCTCGGCTGGACCCGCTCGGGCTCACTCTCACCGGCTCCCGGCGTCTCGGGTAGCACGGCTCAAAGGCAAACTTGCCAGCCGGGTGCAGACCCGAACTCTGAAGCCCAGGCGCGCTTCAGCGTGCCCTGCTAGCTAACTTTCTGCTGCCCTGGGAGCCTTCCCAACCACGATTCTTATCCACACTTTGTCTTTCCCAGAGAAAGGGAGGGAACAGCCTATATATAGATGTAATAATAACGATTATAATTATTATCATCCTCTTTACCCTCATCCTCACAAAATTGTTTATTGTGGTCAATCTCTCTAAGCCAAGGAACTGGCAAGAGACAACAGGTTTTGGTGGATGCTATCTCTCACACTGGGCTTAGCAGTCTATTTTGGTTTAGAGACTGTATCGTCGGGATTTACATTTACATTTCCTGAAGTAACATAAATGTCTCACTCTCCGACAAAATAAATATAAGTCGCGCCAGAAAAGGCACGACGAAGTATTCCGCGTTTACAGGGATAGAGGAAGAGGACACTTGGCGAATTTTAAAGATGAGTGCTTAATTATTTAAAGAGAAGACATACGTTTTCTCTTCGATATTTAAAAATTACTGTTAGTTAACAAAGCATTTCTAAAGATGTGAGCGTTACAGCCGGTGGAGTTGGCAGCGCGGTCGCAGCCACCTGTGCAGCATCAGACAGTAGCATTCAACAGATGCTTCAAGAAAACTGCGATGGGCTTTTGCTTTGTTAAAAAGAACTTAGGTGTGGACCGTATGTTCACTGCCAAATTAAATTCCAGAGTCCTGCAAGGTGTCTGAATTCATTGGGAAGGAAAGAATTGGGATTCCCAAATACCTCTATTGGAACAGCCCCCAAAGTTATTATTATTATTATTATTATTATTTTACAAATTTGGAAACGGAGGCGCAGAGAAAAATGACTAGCCCTACAGTTCCCAGAATAAGGAAGGGGCTCAACTCATCATTTTTCCCACCTTCTCCTTCACCCCCTAACTCCTAGGGTTACTAAGGCAAACAGTCCCGGGGCGACGACCGACCGCTGCTCCTTTCCCTTTTGCATTCTTCTGGGTTTGATCCTCCAAGCCGCCGCCGCAAGTCCTTTCAATAAGCCTCATCTATACTTTCGCTGCTCTGCTATTCCTTCCCAAGTAGCTGAACCGAAGTCCAGATCTCTCACTTCGGTCCTGCTACCTCTAACTATTCTCCTCTCCTTCCACCCAGGGGCATCGGTGCAGTGCCGTGGAGCCTCCACGGAGACCCGAGAACTCCCATTCATTCACTCTCTTAGGGGAAATCTGTTAAACCCTCCTCGGTGGGAACATCTCCATTCCCAAACTTGGTCTTGGTGCCTCAAAGGTGTTTTGGCCAAGGCTGGCCCAAGCAACCTTCCCGGGACAGTAGCGGGGACATGGCAGGCACCTGCCCAAAGGCGCCTGAAAGCTGATGAAGAGCTCTGCCTGCGGGGTTGCACCTGAGCATCCCTACACTTGCTAAAAGGGCGCTTTTGTGGCGGAGCCTTGCTCTGCTGTCCATGCCTTGACACCCCTCACGAAGTCTGGGTAACCAATTGGTGGGCCTCGGGCTGTGGGCAACACAGATTCAGCTTCCTCGAAGAACCGAATTAGCTGCCCTCAAAGTGTCTAAGTACTTAGCAAAGGCCCGCAGCGTGAAGAAAGGGGCTAAGCTGTACCTTGTACGGCTTTCCTTTCTCCCTTATCTGCATTTGAGGCTAGGGGCACGCGTGGGAAAGCGGGCCTTCGAACAGGACTGTGGCCTTAGCGCACGTAAATGGTTGACCTGGTGAGTGCTCCCGTTGCAGAAAGGGACAAGAGTTGGCGTGGAGACCACCGAAGACAGTTTCAAACCTCAGTGAAACATGTCAGATTTGGAAAATGTGTTTCTTGAAATGAAATGTACAGAACTCTCACTCTCTATCTCTATCTCTATCTATCTCTAGCTCTCTCTCTGTCTCGTGTGTGTGTGTGTGTGTGTGTGTGTGTGTGTGTGTGTGTGTGTTTGGGGAAGGAGGGGTATTCTTTGAACTTTTGAGGGTACTTTCTTGGCAAAACCCCCACCCCGACCCTGCGCCTCGGCTGATCTGTCCTCAATTCCTCCCAGTCCCCAGACCCTAAGAATCAAGTTAATCACTACCTCCATTCCCTCCTTAGGGTCACGCGCCCCCTGCCAGCAGGTTCCAGATGCACCCAGACACTGGTCCAAACAGGCCCCCGGGCAGAGTAACGCTGAGCGCTGATTGGCTGCTCTTCGCTCCTCCCTTCATCCCCTGTTTAGCCCAAAAGCGCTGTGCAGCTTCACCAACGCGGGGTAGGCGCTCTGGTGCTCGAGGAGGACGCTTCCTTCCTCGAGCCCACAGATATTTCGGATTCTGCCTTTGGAGCGGCTAGATCGCTAACCTTGGCTCCTCCACAGGCCTGCCTGCCCCTTACCTGCCGATTGCCTATGAACTTTTCTTCTATCTGCACATCGTTGTCGTCGGAGTCGTCGAGATCGTCGTGGCGCTCGCGTGATGGCCTTCGTCCGCTTAGAGTAGTGTAGTTAGTTAGGGACCATCGAAGAAGAAAGAAGACGCTATCGACCCAGAGATGCGGGAGGTGGTCAGTTACTAAACCAGAAATAAATAAGAGCCAAACCTAGCCGGGGGACGCACGGTCGCCCACAGGAGGTCGACTTGCCGGCGCTTTCCATCGCGCCGAGCTCCCTCCGTCTCTCTCCCTCCGCTGAGGCGCGAGGTTGCGGCGCGCAGCGCAGCGCAGCTCACAGACTGCCGCGGGCTCCGCTGGGCGATTGCAGCCGAGTCCGTTTCTCGTCTAGCTGCCGCCGCGGCGACCGCTGCCGTGTCTTCCTCCCGGACGCCAGTGGTAAGTTGGACCCCCGGTCGGCATTGCTAGCCAAGACCCTAATGACTTAGGCGGGGGATGGGGTGGGAAGCGGGGACAGGTCCCGGATGGCTGCAGCCTGCAGGACCGCACTGGCCGGGGCGGGGGATGGGAAGGGACTGAACGCGCAGACCGCGAGGAGGCTGGGGTCTCTGGAAAGAGAGAGGAACTTAGATTTCACGGGAGGAGCACGGGAGAGTCTCAAGGAGACTGGGGGCCCAGGACTCGAGATGACGGCGCTGGGCTGAGGCTCGGGTCTGGAGAATCCTGCGCTCGGAAAGCCAGGAGGGAGATGGAAGGGGCGGGGTCTCATGAAGTGAGGGGAGGGAGAGGGAGAGGAGAGAGGCCACGCGGTTGCCTCTGGGTGAGGGTCGGGCTGAGGTAGGTGCAACTGAGTTGGGGGTATGAACTACGCTCTTAAATAATCGCACTGGGGCCAAGTGGGAGGGGGCTCAAGGCCTGGGACAGTGGGAACAGAGGGGGGCGAAGGGTTTTCTGTTATGTTCTCATTGAAAACGACCCTAGTTTCTGGCGGGTCTCAGTGAACACCCGTAACTCTGGGAGATACACACTGCGGATCTGTGTCTTGGTCAGCTGTTGGCTGAATTTGAACAGCGCTGCTAATGGTCAAGTAAGTTTGAGGAGAGTATAAGGGTATCCGGCGAACCTTTTTATTATCTTAAGTCATTTGGTGACAGTTTTATACTTTGAAAAGGATTGCGGAAGTCTCCAGCGCGGCCTCTTATTCCGGTTCCTTTGCTCAGTTTAACCTGAAGTGCAGTTTTAACAGCGTACCTCGGAATTGCTAAACACGAAAACAGGTTGCTGATCCTGATGCCACATAAAAGTTCGTCATTGCAAAACGTGTCTGTCTGTTTCTTTTCTGCGCCATACCCTTTGCCTTCTGCTTCCTGTTGGGTAATATGTGACTGAGGTGACAAACACTACGCAGTTTTCTAGACCCTCTTTTTTTAAGAGACAGTCACATTCAGCTGGCAGCATTCAGCAATTAGAGGATATCTAATTTGGTTGAGAATCACTGCCAATACCGCCCAGTATCTTCATTAATATTTACCAGTACCAGACTCATTCAAGGAAACCTCTGATTGCTGAGCTGCTAAATTCTTAAGCCCTTTAACCACATACCTTTTTAACGGGCTTATTGGAGGGATGCTCGCTCTAGGGGAAAACAGGATTGAGCTAAAATGGTTGGGATGAGGGAGATGCTGTTGTGCAGTGAGTAATCTCTGAGCTCCCTAGTCTGCAGACAATTGTGACCTCACACACACAGTAGAGAAAGAAAAAATGGGTCCCAGAGTTTAAATTTTTCATTGAGAAATTTACATATATGTCATCAGCCATTCTAAGGGTCAAATACGCATGCAGTAGAAATGACGTGTTTCTGTAATTGGCTACATATGTGTAGATGATGAGAAAGGCCAACTGACATACCCACAAAAAATTATTTCTACCATGATCATTGTATCTCTTTTTCACTATTTTATTCATCCTGAATATTGTCCTTTCAGAAGAATACAATGACCTTGGCACCTTGCTGTTTGGGAATCATCTGTAATTCTCCATTCTGCCCCATGGGTGGGTGGAATTCATTATTTTTATATTTTGAGGAGGTTGGTTGTAAGATATTATATTTTTCATTCCCTAAACATATTCTTCTGATCCTCCTGGGGAGAAAAGAACATTTGTTTCATCAGCATGATTTCTTTCTTAATAGCTTCTATTTTCTACAGCACCAAGTTCAATGCAAGTCCTGAAATTCGGAAGGTGGATAAGGTTTGTGATTGCAATGTCAAGGTAGGATTTGGGGTGGTTAAACCAACACAGACAGTATTTTTCTAGCTGTGTAATGCAGAGAGTGCTATTAACCCTTCCCTGTGCTCTCGAGGGAGTCTTTATCCACCTAGCATTGACACGGATGAAAGTGATGACGTTTTCAGATAATGACATGCCAGGCTTTGGTGCAGTATGAATGTGTGGGAAGAAAGGTGAGAACAAGCATTTTTGTGAACCTCCTGGATGCCAGGCATGGATCCAAAAGCATTACTTATATGCATTACTTCACATAGTCTCCATAGCAAGCTTATAAATAGGAAAGTATTATCTCTTTTATTGGTACCACTGAATTCCACTTCTATTCCTCAAGATATTCCTGCAGATTACGGGAAAGGAATAAGAAATATTTATGCTTACCAGGCTACTCAGGAAAAACATGTCTATTTCTTGGGTCTCGGTTGTTTTGTTTTTTTTCCCCTGGTACCAGGGATCAATGTCAGGACCTTGCGCTTGTGAGGCAGGCACGGCACCAGTGAACTAAATCCCTGGCCCTATTTGTCTATTTCTTTAGCAATAAAAATAAAATCTAAAAAGTGTGAGCTAGGGGTGTAGATCAGAACACTTGCCCATGATACACAAAGGCTTGGGTTTAATCCTAGCACTGCAAAATAAATAAAAAGTAAACAGCCTAACATTTCCAATAAGATGTTGGGCTTAGCCAGTAAGAATATAAGCAATATGGGAACCTTGCTCATTGTGGCTTACAAATAATAGATTTCTCCCCTTGAAAATCAATTCTAAAATTCTGTTTGGTTTTCAAGGTTATCACTATCATTTGAGATTTAATTACTTCATTTACCTAGTAAATACCTAAACCTAAATAATAAGCAGATGCCTGAATCAACACTTAATTTAATAACATTATAATTCTACTGTTCTATTTATTTCTTTCAAGTAAAAGGCATCCCTCTCTAACTAAAGGAAACTCAGACATTGAAATAAAATTTGGGGTTGAGATTATTAGTAACCAACATTAAGTATCTCCAGTCTCCAGCTGCTCTTGTTAAATTGTTCAAGGCTTGAGACTGAAGAAGACTGCAATTTGCTAAATGCTGCTGCAAAATAGTTAAGTTCCAGGTCCTAAAAGTCTTCCGATTCTCCATGCTATTTGGCTGGTATCATTATGGAATCTTTTACCACCTCACTTATATAGCATTGAAGTAAATGAAGATGCACAGCACATATATGGAGATTATTTTAGTACAGCATCTGGTAAACTGTAATATTGTCTAGTGGAAGAGATTCTTAATTATAGCCCATTAACTATTAAATATAGCCCATTAAATATAGCCCATTAGCCTGGGCAGCCATAAGCAAACTAGGAAACTTGACCATAAATTGCGGTTAATAAGATACTGTAATATAATAATATATAGTAATGTATTAACCTTATCTAATTGTTGCAAAACAGATGCATATAAAGCTGTTTCAAAATTTTACATTGTTGCACAAAGCAATATTTCACATTACTCAAGGACCTGAGTTCAGTCCCTGGTACCAAAAAAAAAAATTATATTACTGTTTGCCACTGTTCCAGAATGCCTAGTAATTTTGTCTATATATTGTAGTATTTAACCTCAGAAAGAGTCCGGGGATTTAGCTCAGTGGCACTGCGCCGGCCTCGAAAGCAATCCCTGGTACCGAAAAAAAAGAAGAAGAAATAACCAATCGCAGCCTAATGAGTGTTCATTTGATATCTCCATGGCTGCTGTTCATCAAAACATTTTAAGAAGATATCACATAATGTGACACTGCTACAAAACAACCTAGTAATGTCCATTTTAGACAAATAACATTGAAACCAACCACAAGGTTAAATTGCATTATCACTTAACCAGTCATTAGCGGATTTAATTTTAAAATGCACCTTTAGGAACTCTTCAAAAAGCACTTCTGACATTTTAATTCCCAAGTGACATAATAAAAACAGGATTTCAAATAAGATGTACACAAGCTACAATCTTAATTCTGCTTTTATCTCCCTCTACCCAGCATTTCCACTTCATCCTTCTGTTGATTGCTCCTTTCAGCTGTGACTAAGACTGTGCCATCTACAATTCCTAAGATAAATGTTTGTTACCACATTATATATTTAGGTGGCATTTGATACTGTCTACCTCAATAATTAGAGTTAACCTGATTTATAGATTAAATGATCTAATTTGTGAAGCACTAGAAAGGCCTCTTGGCCCCCAAACCAGTAGCCTTCATGGTTTTCTGTGGCACTTTAAATTCTACATTTGGAAATTTCCTTCTTTAATTTTAGTCATTTTATTCACTGCATACAAAAACTTACATAAAGAGGTAACACGTTATTATTGCTCATTAACAACAAAGCATCAGAAAGCATGGTTATCAGAAAGCCTTTAGAACTGTGTTGTTCAATATAACAGCCATCAATCCTGTGTGGGTGTTTATATTTATTCAAGTCAACTACAAATTTAGTTCCTCATTTTAACTACTGGCAACATAAATAAGGACAGTGAAGACATAGCCCATCTTTACCACTGCAGAAAGTTTCACTGGACAACAATGTAAGAAAAAGTAGGGAACAGTGTTTATTTCACTGAACATTTCCTCCACCTCCTCATCTTAACCAAAACCTTGTGTTCTCCAGAGAAGCTTTTTTACTTTCTGACAGACCTTTCAATTGGAGAAATTTTTTTCCCCCTCTATCCCTCCCCACCTCACAAATTGTATTACACCTCCCTATATATGAAAGGCCTAAACCTGTGATTGAAACTCTCCTACTTCCTTTTTTAAAAAACTGCCAAGATGGAGCTGGGGATTTAGCTTAGTCATTCTGCCACCTGCCTTGCAAGCTCAAGGACCCGAGTTCGATCCCCAGCACCAAAAAAACAAAACAAAAAAAACTGCCAAGCACTGGACATGACTCCTTTACTTATTATAAATAGTCCTCTATTGAAACTTGCACCAGTCCAAACTTTCTTTTTTGTCTCAGTTGTTTATACCCTCATTAAAATCTTTGACACCAGTCGATTACTGATCATTTTTTATTTTGCCATTCTCAGGGACCTAAGTATTTTGAAAGATTGCTGAATAAAAATCTTGCCTCATAACTTTCACCTCTTATTTTCCAGTGTCCTCAGCTTCAGGCCCTTGGCTACACCAGAAATGCATCAATTTCTAAAAGTCTACCTTGAGAAATGCTACTCTCAGGTTATGACTTCCAGCTTCTTTATCTCCTCCTTCTCCCTTCCTTTATACCTGCTCTTTGATCTCAAGATTTCTACAGCCCTTGTCTTGGCTTCACTTCCTGTTCTTCCTAGTGTGATCCCTATGTCAGTCGTATCGATATTTTTTGTCATCACCCAGAATGCACACCCCTCAATGCTTTTCTACTGCTCCCACCTTATTCCTCCTCTATTTAAGATTAATGCACCCTATTTTCTACTTTGATTGCTAAACCTTAATGGAGAGAAACTAACAACACTAGACACTGTTATCTCCAATCCCAGCAATCTTTTCTGTGCCTTTAATCAGTTCCCTGTCCTATATCCCTAGACTCCATTTTTGCAACTTGTCTCAACTTCTGTATTCCACTCCCACATCTGCTACTCAGCAGTCTGACTTGAACACTACAGAGAAAATAGAAGGAAGTGTGCAAGGTCTCCAACTTCTTAATACAACCAAGGGTACTCAACTGAGTTTCAGTTTAAATGAATTTGTAATCACATCCTTAATCACTGATACACTTACTTAATATTCCCTTAACTTTATGGGGAAAACCCATCCTCCTCAGGTCTTTGAGGGAAGAGAAAAACTATTCAACTGTTATAATTCGGCCAAAAATTTTATCATGTCTTTGCAAAAGAAATATGCTCCAGGGATTTTAAAACATATCCTTAAACATGTTCATATCCATTTTGAGTATAAAATGACACTACTAGAAAGTTGGAGCAAAAGAGCTGATGCTATTACTCCTACTCTTTTTCTGATACTCTAGTTTTATACTATGAATAAATATTAAAATGTATATCTAATGCTAAGAATAAGTGAAGTGGTGACTTTACACTTGTGCAAATGATGGTCTCAACACATTTTTTTTCTTTTTTTGGTACCAATGATCAAACTCAGGACTTTGTGCTTGCGAGGCAGGTGCAGTGCCACTAAGCTAAATCCCCAGCCTGGTCTCAACACATTTTGAAAGGTTATTAAAATAGTCAAAGCTATTATTAAAATTATATTAAATTCAGGGCCGAGGATTTAGCTCAGTGGTTCTGTCGCCTGACTCACAAGCACAAG
>NW_004624940.1:1272695-1292484 GCF_000247695.1 Heterocephalus glaber | reverse complement strand
TTTTTTTTTTTTTTTGGTACCAGGGATTGAACTCGGGTCCTTGTGCTTGCGTAGCAGGCGTTGAAATATTAAATTCTAATAAATTAAAATAAAGCTTTCCTTCTGACTCATTGTTCCATTCAATATCTTATCCTTGTTCCCCATTCTATTTTCAACCACACTCCTTTTAATATCAAAGTACACAGAACTTTTAATGTCTGGTATGTAGAACAATTTCAAAAACATGTAGATGGTTAGCAATGGCCATTTCATCTGCCCCGAGTTCCCAAACATGTTTCTCCTTAGGTCAGTAAGAATAAGATATGCTCCGATAAACAAGAATGGAGTACATGTCTGATCAAAGGAGTGAGCAATAGAGAAAACAGAGCAAAGTTCAAGGCCTTTGGGAGCAACATGAACTAGTATACATACTAGGTAGTTAGCAGAGCCTTGAGAGAAGAAGAGGGATCTACAAAAAACAAAGCAGCTTGATTGGGAGAGGCAGGAAAGGTGAGCATTCAGATTTGAATTACTATTTTTTTTCAGGTTTGAATTAGTATTAATGACAGTGTGTGTGGTGGGGTCAATAAAAAAATTTAAAACTCAAAACAAAACACCATTGAAACCAAAGACACTGCCACCTAATTTCTAAAGAATAAATAGGGTTTTATCATTTTATTTTTATAAAAACCAATTTCTTTATAGTCATTAATAACTGCCTAGGAGTAAATGTAACATGTTCACATGTTTTTATAAGTGTATTTTAAACTTGTATGTCTCCCATTTTAGCTCAGCAATCAAAACTCAATGCTTTTCAGATACAGCTCCTATAATCAAAGCAAGAAGAATTGCCCAAGTTAGCAAGCAAGTAATTATTCTTAATAAGAGAGAATGAAGGGTGATAATAATAACCATTACTCATTGAAAATTACCATACCACACACATTTCTAAGAGGTTTACATGTATTCATATAAGCTTCACAACTACCCCATGTTACTACTACCATCCACAGTGTGCAGACAGGGAAACTGTGACACACAAAAAGAGTTAAATTATGTGTTCGACTTAAATGAACAAACTCAAGCTTAAAAGCAGGCAGTTTTGATTCCAGAGGCTACACTATTAAGCAATTAACTGTGTTGTCCCTGTTTAGGAATTAGATACCTTCTTTAATACTATAACACTAGTCTTTCAACAGAACAGATTTATATGTGACTGTGAGGATATTATTATCGACAGTGTCCATTAACTCTTAATGCACTGCTTGGCAAGGCAGTAAGACAGACATGTAACATTTCATCTGGAGAGTCAGTTATCAATTAAAATGTGGAGCAAATGAGATAGTATTGTTATTGCTGAAAGGATGAAGGACACGTTGAGTGTACACAGGAGTTACACTATAGAGACTGCCGTGAAATCCTAACCTTAATGCCATAAAATACAGAGATACCTGGACAGGGGCAGATGTTGCTTCACTCAGACTCATAGGTGTGTGTGTTTTGTGATATTTGTGCTAACCACAAAGACCAATCATGTTTGATCATATATATAAGGTTACCTGCTTGAAATTCAAACAGAACTCATGAGAATCTGAGACTAGAAGGGCAGAAGGTTTATTGAAAATTATTTATCTTGCATCAGAGAAGTTTGAAGTGTTTCATCCTATATGCCATGTATTACCTTTAACCCTGGAATCAGGGAAAACAGCTTGATAACTCTGATTTGGAAAAGAGTGCTCTGAAAAGATTTTCAGTTTACTGATCTGAGCCCAGGTACAGAGTACAATACTTAACCTAAAGATCATGCAGAGGGAAAAGAAAACTTTGAAAAGTTCTGTATGATTAAAGCTTTTTTTAAGCTCATTATTAAAAAATCAAGGGCGGGGGATTTAGCTCAGTGGTTCCAGGGCCTGTCTCTCAAGCGCAAGGTCCGGAGTTTGATCCCCGGTACCAAAAAAAAAAAAAAAAAAAAAAAATCAAAACTAAACCAATTACTTCTACTTACTACTTCAATTTTTAAAAGATATAAAAACTGTGCTTTGTGATTCCAAAATAATTTATTGTTAGAAATAATGGAGCAAGATTGGAGAAGTTCAGTTCTGTGGGGTGTAGCTCCCTGTCCCAGGTTTTCCTAATTTCTGCTTGTTCTTGCATGAAGTGTTTGTAACTAGCCCACATATATGACGAACTCCTTGTACATAGTAAGTAATCAAATGTTGATTGATTGTATTGCTACTCCTAGGAACCTAAGTCCCAGTGGTTAAAGATTAAAGAAGAAAAAGGAAGAGCAAAAATAGGGGATTTTTTTTAGCACACTTGCACATATAAGAACTCAAGGCATCTAACAATTACAGTTTTCTCTGAAATTATTTCCAACATATTGTAAGAAAATTAAAAAATACAAATCTGGGCCTGGGATTTAGCTCAGTGGCACCACGCCTGCCTCCCAAGTGCAAGGTCCTGAGTTCCATCCTCGGTACCAAAAAAAAAAAGTACAAATCTTAAATTAGTTTAGCTAAAGTTGGGCTGAGGATTTAGCTCAGTGGTTTTGCTGCCTGCTGTGCAAGCTCAAGGACCCGAGTTTGATCCCTGGTACAAAAAAAAAATATTGCTAAAGCTTAACTGTAATATACCCAGTTTTGTTTTCCTTTTCACAGTAAAATACATGTTGTGTATATATACACATATAACATTCATATACACACATATAAATATATAGCCACAATGTGGAACTCATCCTAAACACTGATCACATCCTCTCCATTAGTCTGTAGTCAATAGAGTGATCTCTTTCATGCATACACTGTATATATATTATATACACATATATAATTCCCTCTATTTAATCTTCAACTACTAAATTCAAAGGTCACTCATTTTATGGTATAGGTTGATTGCTCATCATGAAGCTGAACAATTCCTAAATGCCTTTGCAGTGAATTAGTTTGTAAAAAAAGAGCTTTATTTCCTAAATTTTATGTTATAGGAATTCAGAAGTCACTATTAATGAATTGCTTTGAAAGACAAAACCATGAATCTGCAAGGATTTTGTAATCATATACAGTTATGATTAGTGGTATGCTTTGTAGCTTATAAGTACATTGCATTGTTTGGTTTGTACATAACATTGTTTGGTTAGTCATTGACTCTCAGAAGTTTAATAGCTCCATGTCTTATATTTTCAAATATATTCTAAAATAGATTCAGAGAAATTGATGACTTTAATTCTTGGTGGAAGCAAATAAGAAAGGTTCAGCATTTCTCCAACAAATATTTTTTCTTTTTAATTTTTATTTTTATTAGTACATGTTTGCAGCACATAATGATTACATTCATTGTGGGGAGTCGATACATGTACATAACACATCTTGATTCTTTTTACTTTCCCTTCCTCTTCCCTTCCTACCTATCTCTATCTCTTGGTCCCCTTCCCATTTGCAAAAGAGCTACACTGTTTCCTATTATCTGACAAATATTTTTTAAACCGCATCTTTTTTTTTTTTTTTTTTTTTTCCGGTACCGGGGATCGAACTCAGGACCTTGAGCTTGCAAGACAGGCACTGGAACCGCTAAGCTAAATCCCCAGCCCTTAAACCACATCTTAAGAAATGAACTAGTCTTTCAATAGATTCATTTCTTTAGTCCTTTATTATGCTTCTGTGTCTACTTTTAAAAATCACTGTGCAAATGGGAAAGAAGCAATGACATATGGTGGAATTATATGCCCAAAAGGCTACTTATTGGTACTATGACTCTCACTCTCCAAAATCTTAAGTTAGCAAGCGTGGATTCATTAGTTGGGAGGATTATTATCCTCTTCTCATAGAAAAGACATCTATTTCAATTGTTCTCTACTTCTCCAAAGCCTAAACCAATTTTCTAATCTTTATGTAATCTACAAAATTCACTATCCATATTTATCTTCTAGATTATTTAACTATAATGTGAAGATGAATAGAAAACCTGTAAAAATTTTAGTAATCGTTTGTTAAAGGCCTAGTCTTTTCTTTGATGCTAAGTAGGTGATAAACATATTACATAATACTTCCCTAAGAAACTAAAAATTATTACGCGGAAAGGACAATTCAATAGAATAATATAGTTTTATAATTTATGATATTGGTGACATTGATTTCTCTCTTTCCTACTCTCCCACTCAGAATAAATGAAGAAAAATAAGCTAATCACTTGTTTAACTTGAGCCTCAGTTTCCACAACCTTAAAATGAGCTGCTCTATTAGATAATGTTTCTGTTATAGATCCTTCAAACTGACCTCTTCGTTATAAACAAATACAGAATACAGAAACCACTAAGGTTAAATTATTTAATGCCCTGATGTTGCAAATATAAACACAATTTATATAAATTAAGTATTCATATATAATGATATATTATTGTATATGATTTATTATATACTAATATATTAGTTCATATATTAAATTGGGAAAAAATATGGAAAAAATACCACAAATTGAGCCAGGGATACAGCTCAGTGGCACTGTGCCTGCCTGGCAACAGGAAGGTCCTGAGTTCAGTCCTCAAAAGAACAACAAAAAACTACCACAAATCTTACCATTGTGATAAAAATAAAACACTTAAAACCTGGGCCGGGGATTTAGCTCAGTAGTTCCGCCGCCTGCCTTGCAAGCACAAGGGCCTGAGTTCAATCCCCGGTACCAAAAAAAACAAAAAAAACCACTTAAAACCTAAGAAGATAATACATTGCTATAAAGCAATTTTATTTTCTTTACCTTATATTACATTAACTCTCAATTCAATCCATTTATACATCTTCAGAATTATTTTTGAAAAATGTTATTCACTTGTACCACTTTTTTCATTTCCATTATTATTATAGACTCTTATCACTAATTCACAGCTCACTTCAGGCAACTCCCCATCCCATGTTTGAGCTGTACTCATTCCTCACTCCCATGACAATGCACAAATAAAGCTGCCCAACTCTTACACAGAACTTATAGAAGGTTAATAGTAATGAGATGCCAAAGTAGTTCTCAAATGCCAAAATGGAACAAAGGGACCATATGGTGGGTTATGAAATAATGAGCTTCAGGTAATGGTCATTGGGAAATGACTGCAGACAGATTCTTGTGCCTACTTCAGGGAAAAATGTACTGTTTCAATTGGAAGGAACAGGGAAGAAAGGTATTGTGCAAACTATAAAGCCAAGAAACAATGCTTAAAATTCAAATATGTTTTGACTTTATATGTGCAATCTGAAAAGCATTAGTGGCCATATATTTTAAAATTAGCTAGTTACTCTTTTTTTTTTTTTTTTGGTTCCAGGGATTGAACTCAGGACCTTGCGCCTTCGAGGCAGGCGGTAGAACCACTGAGCTAAATCCCTGGCCCCTAAAATTAGCTAGTTACAATCACATACATAAGAAAACCAGAATGTCAATTTCAATTATTAAAGAAAATAGGCATTTTTGGCACATTTTCCCTGACACTTACCGTATTGTATTGTATTGTATTGTATTGTATTGTATTATTATTCTTTGATTTCTAAGTTAGAGTTCAAATTTCAGTGCCTTCTGTCTGGCAGTCATGGTGTTAAAGAATTTATATGTACTTTTTGAGCCTTATCTTTCCTACCAGACTATAAATTCACACAAAGACAGTTTTATTCATGTTTATAATCCTAACTAGCTTTTGCACATATCATTGCACATTGCTGGGTCTTTCAATATTCATTTGCAGAATAATTAATATATAAAAATAGACAGAACCAGGAATTTAGCTCAGCAGCACAGTGGCTGCCTGGCAAGTGCAAGGCCTTGAGTTCAATTCCAGTACAAAACAAACAAACAAAAACACAAGCACCATGGAAAAGGTTTTTATATTGCAAATTTAGAGTTAAACGACCTGGATTCTAGTTTTTATGAGTCTCTACACTCTTTTCTGTTAAAGGAGTAAACCATGTTCAGTAGTAGAGCATTTTCCTTGCATGTATGGGGAGGGGGGGTAAATGTCAATCAGACTGGATGATTACTAAGATTGTTATAAGTGCTACAACTGGAGGTAAAAAGAATGGAAAATGATCAAGATAAAAATATATATATATATATATATCTGTGTGTGTGTGTGGATATATATTTGGGATATATATATAATAAGATATAAATATCTCCAATTTTCTTCTGTACTATGGGTAAAAATAGTTTTCCTTAAGATATGGAAATGTTACTAAAGAATAATTATGATTAGTTTTCAATAGAATTTTTCTTTCAGTACTAGAGATTGAACCCAGAGCTTCATACATTTCTCAACAGAATATTTAACAAGATTTCTACCCATCTTGAATGGTGAACATAACATGATAGATATATTATTTTGAAGAAGAGAAAGAGAATGGTTTAAAATATTTTCTAAATTTTAAAGTGTTTTATAAATATACAGTAGTTGAAAAATTAAAATCTAAGTGGATCAAAAGGTTTTACAAGACTGTCTGACACAAAAGCAATGCAAAAAATACAAACAACGCCTGTAACTCATACACAATTCAACCTATACACATAGAAAACTATTTTGAGGGGATATTTATATTTTATTGTTAAAATAGTTGCATTATGTTAATTCCTATAGTTATATATGCTTCATGAAGTGTAAAAACATATAGTAGTTAGAAAATTCCAAATTTCTTGATTTTGCTACTTATTTGTTAACATGCATATACTTTTGTGCTTTATCCAACATCTATTTTGTATTATCATTTAGCTTCTTTAATTTTTTTTAAAATTTTGCTATTTGCTACTATAGATTTTTTTCAGCTGAACAGTTATTCTTATATTCTCTTCCCTGCTATTTTCCTCTCATTTATCTTATTTTCTAACAAAGGTAACAATTTAGGTGAAAGTGCTTAATAATATAATCACAGAACACATTTATTATTAACATATCTATTTTTTACATTTTAACAAAATTTACATTTGTAGACATTTTAGAATTTTTGTGTATCTCATTTTTTCTCATTTGATTTTTAATTATTATAAAATAATTAAGATTAGTATTATTACATGGATCATATAAATGAAAAAAACAAGGGTATATATGAAACACTTAAATGCTTATCCATGGTCACACAGTTAATTATATAGCCAGATTCATACAAATGAAGATTCATACTTTCTCTTTCAAGATGCCATAGTATTTCCAGTACTCCCCCATCCCTTCATATCATGGTTATTTAGTTCCAGAGAACATTAGAAGTATACAAATAAATAATGCAATTAAGAAATTATAGAGACTAGGGATGTAGCTCAATGATAGAGATCCCTTGCCTAACATGAGCAAGGCCCTGGGTTCCATTCTCAGCACCAAACTATACTCTGGGATATTTTTTTTTTCCTACAGAGAAGCAAACATTCAGTTGAATATGGTCAAGGTTCAAATAAACATAGGCTGATTGATGAACAGTATGATACTGATGGAAACCTTAAAAAAAAATCCAAATCACTTTTATAGATAAAATTGGAACCTGTACTTTAGCCAAGCAGCATTTCTTGATAGTCAATCAAGCTCTGTTTGATTTCCCCTTCAAATTTTTAAGAGTGTTTCAACTTAGTATGATTTTTTTCTTCTACTTGTATAACTATCAGATCCTTCCCTGTTCACATATACTGCGATATCCAGGGCACAGGTAACAGAGACTATCTTCTATGTTTCAAAAATTAATGTCCAATATTTATATTTAATGTAAACATTGCTGCTTTACCCACATATACAGTGCATTACAAAGATTTAAATCTAAGGTATATAATATTAAATCATATACTTAAAAAACACTGTGCAAGTGAGTAAGATGGCAATGTTCACAATAAATGCAAGTGTTGGAAAAGACTATTTTCAGGAGAAAACTAATATAAAGTAGTGAGGTTCTTCATTTAAAAAGAGTGAATTATTTTATCTCAAAATCAGGTTTTAGTGAAGAATTTTAAGTAGGAGCTCATTGATATCTTACTGAATATTAGTGCTGTCAATTCTTAATTTGTGACTGAGCTGCATGATTAGAAATTGCCTTAGCCTTTTAATATAAAGTATTCTTAGATTTAATTGGATACACAGGCTATTACTCTATAAAGGCTTCAAAATACAAAGAAATCTGTCAACAAATATTCATCCAGTGGCCTTTAATTACATTTCATATGATCTTTTTTGCTCCTGTATTGGGACCTTTGTTTTAGGAGTATTCAACTTCCTGATTTTGTATTCAGAACTCCTTTGAGTTCTTTGGTGGTAACCCAAGATGGTAGAAAGGAAAAAAGGAGAGGTCATTTATAGCTTGTTCATCACTTCTATAAGTGTTCCCTTTTGATTTCTAATTACTCTTCCCTGAAAATAATATTTAGAAACCTTATCACCATGTTAATAGATATAAAGCTGTATCATTTATGTTGGCATAAAATGTTTTCAAAGGAATTATTCAAAGTTCTGTCCACAGATCTTAACCTGTGGCACTCAAGCTTGCTGTTGATTTGAGAAATCATTTGAGAAATCATGTAGATTTCCATCATCATCATCACTGAAGAAATATATTTGAAGCTTAATTATAACTCACTTGGTAAAAATATGGAAGAGAATATGGGATTTGTTCTTAGACTCACAGAACTATCAAGCTAGGTTTTAATGAATATTTTCTGTGTGGTAAGATTTCTATCATTGAGGAGCTTATACAAGATAAAATATAATGGGCCAGGGATTTAGCTCAGTTGTGCCACCGCCTGCCTCTCAAATTCAAGGTCCTGAGTTCGATCCCAGGTACCAAAAAAAGAAAAAATATATATATAATATTATATATACAGGAAACAAAAATCAAGACATTATATAATGAACTACTAAATTGTGTGCATATACAAATGAAGAAAGAAAAACAATTAAGGGATTTTTTTTGTGGGAGGCATAGGTAGGAAGTGAAATGGAGGCTAAGGACAACTATGGTTTGAGTTGACACAAAGAAAGGACAACGTTCCAAAAAGCTGTAGGACATTCATGTTTTGCAGTCTGCAAAAGGTTAAATAGGAAGTAGTCTACCTGGGAAGTGTGAGGCCATAAGTTTGATTTCTGGTACTATAAAAAAAAAAGATTCTGGTGAGACATGCACCAGCAGGTGTTTTTGAAGATCTGAAAATATGATATTGGATCTCTGGTTTTCCTTGGAGTTAAATAAATTTCAAACAATTCATGATATGCTAATTCAGCTGAATTTCAAAACTTTGCAAGCAAGAGAAGGTTGTAGTAGAAAAAGAACAGAGGTCTAATGATTAAGCATTGATTATTTAAAGCTTTGGGGGAATGTTTATGAATCATATTTATCTTGGAATTTTTAAAATACATCCTTTCTAAGTTTTTTCTCTAGGTTTATATATCATTGCATTCAATAATTATTAAAATTCTGCTCTGTGCAAGATATTTGACTGAGGACTTCAGGGTCTTTCTACCTACTTTTTTTTTTTTTGGTACTTGGGATTGAACTCGGGTCCTTGCGTTTGCTCAGCAGGTGGGAAAACCACTGATCTAAATCCCCTGCCCTTTTTTTTTTTTTTTGTACAGGGATCTAACTCAGGACCTTTTGCTTGTGAAGCAGGCGTTGGCACCACTGAGCTAAATCACCAGCCCCAGGGCCTTTCTAGAAGAGGACATAATTCTTCTGATCTCCAGTAGTTTGGAGTCTGGTCAGTAGACAGAGATCCATTATGAGTTCTACATAAAGGTTTTGGCAGAAAAATTTCACCATTTTACTTATAGGAAATTCAGAAAGTACAGTAGATAGAAACAATGTTATATGGGATGAAAATCCTGATATTGCTCCAAAGCTCTAAATCCCTAAGAAGTAATATGAATTTGAATCACTTCTCTCAGGTGCCATTTTCACAAACACTTATAAACATAGTAACCTATTCTTTCACTAAATCACAGAGCTTTTCATATGGATAAGACTTGCAAAAATTTTTAAAAGAAAATCTCAATCTTGTTCTTATTTATTTATTTTTGTTATTTATTTTAAAATAAATTTATTTTTAAAATTTGAAAAACATTTTATTTTAAAGGGTGAATTGTTACATATTTGGAGTTACTTTTTACTGGTAATTTAAATGGTTATGTAGGATAAAAGATTGGGAATTGGGAACTGGTGTGGTGGTACACACCTGTAATCCCAAAACTGAGAAGTTGAGGCAGGAGGCTCCCAAGTTCCAGCCCAGTCTGGACAATTTAGTAACTTAGCACAACCTTTTCTCAAAAGAGAAGTGGAGGAGTCTGAGGATGGAGCTCAATATGAAAGCCCTGGCTTCAGTCCCGAGTACCTTAAAAAGTGGGAATTATGGCAAACTTTTGCATTTAAGCACTTAAATCTAAAATCTGTAGCCTTTTCACCCAAGGTTTGAATTTTTAAACTATATTTTTATTAATGTCTATTAATTTTACTAAATATAGAATTTTACTGTGGTATTTTGATACATGCATATATTTTGATGGTAGCCATCTCTTATAACTTTATTTTAAAAATAAATCAGCAAGGGCTGGGAATTTAGCTCAGTAGCGCCACGCCTGCCTCGCAAGCACAAGGTCCTCAGTTTGAGCCCCAGTACCAAAAAAAAAAAAAAATCAGCAATCAAGAATTGAGCATCTTCCGTGTGTCTAACAATGCATTAGGTTATTTAAATGATGCAAATAGATATAATAAGGTAGGAGTTGTAAATTATTTGTTCTTAGTAAGCCCTTAGATATCTGAATTATATTTTGGCTTATGTTATAGGTAATTAAATACTGAGTTGTAGATTAGACTCCCTACTAAAATCAATTGTCTGAATATCATGTGACTGTAATTTCTCAATGTCAACAAAGCTATTCATTTTTATTAGATTATTTTTAAGAATATCACCAAAGCACTTTATAACTCCTAAATGCATGGATGATAATATGAAAACAAAGACACATTAAGTACTAATATACTAATAAAGCAATAGAACTAAAGTATACTGATTACATTTGTAAGTGTCAACATTGCTTACATTTTAAAAATGGCTGAATTTAAGGTTAGAGAGGGTCCCTAACTCACTTCTGCCCACACAGCTAATTGTTATTAAAGCTACACAAAAAACCCAAATCTTATAACTATGAAATCAGGTTCTTTTCCACCATGGGTCCACAGTTTCTTAAAGGCTATGTTACATATTAAATTAAAGCTTTCAAAAATTTGACTACATCATACTGTCCTTGAGAATCATGTCATGCTTTAATAAATTCACAATGAGCAAAGTACATTTGCATTTTTGGCTTCAAAAATAGAAAGTACAATTATATGAACACACTCAAGACTGTAACTTTTATTCTTACTGACATATAGGAATAGAGAAGATATATATATAATATATATATATTATATATATATTATATATATGTCTCACAATGGCAGAGAAAAAAATGTAAAAGGCACATAAGAGTATCTTTTAAGGTTTAAATGAGATGACTGACCAGTTGTCAGGCCATGCACACTTATTTATATTAACTTTTATTTCTTAATTTGTTTGAGAAACTGAAGTCTGAAACTGCTCAAGGCTGGATGCTTCCTTTCTATAAATTATGTCTCTTAAAATGTACAAATGTAAGCATGAGTCACTAGCTACAGAATTCCAGCTTGAATCCATTATGTCATTTTTATAGGGAAACAAACCAGTGACCTTCGTGTGGTTTTAAGGACAGTGACTCTGAACTACAGAGTATGTGAGAGATGAAATCATAACATGAACAATCAAAAGAGCTCAATGGAATTATCTAAAAGGTAAAAAAATAAAGTCTAATTTATAGAATTAAATCTAGTTATTTCTGTGACTTTTTTCATTATGCACTTATCTGTGCACCTTGCACATAGTGGATTGGTTTGACACTAAACTGAAACAATCACATATTTCCCTATCAGATTGTAAATAGGTAACTCTCACTTAGGTATGCACACAAAGCAATAGTAATGAAAAGGAAAGTGCATAACTCAAGATCATTCTTTAAGTATTTTTTCATAAGTAGTTTAACGTTTCTGTTTATTCAATCTTTTTTCAAAACTTCTAAACTCTAGCATTACTGAAATTGTTGTTTGCAATTGCCATTCTATTTATTAAATAAGGAGCAAAGTCTCTGAGATAAGAGGAAGGTCAAGGAAGAAATAATGTGTGCTACTAGTAAAAAAGAGAGAGAAAGGGAAATAAATTAATAAATACTAAGCCTCTACTATATCCCAGTCTGCATTTAGTAAAGTATATATATTATTTCATGTAATTCTCAGAATAACCTAATGAAATTGGAAACCGAGATGGAGACAGGCTAACTCACATGGCAAAACACACAACTAATTAGGAGGGGAGCCAGGATTCAAACCCAGTTCTGACTACAAAGTTTCAAAAATATGCCAAATATGAATGCACAAAATATAATCTCAGTGTAGCATGTACTTAGTCCTTGCCACTGTTTTCAACTAAATGAAAGACAAATAAGGAGACATTAATCATATAGCTGCTTCTACAAATCAGGAATGTGTGTATTTTTGAAGATTTCAGCTCATTTTTTAAAAATAAGAGAGTAGCTATTTACTAATAAGGATGGGAAAATGTGCAAAATCTTATCTGTAATGCTACTGTGATGCAAAAAAGATCTTCTTGTTGTTGTTTGTTGTTGTTTTGGAACCGGGTATCGAACTCGGGTCCTTCTGCTTTCGAGGCAGGTGATGGCACCACTGAGCTAAATCCCTGGCCCCAAAAAAGATTTTTAAAAAATAGTAATTGGCAATCAGATAGCAAAATGGAATAAATGAATCATAATATTTTTTAAAGGCCAGAGAGATTCACCTTAAGTTCCCCCAAATCACATTTCCTGGGGAAGAAAAGAATGTTAAAATAACAGGAAATTGACTGAATATTCTATGAAAATCCTCTGTATCTTTATATTTTTGTAACCTAATAAATGATTCTATTTTACTCCAGTTTCATATATAACAGTCATGTATTTTCATAATTTAACACTGTAAATGTGACACCTGCATTTTATCTTATTTTATTTATTTTTGGGGGGCGGGGTACGAGGATCGAACTTGGTACATTGCCCTTGTTGAGGCAGGCAGCAGAACCACTGAGCTATATCTCCGGGCCCTTACACCTGCATTTTAAAGGCAAAGCATATTAAAGTCAAATTTAAAGCTCCATTTTATGTATTTTTATAATTTTAAAATATTTTCTTTTACTATGTAACTTCGCAGTGTTAACAGTAAATTGTGTACTGAATTTTTCCTATGACTTTTACAGTGAAGTTTGTTTTGAGCAAATATTATGAATAGATTTTTAATAAAAACAGAATATCAAATCTACTTTCTATCTAGAGTATTTTATGAATCTGGATTTAAATATTACTCAGAGAAACTTGCATTAGTTTTTTTTACTCAATTCTGAGTTTGTTAGCTTTACCTTTTTGAAAATAAAAATCACAAGTTGTATGAATATGCCAGCGTAATTTAATTTAAAAAAAGGTTGAGAAGAAGAGATGAACTTGCATAAAAAGGTATAGAACTGTTCAAAATAAACTTTAATGTATGCAAACCATAATAGAGACTTTAAATACAGTTTTCATCCATTGCAAAAAAGGTGTGGAGTTGCTTAGGCTTTCTCACCAGACAAGTCACTGAAACGGATGGTTCCGGGTCAAGATCAATGACTTAAAGGAGTCATCATCATCAGAAAAGTTTTCATCATTCTAATTATACAAAAGCATTGAATATTTGCTGAAATGAGAAAGCAGCAAGATAAAAATTGACTTTTGAATGTATCTTATTCAATTATAAAGATTTCACAATGCTTTAGTTGTCTTTATTTGTTATGACTTTACTTTTTATTTTTAATGTTTTACTCCAGCTTCCTGTACATGTAGACCATCTGGTATTAGGTTTATTATTTTTAAATTAAAACCTGTTCTTTCATGAATCCTAAATGTATAAAATGTTTCAATTTTTATTAAGTGAAATTAATATATTTACCATGTATTTTATAACAATGCAGTCTATCTTTCGAACTTATTTTGAGATCTGAGTTTTCATTTGAGGTGATGGATTCGACAAAAAATTATTTTTTAGCAGTTGTATTGACATGGAATTCACATATTATACAATTTATCCTTTGTAATATGTACAGTTCAGTGGGTTTTAGTACACTGTACTTACCAACTTGTATAACTATCATCGCCATTTAGAACACCCCCCTCCCCAAGAAAGACATCTTATATCCATTACCAATCACTCCCTATACTTCCTGCACCCTCAGCCTTGGGCAAAGACAAATCCTTTTTTCTGTCTCTGTAGATTTCTTCATTCTGAGAAACTGCAAACTGTTAACAGATGTACTTGCTGAGGCTATCTGAGAGTTTGTTTTAAATTAAAAGGGAGTAGTAAATAAAATTTGTGGTCAGATTGAAACAATAGGGTTTTGATTTATCTGGTTAAATCTTTAATTTTTCCATACTTCTGAAAGTACTAAAATGTATCTGAACTTCTGTCATCTTTACTTTATTATTTAAGTGTATTTCAATAGTGCAAAGTCAATAAAAAGGAAGTCATCCTCCAAGTACTCCTGCTTAAAATCAATTGACTAGGAAAATCTAAATTTCAAACTCAGGAAAGTTAAATTGCGAGTCCATTTAAAAAAAAAAATTTCCTTTCTATCCAGTCATGAATTGCCAAAGGTAACTATCCTTTTCCAGAGAGGAGACATTCACCTCAGCAAATTTGCAGTTGAATATGTAGCAATCAGTTAAAGTAGGCCATTTGTTTGTTTTCTAAATCTCTAATATAAAAAAATACTTCTTCAAATTATACCTCCTCTGGGGCGCCTCCCGCCACAAGACTTGGGGATTGAAACAGGACCGAGATAAATTGCCCACTCTGGGCTGGAATTTACAATCCTCTTGCCTCAACCTCCCAGAGTGCTGAAATTACAGGCATACAGCTTGATTTTGCATTATTATGTCCTAGTGTATAGCATAACACATTCCTAGGAACTTTCAATTGGTATATATTTTAGCTGCTGTCCCTAATAAAAAAATGTATACAAGCTGAATATAAAAATTGGGGCCTTCTACTTAAAATGTGATATCTATTATTTAATATTTTTCCTATTAAAATGATTAATCCTATCTACTAAAATATGTAAATAGGTCCTACTAATAACATCCCTAAATACATGTTTTAATCTTTTTTTCCTAAAATATATATACTGTATACATACTAGAAACTAATATGTTTGCTATCAGCATTGTGCCAGATCTGAGGAGATGATGTACATCTTGTATTTGGAAGCTTTCTCCAGTGGTTTTGTCTTTTATAATTACTCCTTTGATTTGCCAGATTTTGTTGAATTCTGATCATCATTCCAGGTGTCACTTAAGAGTCCACTCCATAGTTCTCGTGACATGATATAGTCAATTTAAAGGGCAGTATCATGTTAGACAAAGATTGAGGTTTTAAGGGAGGGTAGGGGGATGGGAAAAAATAAGAATCAAGATATATCCTGTGTAGGTACAAATTTCCTATGATGAATGTAATCATTATATATATCTAAAATGTACCACTAAAGTTAACTAAAAATAAAGAATCTATGGTAACTTGAAACAAAAGCACAGAAAATCTAAGTTAATACATCAATTGGTTATATATGCTTCAGAGTCTATAAATAAAATTTAGTGAAAGAAAACAAAAATGCAAGTATTTATCAAAACCAACAGAAATCCACATTTAAAATATGCACATTATATGTAAATTATACTTCATTAAAAGTGATTTCTTAAGAACCCAAAATAGTCAGTAAAGGTACTCTGGTCCATCCTGGTCCTATTTTCATTCTGAATGGAAGAAGGCACCTTCTTTTTAAATGAGTATGGATATCCAAAGAAGAACATTAAGCTCTTTTGTAAAGATAGCATTTGCTCATCCTGATCAAGACTGAGCACTGGCATTTTAATGACAACTGAACCACAGCAAGACTGATATTTCTTTGAAAGAAAGACATTCCACTTTTAAAGCCTACTTTTGCCCTATTATTTCAACTGTTGTAGAAGTAAGGAAGCAAACATCCATTAAATCTTTATGGATTCTTATGACTTTTAGAGCATAATTTTCAATTAAAACTACTATTTTATAATATCTTCCTTAGGGTAAGATGAAAGTAAAATAGCAATAATTTTTGTAGGAAAACTAGGGCAAAATCTGTCTTGAACAATCACAAGATGACTCGTAATGTCTTGTTATAAAGCTATTATAAATAGTGTCAAAAGTAATAGGATTACACATGTGAAATTTTAAAATATTCTATGCATTATTTTTGTACTAAAGAATTGTATAGTGTTTGGGTTGGTATGTAGAACAAGGTTGTGATCAGAGGTTTTTTTTTTCTATCTTGAGTTATTGCCCTACAAAAGGATTAAAAACAAAGTCATTGACCTGGGGATTTAGCTTAGTGGTTCTGTCGCCTGCACTGCAAAAGCAAGGTCCAGAGTTTGATCCCCGGTACCAAAAAAAAAAAAAAGTCATTGTGGGAATTTTAAAAATAATAGTTCAGTAAGGTGAAGAGAAACTTGAAATGACAGAATGTTTATTATAATATATACTTTAACTTGATATATAAGTAGCTGAGAAAAGAAGCATGCCAATATTAATATAAGGCATATCATGGCTAAGAAAGAAATAAATCGAGAAAAGATTTAATTTTACTTAAGGTATAGTATTCCAAACTTTTTCAAAATTAATTTAGGTTTTAGAAACTTACACTACAGGGTTAAGACATCAGAAAAAAATATATTTAGTTGGCAAGTCTTGAGAAAAATTTTTAAGTTATCAGATTAGATGATTCTTATGAAAGAGCCCAAATGCTTCATTATAAGATATGTCAGTCTTCCCCAAGGGGAGCGGAGAATCGGCAATAAATAAATCCTAAATGACATAATCACAATCATAGCTCACATTGTCCTCACTGCACTAATCACAGTTGGCCAGTAGGAGGCTGTAATTCCATTCTCCCCAGTTGTCTGGCCACAACCATTTCATTCCCTCCAAGGGCACTTGTACAGTTAGGTAAAATAATTTAAGTGAGAAATACAACAGGTAGAATAGATCATTACTGTATATTGAGATGGTCTTATGCTTCACTGCAATCCAACGTATAATTCGTATTGTACAAATTACTACATTAGTCACCAGCTTTTTCACCAAGTATGGGGCCTCATCACTACTATAAGATTGCTAGGAATTTTAGAACTCTGCTTCATGAAGCATGATAGACAGAAGCAGTTTTATATCCCCCCTCCCCAGGAAATAATTTTTATTTACTGTATGTCTTTTACTGTTTCACTAAAATAGAGGTTCGATGTTGACAGTTAATTCTTATTTAGATAAATCTTTTCACTAATTGGAATAGCAAGAGAGGCAAGAAAATGCTAGTGAAATTTTATAAATATTAAATATGTTTTCCTAAAATAAATAAATATATTTTACTAAATTTAGATTAAAACAAAGTTTTTAGCCTAGTTTTCACTAATTTGAAGTCAGAGTTACTTTTTCCTGCCATGAGGAATGAAAAATATAACAATTTGTTGATATAGTGCATTTTATCTTGAGGTATATAAGAGAGGCAAATTATTTAAATTGTGGCTTTAAAATTTATTTAAATTCTTTAAAGCTATTTTAATATCCTCAATATAATAATTAACATTTTGTGTGTATTTCTCATCACTCTTATTTTACTTCCTTGGCTGAATGGAATATATTTTAAGAATATTCCTCTATTTAGAGTATTTTGGTGATGTCTTACATGTTTTGGAAACCCTTTCGTGCTTAAAATTTGTTCAATATTAACATTATTACACCATATTTATCATCATACTACAAAAAATATAGCTGGCTAATATTTGTTTCAATTTCACTTTTCCATTCCCAAATAAATATTGGCAACTTATACTGTTACAAGAATTGATACTAAAATGCTGATTTTCAAACATTTTACCTTCTAGAGTCTAATATCACTCTATGGATCAAATACCATTTAACTACTCCTGCTCTGTACATTGTTATCTGTGAAATAATGGTTGAACATAACATTTTATTTAGAATTTTGTTGACTCATTGAGAATAATTAACTGATGTTTAATTTTCTCTTTAGCCAAAGGATGAACATTGATATACTGCTGTACTAATATTTCAGTTTTTTAAATGTTTTTTATATGTGTAGGCTTGGATAGCAGCCTCACTGTTTTTCAGTCGCGCTTTATATGTATGTGAAAACAGTGTAGGTAGCTTAAATAGCACTTTATTTACAAAATTCTTATTGCATTTTCCCCAATGTTTGCTTTTAGGGTTGTCAGCTAATGCCCACGAGCATAGGCCAACAAACACCATCCTTCAAAAATAATTGTAAGTATACCCATGAGCATGCCTGAGGACTCTTATTTTGCAATAATATTCAACTGTTTTATTTAGGTAATTCCTGTCATTTTGCTGACGTAGACTGACCTTTGAACTAGTAAAAAATATGTCATTAATGGCTTACCATATCTGATAAACAATATTATTTAATTGGTAAACAGCATTTTAATGTAACCAAAAAATAGCCCCTCATATTTTTTATTACCAAGTAATGTGTGTTGACTACCACTCCAACATATATAGAGGTTTATAGTAAGTAATTATAAAATAAGACAGTATAAATTGAGACAATTTAGTGAAGACAATACAAATACTCAATTTTCTTTGTCAGTGACAAACTCTTATATGCACAAAAGAGGGCAGGAAATTCAGCTATTGTTTTCCTGTGATAAATTTTAGAAAGTGAAGTTCTCCAACAGAGTTTCAATGGATGAGAGATGAGAGTAGGTGAATGGTAGGGCACTTGCCTAGCAGGTGTGAGGTCCTGGGTTCCATCCCCAGCACTGAAAAAAAAAAATCTTCATGGATGGATCTAAAAATATCAGAATGAGGGAAGGAGAGACAGAAAACTTAGTTTCTTAAACAAGAGATATCAGGGCTGAGAATTTAGCTCAGTGGTGCTGCCTTTTGCCTCACAAGTACAAGGTCCTGAGTTCGATCCCTGGTACGAGAGAGAGAGAGAGAGATCAGTTATAAATGCTGAAAAACAAAGTGGACAATTCCACATTCTAGAGATTTCCAGAGCTTGTTTGATTGACCAAATGTATTACAAGTTAGACAAAGTGGGTCAAAATTGGATCCCTTATTTTAAACACCGTTTAGGAAATTCTTTTTTTTTTTTCTTTTTTTTTTTTTTTTGATACCGGGGCTTGAACTCGGGTCTTTGTGCTTGCGAGGCAGGCAGCGGAACCACTGAGCTAAATCCCCAGCCCTGTTTAGGAAATTCTTAATTAAATTTCTGACTGTTCTCACAGTCATACATATATATTGAATACCACAAAATGTTTTTGTAATGATAGTTTTGGACAAATAATTGATAAGAGTATAGAGGCTAACTCATTTTTTTTATAGTAAAAGTTTGTTTTACTTATTTTTTGCAGTACCAAGAATTGAACCCAGGGCCCTACATATGCTAAACAAGTGCTCTACTGCTGAGCTGCATCTTCTGTCCTTTCATGTTTTATTTTGAGATGGGATCTCACTAAGTTCCCTAGGCTAGCCTCAAACTTGTAATCCTCCTGCCTCAGCCTCCAGGGTACCTGAGATTACAGCCATGGGCCACTAAACCCAGAATAAAATTTAATTTTTATTTTAATTTTTATTCATACATGTTTGCAGTACAT
>NW_004624940.1:1244504-1272490 GCF_000247695.1 Heterocephalus glaber | reverse complement strand
ACTTAAATAAATGGTTACTATGATCCAGAAGGCTTTACATAACTAATCCCCTTTCTCCCTAACTTTACCTTCTAGTACTCTCTTTTTATCCAGCTGTCCTTTCTATTCCATAAGGCCTTCCTCAGTCACTCTAACATTTCAGCCTCTATCTTAATTGCTATATTCCCCCTTCAATGCTTTGTTTTTCACACTATCCAACCTACTACATATTTTGCATATTTATCTAACATATTCTTTCTCCCATAAGATATAAGCTCCTTGAGAATAAGGTTATATTTTATCTATATGTGGAGGTCTTCTTGATCAATTTTCTTCACTTACTATATCCCTCGTATCCCTAATATCTGGCATTCACAATAATACCAGGCAATCGATAGCTACTGTATTTGTTGAAAAAAATAAATAACCCAATAGAATCCCTAGTTCTTATTTAACTAAAATTCTATTAAAACAATATTGGTAACTATCAGTGGAGAGATTTATCACCTTAAATATTAACCTATAAGGTTCATTTAGACTTTGGCTGTCATTTCTGAGTGTAGAGACTAACTTGCAACTAGAATGAGATAAAATTTTAAAGTAAAAGAAAGAATAGGCACTCTCTGCTTCCCCTGCCTACCAGCTCCAGGCAGCCTGAGCCTAGCTCCCAGCCCCGCTGTAACACCATGGCCAGGAAGTTTGTCTACATCAGCAACCTCATGGGGACCTGCTAGGATGCAGCCATCATGGGTTACAAGGACTTAGCCTCTGCCTGGGCTGCTGTTCCTGGAAAATCTTGGTCATAATCATGCCAGCTGAGGTTGATGATCTGGTTGACCAAGATTAGTCAACTTTTTGTGTGTAGGAGTGAATGGACTGACATGTGATCAGGAATGCTCTGTGATCTGGGACTCACTCCTATAGGTGGAGACTGACCATGGAACTTTGTACCAAGAATACCAGTAGGGCCCCAACCTTCAAAGTTGCTATCCTATGACTGGCAGGATGCTAGTCCTGCTGATGGGCAGGGAAAGTATCCATTATGGTCTGATCAAGAAGAAATGTTTAAAAACCTGCAGCTTGTTCCATGCGACCTTCTCTGCCCCTTCTCCTATCACTTCAAAAAGCTTTTGCTTCCCCTCCATTCCATATCCACCCATTCATATGCTGTTTTTGTTTTAGGGGCCATTGACTCACTTTTTTTTTTTTTTTTTTTTTTTTTTGCTGTGAGTAGGAGCAAGACTGATACCTCCTCTTTCCTCTCCATATCCCTCCTGTGTATGTCGGCTTGTTTGCTTGTTTATTTGTTGATAAAAATGAGTCTGCTGATTTTTTTAAATAACATTGCAGTATCTTTGGCTCACACCAATAAAAGAATTTTGTTTAGTTTCTATATAATAGAATCTGAATACTTCTATATAAGTAGAAAATATAAAACAAAAATATAAAATAGTAGCATATCCATGTATTCACTTCTACTGTCATCATAAAAACTAAGTCAAATGATAATTCAGTTATATTTTAGTCATGGAAAAATTATATGGGCTCCCAACTATTTTAATGAAATAACTATTTTCTTTATAATTCTGATAAAATGAAAGTTTCACACTAACAGGCACTGTTAAATTCACATATTTTGCATAGATTACTGAGAAAATTTGTAAAAACAAATTGTTTTACCTAAATCTGCTTTTTATTTCAGTTTACCACAGTTTTATTAATCCTGCTCATGTCTCTAACATTTGTGCCAAATATAAGTAGACTGTCAGCAACTTTCTTATCACTTAAAATTTCTCTGGCAGTTTTAAGAATTTCCTATGTATGCTAACAAAAACTGTAAACTATAACCTACAGAGCAATGGCAAAATCATCAGTATCTTTAAAGAAATACTTGTCCACGTGAAAGGATGCCTATGTATTCATAACTCCCCCACTTTTAATCATTAAGGATTTTCAAATAACATCATTTTAAGAACAGATTCAAGAGGAAGAGTATGATTCAGAGGATGTTTTGTCCTGCTCACCAGGCCATCTGCCTCTTTGCAGGAGGTTGTTACTCATAGGTACAAGTGCCATTAGAAACTCAGAACACAAAAAGCAGATGAGTAATACTGCCCAGATTGCACAATGCATGTATGGTTCAAATGTACCATGAAAACTTAATAACATAACAACACTTGCTCACTGGAAGGAAAAAAAACCCTAGGCAATTTTAAAAACTCTTGTCAGAGAGGTAACACAGTCATAGTTACATTTTTCATTTAATTTTGCTTATTCTTTGCTGGTTAAAGAATATGCATTAATAGATGGGAGTGGCCTGCTAGAAGAGAGGGTTCTACCTTTCCCTCTGCTTCCTGCACACCATGCCATAAGCCATTTCACCTCTGCCATGCCACTCTGCCATGCTGTCCTGCCTTGGAGCCAGTGGACTGGAACCAGTTCCATAATGATATAGACAGGCTGTCTTTGTGTGCAAACTCCTACAAGTTTGACAATATTAGGATGACCGTATTGCTTGAGAATTTTGGCTTCTTGTAAAAATTTTATTTTCAATTCCTGAGGAAGATCTTCTTTACATGTTTTAACAGCAACAGCAGTTTTATCCTTTAATAACCCTTATACACTTCACCAAAATTTCCCTTGCCCAGTAATTCTTCCAATGTGACATCTTCATGGTTGAGAATCCATTTCTTATCTTTCATCAGTTTATTGTGGCAGAAGTGAGGCTGTATGAGTTACAAACTCTAGAATGAAATATGCCCAAGTCTCCATCTTCACCATCTCAGGACCCAGCATAAAATTTTAACACACACTTTTTTTTTTTTTGGTACCAGGGATCGAACTCAGGTCTTTGCCCTTGTGCAGCAGGCGGCGAAATCACTGAGCTAAACACACACTTTTAGTATAACATCAATATCTACTTATTATATAAAAGAAATTAAATAATATAAAATACAAAAATAAAGTGAAAAGTGGAATCCCATTAAAATTTGAGAAAGGTTAGGGATGGAATAGGGTTGGGACTGTCTTCTACACATGAGCAAAAGAACTAAAAAGAATAAAACAGACATTCCATCAAAGACAGTTGCTTCAAAATGCCTGTGTTGAAATACATCCATAGAATGACCAACATCAAATCATCCTGCTTTGTTATTAACAAATCACCATTTAAGATGATGGCAAAGGTGATACTTCCTTCATTTAATATGCATTGAAAGAGTTCTGACTCTCTAAATAGTTTTCCCTGCGGGTGTGGTGGTGCATGCCTATAATCCCAGCACTTGGGAGGCTGAGGAAGGGAATAGGTTGGAGTTAGAGGCCAGCCTGGGCTACATAATGAGTTCAAGGCCAACCTGAACTACATAGAGAGACCTTGTCTCAAAAAAAAAAAAAAAAGAAAGAAAGAAAGAAAGAAAGAAAAGAAAAAGAAAAAGAAAGAGAGAGAAAGGGGCCAGGGATTTAGCTCAGTGGTTCTGGCACCTGCCTCGAAAGCGCAAGGAACCAAGTTCGATCCCTGGTACCAAAAAAGAAAGAGAGAGAAAGAAGAGTGTGCCATATGTGTGTTGGAGAGGGGGTCTAAAAGACAATTCATAAGGGAAATTTGAAAAGTATAAAGTATTAAATTTTCATAAGCTCCAGCAGTTGTACTGGTGCAGACATGGTAAGTTTGTGAAAATCCAAGTAAGCCTGCAGATGTTTTTACTGCGTTGGTGAAATAGGTTAACGTGGATGTGCAGGTAAATTTACACACTCAAGCTTCAAACAATGCTCACACAAGATCATCTCCCACATATCAGTGGCACTGTAAATCCTGCCCAGTGGTCAAGACCAAGGTCAGCCTTACCAGAACATGAAGTAAGCCAATTTCATCTTCAGTATCTCCCTTTCAGCACTGTTCTGTAATTACCCTATTGTCTTTCTACTTCTACGTGCCAAGTCTCCACATCTCCATACTGGATGCTCCTTGCTTCTCTCTTGTCTTTGTACATACATTTGTTGATGATTATTTCTAATCCAGCCGTCAGAGAATATTTAATATGCAAATTTCTTCTAAGGTGGCAAAAGTTGCCAACTTGTACCTTATCCAGAGAGAGGCATATTTTAACATTAAAAATATGGTTCTAGTAATTGAATTACTTGATGAGCTGAAAGGGGAATATGCCTCTAGTATCATCTCATATGATGTAAGGTCTTTGTCTACTTCACTTCTCCATAAGGTTGACCTTGCCAGGGCATGTTAGTGACCTGAAAAATATATGTGCCGTATCATACTTAGTACACAGAGGTGGAGATTAGTTATTAATAGTGAACATATTAATTTTCACAGTATATAAAAAGGTACCAACAGTTTTATTATAATATGCATATATTCACAACCTCACATTATTTGAGTTTTGTTTTTGTGCTTCTGGGAATGGAATGCAAAGTCTTATACATACTAGGCAAGTATTTTACCACTGAGCTACACATTCAACTCCTTTGAGTATTTGAAATGTATTCATAATGTATATTCACCATATATATTTTGAAATACCTGATGATTGCTGTAGATATTTCAATTTATACAAGATTCAGCAGTTCTTAAAAAATGAGTCACTTGGGGCAGGGATTTAGCTCAGTGGCACCGAGCCTGCCTTGTAAGTGCAAGGTCCTGAGTTTGATCCCCAGTACCAAAAAAAAAGTCACTTGACTTGATTTGTCTCCACTTAGTAATGCTTCCCTAGAGCCCTACTTATGCATATATGTAGTTATATGCTGCTTTGGTTGATTATATATGTGTGTATATATATATATATATATATTTACATTAAGGTAAGATAACAATTTAGGTAATGTATTCAATGTTGCCTGCGAAACATGATCAATTGGACAACTGTGTTCCTCCTGAGCTGGATAAGGTTTGTAATAGCAGTAAGTATTAATAGTAAACCTTTTTTTCTGTAAAATCACACCACCATTTAATATTTTTCACAAAAATTTAATGTAATGAAGAAATAGTGCACATGCATTCCCTGCACATTGTCATGACAGTATTTATACTTGTTATTTTCTTGACAGCTGTAATAATTCAGGATTTTTATCTTTTAATATGCAAGCTCAGTTAACAGAATTTTTTTCACTATGAGCTCTCTGTTGTATAACTGAGTAATATATCTATTTCAGAGTTCTTCACTCTAGGTTACAATTACTTTAATAAAGATATACATAGACCAAAACAAATATCAACCATTATCTACATTGATTGTTCCATTATTTTATTTTCCAGTTTGTTGTCATTTGTTTTATTCACAAGTATTTAAATTTCTTGTATTTATTTGAATAATTACATTTTCCACACTTCAACTCATCATTTGGCTAAATTAAATGATATCTAATAAAAAAGCTCTGAAAGAAGCACAGGATTGGATATTAAGTAATGGAATATAATATGTTCTGTACAGTGTACATACTTTTTTTTTGGTACCAGGGATCAAACTCAGGACCTTGCGCTTGCAAGGCAGACAACAGCACCACTGAGCTAAATCCCCAGCCCACCAGAGTACATACATTTTTAATCACCTGCAGGAACTAACACGGTGTCTTGAACATTTTATAAATATATATATATATATATACAATAAGTAGTTTTAATAATAACTATTGAACTTATAATGAAAAAATAATAGCACCTCCAGAAGAGCGATACTCAGTCAGGCATACATTTCATTTTTAAATGAGCATATACATGTTTAAGACATGGAAAAGGGCCAGGGATTTAGCTCAGTGACTCCGCCGCCTACCTCACAAGCACAAGGACCCGAGTTCAATACCTGGTACCAAAAACAAAACAAAACAAGACATGGGAAAACCTGGACTTTATAATCCCACACTATGAGTTTTTACTTTCATTGATAATCTAAAATTTTAAGTGGTCCTTTATAATAATCAATTGAACTCAAAGGATATGGAATTAACTAAGTACTTCAAGAAGGAATTAAAGCATATATGAATAAAATAATGATAATTTGAAATTCTTATCCATAAAAAATTAAGTTTTTACTGTATTTAATAATCTAATCGAGCCAACTGGTAACTGGAAGGACTATACAACATACATATCCATTCTCACTTGTGCCAAAATCCAAAGTGGCTAACAACGTAATTTAAAATGCACACATTGTAAAATGTTTCAACTTTGGCAAAATAAGTGAATGCTACTTTACTTTGATTATTTTTCCCAATATTAGGGATCGAACTCAGGACCTGTGCTTGGCAGGCAGGCACAGTGCCACTGAACTACATCGCAGGCCTTTGTCACTCAATTTTGAAAAGGAAAGTAGCCAAACAGTTTCAAGGTAGAGTTAAGAGCCAGGGGTGGTGGTACACACCTGTAATCCCCACACTCAGGAGACTGAGGCAGGAGAATCAACAGGAGCTCAAGACCAGCCTGAGCTACAGAGTGAGTTCAAGGATAACCTGAACAGCATAGTGAGACCCTGTCTCAAAAAAACAAAAACAAAAACAAAAGAGTTAAATGTCCGTCCATACTAGATAATAACTGTCAAATAATTTTCTACATACGTTTTGGTCTTTGAACATATACCTTTCAAAAATATGGTTGGACTTTTAAATTATACATTTTCCAAACATATACATCTCCCAAATATAAAATAAAGATATAACTTCAGTAAATGCAATAAGTACATTGATACATGCTGTATAAAAAGCTATCATGTTCAAAGAGTTTGTGATACAGGCAATGTTTACTTTATTTCACATTTTTTTCAGTACTGGGAATTGAACCCAGGGCCTTTGCACTGAGCTGTATCTCCAGGCCTTTTTTAAAATTTTTAATTTTGAGACAGGGTCTTTCTAAGTTGCCTATGTTGGGTTCAAACTTTCGATCCTTCTGCCTCAGCCTGCCAGATTGTTGGGATTATAGGTTTGCACCACTACACCTGGCTTATTTTACTATTTAAAAATATTTATTAATCTTAAGTACATGCTACTTTAATTTAAGATATAACATTCATTTTTCAGATAAAATATAGACATTTTAATGGCATGGAAGCTTTTGTGTGCTCTATGAGTGAATATTTTCATATTGTGTCATATATTTCTATCACATTTTACTATTATTAAAAATCATCCCCTCAAAAAAAAAGTCCTAGACAAGTAGTACATTGCATAAGTAAGATTTCTAACAATTTATTTCTGAAATTTTCTTACTGCATAGGTCTAGATAAGATTGTCCATTTAGTTCTCTCAAAACAAATCTTTTTTCTCAATTTTTATTTGTTGTTAGCACACATTTGCAGTACATAATGATTACATTCCTTGTGAGGAGCTGGTACATGTACATAACACATCTTAATTCCTTTTTCATCCTCTTTCCAATCTCTTTCTTCTCCCCTCCCTGCATCTCTTGGACCCCTTCAAAAGATCTAACTGCAAAAGTTCTAACTCCCTACTTCCTATTATCTGTCTTTTATTTGCAGTGCTATGAATCAAACACAGGGCCCAACACATGCTAGGCAAGAACTCTGTCATTGAGTTACACATCCAACCTAAAACAAAGTTTTAGAGATACTAATAAACTAAGAGTAACTAATGGCAAAGATTCTAGTAAAATATGAAAATTAAATCATATATTTGTGGTATATCCATTGAAAGTATACGTCAATTAAAATCTATAAATTGAGGGATTTTTTTGTTTGTTTGGTTGGTTGTTTGGGGGTTGGGGCAGTACTGGGGATCCAATCCCTCAAACATGCTAGATGTACATTCTACTACTGAGCTATTTTCCCAACCCCTTCATAGGTTTTAATTATGGAAGAAAATAAAAGTACTCTCAATGTGTTGCAAGTTTCTTAGCATCATGGGAAATAATACTGTCATTTGGACAGTTAAATTAAGAAAGAAACTGTGAGTCATCCTTGAACATCTTCCTGTCTCTGACCCCCACAACAAATTTATCACTTACTCTTGTCCATTTTAACTCCTAAATATCTTCACTCTATTTCAACAATCATTATAACAGTTTGGCTTTCCATCACCTCTTCCCTGAGTATTGGAATAGCCTTCTCTCTAGTCCTACCAGTTACACATTTTCACTCCTACATCCACTCTCTCAAATTGTATTGTTCTTAAGATAAGTACCAAAATCTGTATCATAGTTTATAAAAAACAACATGATTTGGCCCGTGTCTACTGCTTCAAAGTCACATTTTAACCTTTCCTACAACTCCTTCAGCTATGTTGGTCTAATTTCAGTTCCTTGCCAGTAACAGTGTCTTTTGTCTTGAGTACCACCTCATATTCCTCACTTCTCTTAACATTTACATCCCCACTTAACTCCTGTCCAACCTTGGAAGCACACGGGGAAGCCTTCCTACCTGACTAGGAGAGTGCCTTTTTGCATACCCTCAGGGAAAACACTGAATCTTTTTCCATCCCAGCCCTTGTCCCATTTGTTTTTGTGATTCCTTGAGGATTGCTCTCTCCTCTAGTAGATGTGAACTCTGAGAGAACAGACAGTGTTTGCTTTTTCTCAGTCTTATATTCTTAGCATCTAGAAAGCATGTATCAGTGACTCCATAAATATTCGTTGACTGAGTAAATAAATGTGGCATTATTTATTAAAAAATTATTGTGTAACTTTTGAGGTTTGTTAGTCTGTGGCTGTTTTTACAGAGGATATTTTTCTACTTTCCTCCACCAGAGGCAGCTATAAATGTTGCAGCCTCAATGAAAAATTAGAAGCCTTGGTTGACTAAGACCTCAGTGTAGGATTGCATATGTGAGCTGCTAGCTGACAACCGAGACAGCAGAAAAATTATTGCTATGATTTTTTTTTTTTGGTACCGGGGATCAAACTTGGGTTCTTGTGCCTGAGAGGCAGGTGGCATAACCACTGAGCTAAATCCCCGGCCCTGTGATTTTAAATATAATGTTAACTATACAAGCAGCCAACTCTTATAAATGACTAATACCCTACTTGAATTGTGGAGTAGTTGAGAAGGGATTTCAAGTCTTTCTTTACCTGTTTCTTGCACCAAGAGCATCACATTCACATTTTAAGAGATCAAATATTCAAATCATATCATCGTTGAGCTCTATTAAATAAGCAATTCACAAATGAATTCCAGTATGCCCTGTGGAATATTAAGGATTATTGCTCATGTGTCTTATATTTCACATGAAAGAAAGTGAATATGTATATACATATATAATCAGTATTAATACATTATTGAATATATCAAATATAAATATGTTTAGATACATTGCTAAATGATATAATTCTTCATATTTCCTCCTGGTTAAGCTTTCTTACCTACTTTAATTTCAGATTGCATTTTATTTCTTTCCGCTGAATTGTGCTTTGCTATTTTGCGATGGCCCAAATATGTCTTAAATTGCATGTATGTGAACATAACGCACATGCTTTATGACCCTGGTCATGTTTCCATATTTTCACCTGTTAAAATACTGACAAACAATTTTAAGACAGCATAATGAGGGCTAGACTTGTGTTTTCACATCTTTGTGTGCATAGAATCCTCTGGGGATCCTGTTAAACTGCAGATTCTGATTCCTTAGCTCTGGGGAGGGGCCTGAGATTCTGTTTTTAACAAGCTCCTAGGAGTTAATGATCTACACTCAGAGTAGCAAAGAGCAATGGTACACAAACGTTTTCTGTAAAGAGTCAGATAGTAAATATTTTGGATGTTGTGAACCATATGAACTCTGTCACCAGTCCTCAGCTCTTCTATTGTCACTTGAAGTCAGCCAGGACAACATAGAAATGAATGGGTGGGGTTGGGTTCCAGTAACAGCTTTATGAACTTTGAAATCTGAATACTTAACAATTTTCACACGTCATGACATATTATTCATCTTTTGATTTTTTTTTCCCAGTGGTGTAAAATATAAACTCCATTCTTGGCTCACGGGCCATTAAAAAAGTCTATAGTTTGCCAAGCACCTTGCTAGAGCAGAAAGTACCAATGGATAACTTCGTTACAGCCTGTAAATGGGGCTGGATTGGTAGGACAGGCTCTATAGAAAAGGTTACAGTTGAGCTAGGACTTGAAGATACAAGCTTTTCTGGACTCATAAGTAGGGGAAAGTGAAAAAGAGAGATTAAGCAAGCAACAACACTGGTGTGTTCTCTGAACTGAAAGCATGGGATATGGCATGAGAAAAACAAGCTCTTCTGGGTTGAGAAGGCTGAATGAGATGGGAATTCCTTATACACATATTGAAATAGTTTTAAAGTTTAATGAGCAGTGGTATCAAGTGAGCACACAGAGTGAACAGTGGGAGATGCTATTAAGTTTCACATTTTGGGATTTTAAGAGGACTAGTCCATTAGGAGGGAGAAAGAATCGAAATGATTGAGGAAACCAGGAAAAACTACAATTAAAAGTCAGGACTCACAGAAAGTGGCTGCAAACTGTTCTCAAATGAAAGGTTTGTGGAAGCATTTTTATAAATGATCAGGGTTTGCAAATTCATTGATGAAATGTGAAATGGTAGCATGAAGCCAAGGAGAGCAGGCCTGTCAAGCTGCTTTGCCATTGTTGCAAAGCACACAGAAGACACACAGAAGACTAAAAAGGGAAGCTAAGAACTGAGGATTGAAGATTTTAAAAAATGATCTCTACAAATGTTTCAGTGTCTGCCTGACTTTGCTGATGAGCTACAAAGTAGGCATGCATGCTGGGAGATAAAAGGAGCATATAGATTTTATAGATCTTTTTATTCGTTCTCTGGAGGTGCCAGTGAAATGAGATGATGAAATATTACAAAAAACACCAGTGTTAGAAAGTATGACATATGGGACATCAAATACAGAATCAACATAATTGCAATACTTTTTAGAACTCTTTCACCAGTTCTCTTTTAATTTCCCATCTCATCAAGTGCCCCTGTTGTCTTGGAAGTACAGTACGTTTCACTGGACTGCTGGAAATGAATTAAGATTTGTTGAGGATATACACAAGGCACAATTTTTGAAAATTTTCTCAGCAATCTAATAAGTGGTGAATTTTTACCACTAGTTAATAGATGAGGAAAGAGAGATTTAGAAGTCTAAATTATTTATCTAGCTCTCCCTCACCCCCCAAATAGTCAATACTTTTACCAGTAATTGTGGCTTGGTTATAACCCAGGGATAAAAAGGAGAATTTCTACTTTTCTGCAAAAGGGGGAATGCTAATTCTCTTTCAGATGTACAGGAAAGCTTTGTCTCTGGCTTTGTTCAAATTAAAAACAATTCCGTATAAATTTGGGGTAAAAAAATATTAGGTGATTTAAAAATACTAGTTAATCAGTGGTATTGGAAACTGAACCACTGTGCTACATGACCAGCCTTTATTTTAATTTCTGTTTTGAGAGAGTCTTAGTAAGTCTTCAAGTTACACAGGCTGGAACTTGCAATCCTCCTACCTCAGCCTCTCAAAGTTTTGAGATTAAAAGTTTGTGCTACCATGCTTGGCTCTTTTTTTGTTTTAATACTCAAAGAACTTGTGACTAGGTTTCCTGTTAATTAAGAGATGTTATCTATAGGTATAATATAAACTATCATGGACTATAAACATCTTCTCAATGCCAGGCATGCTCTGGACATGATACAAACTACTACCTTTAATTTTCACCACATTCCAGTGAAAGTGATAATTACCACCCATACTTAACATAAGGAGCCAAGAGAACCTCAGTGAGTTACCCAAGGTCCCTTGACTCCTATGGACTTGCTAAGAAAAGCTACTAGTATAAATCTGGTAAAATGAACTACCTAACACATTCTAGATGCTAAATAGATGTTAACTAGTGTTGTTTACTTGCTACAATTATAATGATTATAATTGTTATTTATCAACTCCTTTAAGTCTAATGTACTTTAACCATAACATGGACGTGACTGTAAGTTTGTCAAAGACAATACATGAATTGGCTCACTTAAAAGTTTCTAGCATATAGAAGCCATTTAGTAAGTGTCAAAACCTTATAATCTTTCTCTTAAAAATGCTATTTATTTTAAAAGAAAGTCAAATAAGACAGTAGATATTGATACTGATATTCCATTACCTTGGAACATGCTAACCTGTACTATTAAGAGAGTCTCATTCATTTGTATCCTACTTCGAAAGTTGTCTTATAAGGGGCCAGGGATTTAGCTCAGTGGTTCTGGTGCTTGCCTTGCAAGTGCAAGGTCCCAAGTTTGATCCCCGGTACCAAAAAAAAAAAAAAAAAGTTGTCTTATAATAGTCGAAGCAATGTTTACTGATAGCAAGGAAGTGCTCAATAAATGTACTCATAAATGTTGTATGAATGAGTGACTCATTTCCATTATTTGTTCTTTTTATAACTTTAGATTTCTGCACAGAAAGCTTCCTTTAAATTGAATATATACTTACAAGTTCATTTTAAGAAAACACATCATGTTCTCCTGGATATAAAAGCATAAATGAATTGGTCTTTATTACACTTAATGTTTTACAATTATATTTAAAACTGATTTTGGTACTCGATGTGCTAACATTTAAGTGGGCGCACCTTCCTTGCATTGCTCACTCTTGGTGCTTCTCTTTATTTAATATTCACTTTGATGAACTCTGGCACTCCGCATGCCTTTAAAGAATAAGATAAATGAGATGGGTGTTGTGGTGCATGCCTGTGATCCCAGCACTGGGGAGGCTGAAGCAGGAGGATTGCTGGGAGTTCAAGGCCAGCTTGGAGTATAGCAAGACCCTCAAACAAACAAATAAACAAAAAACAAACAAGCAAGCAAACAAAAAAAGAATAAGACAAATGTTGAGTTTATAACAGAGCTTTATGTTATTGGCTAACCACAATTTCTGATTCTAAACGAGAGGGGTTATGATCATATATCTCTAGTGTGGTAAGCAACAATAATAATCTGATATTTCAGAGTCTTCTCCAAATTTGTCAAATAAAGGCAGGGCTACAAAATACATTTTTAGAGTGATTCTATGGGGAAAAATGTTTATTTGAAAGGTTATCATTGAAAAGATGACTCAGAGAAGAAAGTATACAGCCAATGAAAAAAACAATAAAGAGAGAGTCGGATTCACTTGTAATAGAGCTTAAGAAGTGGCTCTGAGCTCTGCGGTGAAGCTAGAGAAAGCGTATTTCATAGCTTGTGTTGGGTGGGAGGAGCTTTAGGGAAAGCTCGGAAACCACTGAGCACTGAGTGAGGCAGGGCAGATGAGGCTGTGACTTGCTGGGTTATACTCAATAAACAGAGATACAGTGGGATGCTGGAGGTGAGAGCAGACGGAGGAGACGGTAGGAAGATGGTGTTTGGAAGGCTTTGATAATGTTTATTGTAACACTTCCTAAAAGAAACTCTTTAAGTCCTTAGAAATAGCCTACTGTTTTCTATTTCTCACAGTTCTGATGATATGGCATAGTGCTCTGTCACAGCCGTCCTCTACCATCAGGTGGCTACAGACTCGTCTGGTACTAGGGGGATTTTCATGAGTTTGGGCCTGGTGTGATGAGAGTTTTTCCAATTCACAACTTTTAAAAACTGGCAATTTATTTAACGTCCTGTCTGCTATGTAGACAACCTTTTAGAAAAAGTTAAATTGAGTTCATCTTCTCAATATCCACAGGTCTAGGGAATTGCTTTCGCTGTCAGATTGTTAAGGGGAGGCACTAAAGCAAATGAGATAGAGAAAATTAATGTGATTTGTACCTAGTTTCTTTGTACCCTACATTATAAACTGTGACCTGTTCTGAGACAATTTTCTTTGGTGTCACTGTTATCCAGCATTGACTTCTGTCATTTAAAAAAAATATTTTTTTATCCCTATTCCACAATTCACTGATAGAGGTTTCCTATGACAGAGTTATAGCTGTAAGAAGGGATACTCAGGCCGGGGATTTGGCTCAGTGGTTTTGCCACCTGCTGCACAAGAGGAAGGATCTGAGTTCGATCCCCAGCACCAAAAAAAAAAAAAAAAAAGAAGGGATACTCACTGAATTAGAGGAAAAGAAAAAGACAACAAGGCCTTTTGAGGCCTTCAGAGAAAGGTCAGTGGCAAGTTGGACAGTGGTAGTTGGCAGAATACAGATCCAGCAGCTCTGTCTTCATTATACTTTACGATATTATGCCCCAGAGAACATAAAGTTCTCAGTTTATTTTTTGAGAAAATTATACAAATCCAAGATCATTATTTTTGACTCTTCATATTAATAGGCAATGCATTAAGTCTGCATTAGAACTAAAAATGATGTAACCTAGTTTTAAAAGAAAAATGCTGCAATTAACATATCAAAATACCCATCACAGGGAAAGAATGCTGTTTATTGCTCTAAATTATTCAGAAATTTTCACTCAATTTGCTGTAAACATCTGACTGATAGAAGAGCCCAGAACTACTGCTTGGTGTTGATATGCTGAATTTCATCAATTTTTCCTGGAATTGTGTTTATGGAGATTATAATAAAGAATGAGTGGACTAAAGCACTGGGATGACATATGCTTAGATATTATCAAAGTAATTATGGAGAACAATTATGTGATAGTGTGATTAGCACTATTGGGAATTACTAGAGTTGCAGATAAGTATTCCCCAAGTTCTCTAACATCTTAAATTGTTCACAATCCACTGGGGATTTAGCTCAGTGGAACTGCCTGCCTCACAAGCTCAAGGTTCAGAGTTCGAGCCCCAGTACCAAAAAAAAAAAAAGTTGCTCACAATGTTATTGGTGAGATAAGATGAATTAAAATAGAGCAAAGAAAGGATAATCTATAAGGATTATACCTATACAAAGAAGGGAGGTATTGAGGAAGCCTGCATTTCAGCAGTGCCATCAGGAAGTGCATTTGTGAATAGGGATGTATTATTTCCCTGTTTTCCATTTTTATCTCTCCTATCTCATTAAGCAGTCTGATTTCCCTTTTCTGCTCCATCTAAGCCCCTGTATATAAGTACCATCTAAGTACCTTGCACATGGCAGGCATGCCATGAATATTTGTGGCTTGATCAAATAATTTTTTAACAAAGCTGTAGTAAAAGTAAGCCAAAGAGAGACACTTTGGTTTTTCTGTCAAATAAGTAGCAATCTTGAGGAAAACTCTGTATTGACCATGATAGAGTGTCTTACCAAAATATATTGCCAATCAGAAAGTAAAGTTCATAAATGTGCTTCTTAAAGAACACAGTACTTGGGTTGGAGATTTATCTCAGTGGTTCCACTGCCTGCCTTTCAAGTGCAAGGTCCCGAGTTCGATCCCCTGTACCAAAAACAAACAAAACAAAAAGAACACAGTACACAATAGCTCCCCCTCACAGCATGGAAGAATGTAAGGTAAAAGGAATGCCTACTGGATTCTGGAAACAATTTTGGTTCACTGGTCTGATCAATTAGTCATGATCTATAATATCAATATTTTATAAGGCTGGTAGTTAATTCTTTTTTTCAGCAACAGATATTCAACCTAGGGCTTTCAAACTGAGGTACATCTCCAGCCTTTTTTAGTTTTTATTTTGAGACAAGGTCTTGCTAATTCACTAAGTTTTCTAGCCTCAGTCGAACTGTATCCTCTTGCTTCAGCCAAAGAGAGTGCTGTGATTATAGGTATGCATCACCATGCCCAGCTAGTAGTTAACTTTTTAGCAGAAATGTTTCTTTAATGCTTGGTATATCCAAATTTTGCTGTAAATATTTAAAGGATGTGAATTGACTCTTTTTTTTTAGGAGTAGTACTTAAACAGTATCTTTTTTATGCCTAAGAAAGGCATTTTATCCTGATCCTTTTATCCTGATCTCTTTATGTTAAGGAACTGTTGTCTGCTTAGATAGGATCCATTTAAATTTCCGTCTCCCAAATAAACAAAAAGCATTGAATGATATGGTGGCAATTAGTGTTGGGCAAGCACATAATGTTACTGAAGCAGATAGACATAATTAGAATGGTGGTACATCATCAGAGGCAGTGATAGAATGACACCCATTAATCAAATAAAAATCTTGGCTGAATTCCTTTTAGGTGAATTATCTGTACTACAAAGTTGCATTCTGATGTGTATGTGTATTGAAATGAATATTATAATTTAGAACTAAGGCTGCTGGAAACATACTTACATACAAAGCAACTACTTTGAGAATCACAATGGCTTTTCAAAAGTGTGGTATATTGAACATGTATTTTTCTAAATGATGAATGAGATGGGATCATAGCTTCATAAATGAATGCCTCCTAGTGAAAATGTAAACTATTCAAGCCCACAATCAATAAACAATTAGTCATATGTTATTTTCCATTTTTCTGTATTTATATTAATCAAATGATCATGCATTCAAAAGAATACTTATCATCCAATTGGTTAACAAACAGTTTGAAAATAGATTGGAAATAAATTCTGAAAAACAAAATAAAATATTTTTTTTAATTCTTCAAAAACTAAGATTAATCTATATTTTTCCCTTTGACTTACCATTATTCTACTATTTCAAACAAGAAGATATGTACTTTTATGAGTCACAGATAAGACTATAACCTTAATCCCTGGAGTACATATTTATTTCTACTCTCAAGGTTGGTAATGCTCAGTTTGAAATTGTTTTCTTTCTTCTTATTTTTAAAAATCTCTAGCCAAGAAGTGCCTAGAATATTATCTGTAGTTCTCATTTTGCTGAGAAAGTTCTGGTATTTTATTTATTCCATTCTATTTCAAGTGTTTAGGAAAAGTTACAAACTTCAACCTTGGGGGGGAAATTTCCTTATATAGGAGAGAAAGCAAGACAGAAATGAAAGATTTTACACCAATTATATTGATAAATTTTTAAAGTCTGAAACAACCAAGCATTTGTAGGACAGGGAACTAATTAGATTTCTTATGCATTGCTGGCAGAAGTATAAATTTGTACAACTACTTGGAAAAATGTTGGCATTGTGTTCTAAATTTGAACATTCACAAGGCATATACATTATATTATTTTAATTTTTAAATAATGAAATAAATATCAGGAAGCCAAGGGTGACGTGATGCTAACAATGATTCATATACCAAGGGTTATTATTAATCCTGTTCTGTACATTTGAGGCCAGACTCTTGGAATATAAAGGTGGCTGAGCACCCAAGTGAGCACCACTTAATAAAGCAACATGCCAGGCTAGGACAGAAGTAGAGGTGGGTATGGAGATAGACTTGTGATTTTGGGAACACTATTATTTCAGAGTAGTGCTTGGTTCATAAAATTTGAATCAATAAATATTTTCTTACCCTATGAAGCAAAGATTGGAGGAAGAAATAATGAACATTTTCAGGCAACTGCTTAAGACAACAGCTTTTCAGAAATAACTAAGAAAAACAATGGAAGGTGCATAAAATGGTTTTTTTGTTTTATGCATTTGGGAGAATGCAAATCCCTCCCAGATGCACAGAAAAAAATGTGTCATTATCTTTTTTTGTAATACAAGGATAATGATCTACAAATTCTTGTTAGATGAATGTAAGTAGTTAATCCATATTTAAACCAACATAAACATTTAGGTTTTTTGTTTTTTGTTTTTTGGTGCCAGGGATCGAACTAGGGTCCTTGTGCTTTCCAGGCAGGCTCTGGAATCACTGAGCTAAATCCCCGGCCCCCAACATTTAGGTTTTAAAGGAACTTTGCTTTCATAAGGGAAAAGTATAAGAAGAGTAAAAAAATGTAGAATTATTTATTAACACTTAATTCCAAAAAATTTAGCTGAAACCTCAAAAATGATAATTTGAAAAAGAGAAAGACATTTGCCTGTGGCAATTAGGGAGATGTTTATCTATAAAAAAAGCTATTATTTATTGAACAACTGATGTCAGGAACTGGACTGAACTCTGCAAGTTAATTCTCTCAATTCTCACAATAGTCAATGAAGCAATTATTATTGATCTCCTCTTCACAGAGCACAGGGTCCCAACCCCAGCTCTGCTGTCTACAGCACTGGTAAGTGACCCACTGGCCTTCCCCTTGACCAACTGGGCATCGACCAGTGCAAGAGCAAATCCCTCCATAAGCTGGGAGAGTCACACCGTGGGCTGCTCCTGCATGCAGGGGGGTACATTCCTCCTGGATCCTGTGGCCATGCCTAAGAAAAGTGAAAAGTAGAGAGACAAATTAACCAGCTCAGTGACTGCAATTACCATATAAAGGTGACTATGTGCACACCAGGTCAATAGCAAGTACTTAATAAATGTTACCCTTTCTATTACATTATTATCCTTACTAGCTGTGAAACTTTTAGTAATTTAATTAACCCTTCTTAGACTCAGTGTTATAGTCCATAAAATAAGCTTGACAGTACGGCGATAATCTGATTGTCATGGTAATTGCATAAAAGTATAAACCCATTTAGATTTCATGACAAATTGCTCCTTAAATGCTAGTGAGACAAGTGATTTTTCTCTCTTTGATGTGATGAAGATAACATCTTGCAGATGTTGTCTCTCATATAATATATATATATATATATATATATTTTTGGTACCTGGGATCGAACTCGGGTCTTTGCACTTGTGCAGCAGGCGGCAGAACCACTAAATCCCCGGCCCAAACTTTCTGTTCTGTTTTTTTTGGTACCAGGGATCGAACTTGGGTCCTTGTGCTTGCGAGGCAGGCGATGGAACCACTGGGCTAAATCCCTGGCCCTTCCCATATATTTTATTTGTTCCACATTCGTACTAGCTTCTTGACAAACTAGTCGTCATCACTTCTTCATCCACCGTATAGAAACAATAGGCTTTGAACTAGTGTTATCAGAATTCCCTTTTTAATTCTTACTTCTGTTAGAGGTACACCCAAAGTCCATTCCTGCCGCCTTCTTTAGTTTCCCATACTTTTGAATACTCAAGTCCCCATTAATCTCTTCTGCCATATAGTTGAGCAATAACTAATTTCTAATTTTTTGTATTCACTTATCTTATTAGCTAATTGATAAATACTTTGAAATCAGGAGTCTACCTTCTTATACATTTTAGTACTTACTACACTGGGTAGCCCAGTGTCTTGCACAAAGTTGGAGCTCAGTAATAATTATTGATGGATAAATTCATGGAAGTTACCTATTAAGCCAGCCATCCATTTTTGTAATGAGAACTAGAAGAATGCTCTAGAAAATTGAGTGCCATATTTTAGCACCATATATAACAACATGAGGCATTGTTTGAAATAGTAAATAAAATATAAATTGAAAATTCATCTAAAATCTAGAAAAATTTTGTCAAAGATGAATCCATGATGTTATTTAATTAAAATACCTATGTTGAACAGAGACCTCAAATTTTACTTGTGTTAATATAATGGGTGGTAAATTTGCCTTCCTAGGAAATGGTGTTAGGGATCCTCTATCAGAAAGGACACAAGGCTTGTAGGTCTAATCTTAGGTTATATTTATGCTCTAATAACTAGGTTCTGAGGCTACATTTATGGTCTAATTGCTAGGTCAACATTATAAAAGAAGGTATACAACTTGCACCTTTAGCATTAAGATTGCAATCTTATTTTGGGGCAATAGAGATGAAATATATTACTGAAAAATATATGTTAAATAACTAAAGCTTCATTAATGGATCTATAAAACCAGTTTTCAAAAAAATCCTACATTTTTCCTGACAATTGGTAAGAATAAACTATAATGACTCATCTAGCCAGTATTTCAAAATATATTTTAAAACTCATTCTTCTTTCAACTATCACTTTATTAATAGTACTGAATCAAAGGTAAAAAGAATTTGAATGTCAAGTATGTGGTTAATATGAAATGGGAGAAGAATGGCTATGTGACTTTATATAAACCTCCTTGTTTTAAGGTTTCAGAGACTGGCCTCATTTTGAAATGAAAATAAATATATGTATTCTTTCTTAGAAATCTGGCAAGGTAAAGTGTTTGCGTGATATACTGTCCTTGTGAATGAATTTATAATGTTATAGAGTTTTATTATTTCCCCTTTATTTTAATACAGAATAAGTGCTATTTGAATATCCTCCACCTTCAGTCATACACACAAATATTCTACTGATAGCAGTGTGTGAGAAGGCAGCCTTTAAAACAGATTTTTAAAACTTAATTTTTTAAGGGCCAAGGATTTAGTTCAGTGGTTCCAGTGCCTGCCTCGTAAGCGGAAGGACCCGAGTTTGATCCCCAGTACCAAAAAAACCCAAAACTTAATTTCTTAAAATAATACAGTGTTGGGGCTTATCTTAGAGGTCTGTGTGGGTAGGTGAGAATCTGTCAACATGCTGTCTTTCATCAGCATTTTTCCTAAGGGCAACTTGCTATTTTGTTTCCTCTGTAATTATTTTTGCTTTGGGGGATTTTTTCCCCCCTGCTGGTCTACTTTAATTTCATTTGGAACTATGAGAATGGAAAAGTACAATTATTTAGATAATCTCATAATATAAAAAAGTTTTTGCCATAAAGACTAAGCTTTCTCTTTGCTACAAACATCTGCCTATAATTGAATGAAGTATTTAGTATAGAATGTGCTATTCAACAGCAAAAGCAATTTATCTAAGAAATGCCTCTTCCCTTGTTGCATTGACCCTTTTGCTAGCTTGCTGTATCCTATTGCCTGTTTGTTTTTTGTTACTGTCAAGATAGAAAATTTCTATCTGTAGCAGATGGTTTAATTGCCATTGTTCAAGTGTTTAAAATTCATCTTGCTGCATGTTATTTTTTATCATTAAACCTCTCATTTAACCACATTAATGAATTGAATCTATGGACTGTTCTGTCTGGAATGCATAAACTTTGTGTTTTTTTTATCTGAACAGAAAATATATATTTTTTGATAAGAGGAAAATTCTATCAAAAGAAACTTATTTGATTTGTTCTTTCTTTCCTTGCTTACTTATGAATGAGATGAGAATCTTGTTATGTTGCCCAAATTGACCTCAAACTCCTGGGCTAAACTATCCTCCTGCCTCAGTTTCCAGTGTAGCTGAGACTACAAATGTACATTACCATACCTAGCTATTTGATTATTTCTTAACAGAAATCAGTTCAAGGATTCATTTAATTAAAATATTCAAAGATATTCTCTCTAGATTGATGGCAGATAGAAGATGATAGATAGATAGATAGAGATGGTAGGTAAATGCTATCAAATTTTAGTCATTGCTTATACATAAATTTATCAAAGATTTACTTGTTCCTTTTACTAATTCCTCCATAATTTCTCACAAAAGAAACAGAAAAAATCATGATGTGCATCTTCATACTTTTTGAATAAGGTGGTTAAATCTATTTTTAAACTTCAAATTTGGGCCTTTTTATCCATAGATCCTAACAGCATCCCTCCTCACCTACCTCACATAAAAAGTCATCAGATTTCATATTTTACCATGATGAAGGAGTTAGAGTCAATGCTAATATCTTCCCTCTCTGCTGTATTTTCAGTATTGGAATGACTAAAACTGGACCAACAAAAGTTTTTCATTTAACTTTATCCTTCCATCTTTAAGAGTAAGACAACAGGGGAAGGAGCAAAGAGGGAAGGTCAATAGAGGGCAGAAGTGAAGGTGGATATGATCAAGGGATGATCTACGAATGTATGTAAAAGTCATAGTGAAACCCATTAATTTGTAAAATTAACATGTTAATAATTATAAAATGAGAATATATAGAAATACACAGAAAAAAATAAAAGTAATATGATGAATTAATACTTTGTGGAAATATTCATATTAACTTTTAAATAAATTTTACCTACATATAAGAATTCAATAAATAGTATTTCACAACTTTATCATGAGTTTTCAGTACTAACTACTTTAGATGTAATATCACTTAATGTAATTGTAAATTGCAAATACTATCCCACAGCTGGACAGTCGTACAGTCAGCAATAGGATGATTCTAATTTAACACATGTTAAACAACTGCAGTACTATTAGGGTGGTCACTTGCTCCAGTTTTACCAAGACAATCACAGTTTATACTTACAGCATTATCAAAAAGAATCTCTTTGACTCTCAAAAGTAACCTTAATTTGGATGCTAGGTTGTACGCCCCTTCTTATGTACCTATATCATATAGACCTAAGTGTTTCAATGTCCCCTATCTGGAAAAATGTGACAAACTTATTAATGATACAAGATATATACATGAAATCATTATAAAATAATTTTCATTAAACCCCTAAAGTTATGGTATAACCAGTAAGCTCTATGGGAATTCAGAGAAGAAATAAATAGATGTGGACTAGTTGGGCAAGGCCAGTTTAATTGGGTTACTCTACTAAAGGGCATTGTAGGCATGAAGTCATGTGGACAAAGTTATAAGGACTGAAGTCAATATAATCCACAGTTGATCAACCAACAGTGGAAAAGAAAGGGCACAAAGAACAGTATGATAGAATGAATGACATTGAGAAGGAAGGGCTGAGAAATTCTGGTCTCTTGTCCTGGTTCAACCACGGGCTAACTTTATATCATTGAGTTAATTATTCTTCCCTTTGCCTTTTTTCTTCATTTGTAAAATAAGAGACTAAACTGTATTTATTCATTCATCAGGTTTTTTTTTAAGAATGAGACTACTTTATTCAAGGCACACAACTAAGGACTATGTAATGATCTTTGAAATTCCTTTCCTCCCTAACCTTTTTTTTGTATACGGGGATCAAACTCAGGACCTTGCACCTGCAAGGCAGGCAGCAGCAACACTGAGTTAAATCCCCAGCCCTCCTCCCTAACTTTTACAGCAATCACCTTTACCACTTATGTTTCCAGTGATGTAGTTGTAGTCAGTTTGGAATCATATGCTTCTCTGTCAAAGAAGAACATTTTCTTGAAGGTAAGTGGCCCCAAACTAGCAAATATTTATTGTTTTAAATTTAACTGAAATTTACCAGGCATGGTAGTGCATGCTTGTAATTCCAGCACTTGGGAGGCCAAGGCAGGAGAACTGCCCCAAGTTTGAGGCCAGTCTGGTCTGCAGAGTGAGTTCAAAACCAGCCTGAACTACATGGCCAGACCCTGTCTCAAAAAACCAAAGGAAAAAATTTTTTTTGAACTGAAATTTTTCAAGTATCCTTTATTTTCTAGTCAGATTCAGAACATATTTCACATATTTCATTCCCTGTCATAGTGCTCCAACCCAGAATGGTAGGGGACTCTGTCATAAGAGGTTGGCACTGAATATTTTCAGAGAGTGAAAATTGTAATCATGCTACAAGTAACTGAGGCTATTGCCAGCTCAGTTGAGAAGTATGGATGTTGTGCACTGGTCTCCCTTGCCATTTCTCACATCTGAGGCCAGGTCCCCACTGATCCTGCTAATCTCATGTCAGGAATTTTGCTCTTGTTCCTATTACTGATCACTTAACAGGAGATGTGCTCTCTGGTGCGGAGTTCTAACAACGGAACAGCAAGGAACTTTGCCAACTCAAAGAAGCAAAGAATCCAGCTGGTTCAAGGCTGCAGGCCCACTTCCCTTGACAGGTTTATCTATTGCAGGGAGTGGAGAAAGTGGCCCTAAACCATCAGAATGGATTATACATCACTCTTGGTGATATGCATGGACACTCCCCTCTGTTAACTGGAGAAATGGAGCTACATTAGCCTAAAAGCAATTGGAGAAATTATTTTTACTTGTTTGGTATTTATTATGTATTTTTAAATTGTGGTATGATAAAAGTGGCTGTATACCTATGCATAAATAAATGCAGAGGCTTCTTAATATAGTATATTCAAAAGGTAAGATCAAATGCAATATTTAGGTTGATTGATTCTTAGTTCTTTTGTATGTGTTGCTTAACAAAGAGCAGAGACTTATTTTTACTAAATTAGAAGTGCCAGGATCTATTTAAATCCTGCAGTGAATCCACCTTTGACTATGTTTGCTTTTAGTATAGACATTGGTGGTTGTGGTGCTAGTGGGAGATGAAATGGTGAGAATTCAAGATTTTATAAAAAATTATAAAATTGGACATAAGGAAAAATAGGAGCTTTAATGGATGTTTCAGAAATGAATGCTACGGGAAAGCATATAATAGAAATTTAAATCTGAGGGTATTTTGTCCATATTTCACTTTTATACATGAAATATGTAAACATTACTACAAAGGTTCCCTTTTACTTTTGGTATGGTCAGTCCACTGAGGTCATTTTTGGAAAATATTCTTGGTGTCTTTCACTACATTTTTTAAAGGTGAATTCTAATGTCTAAAATATTTCTATTAGCTTTCCATATTAGTTCCACTGAAATTTTTAAATGCTCAGTGTATATTTTTACAGAAATGTGTACTCACACCTTTAAATTTGTAAATAGTCTGTGCCAGCTACATAAAGCATTTAAGTCAGAGACACAAACATCTGAATACTAACAGACACAATAGAAATAGACTTATAAGTAAACGGTTGGGAATCTGTATTTTCAAATGCATAGTGAGAGTTATAAATCAATCCCCATCTTATCCTGCCAAAAAAAAAGAAAAAGAAAAACTGAAAAGCCAAGAGTTTTGTCTTTAAATCAGCAGTGGCAAGACATCATGCTTTGCAATGGAAGAAAGCCAGGATTGTCTAAGGGAGAGTAAGTGTCTTTACAAAAAGGAAGGAAGTAGAATTGAGACCTACAAGGTAGTAGGTATTCCCTTTCTTCCTGATGAGATATGAAACTTGTCTGAGACAGACTAATAAGAAGGCACCTGCAACCCACTGTGTTTCAGGGCAACTAATTGGGCTCTGTAATGGAGTTACAGACAACTTTGCCTTTTTAATGCAGAAAAATTGACTGACTAAACGAGATGCTTCACTGATTTTTCCCAAACAACCTTATTCATAAAACTGCCCTCTCAGATGAGCTAATGTGTACCTACTGGAATCTTGGACAGTGTATTGCAAACCAGATAAGAAAGGGCAACAAAATACCCTGAGAGTTCAATACTGTATAGAATATAATTGAGAGATAAAGTCCGTCAGTATTAATACCTTCAAATAGGGATTTAACAACATCTGTCACCATCCATTTTTTAAATCCAGAGGCATGAAATGCTACTTTACCAGAGCCTTTAGGTTAGTAAGCCGGTAGTTCAAGTATTTTGTAAATGAAATCCTTGTGCAAAGTTTACATCTTTTAAAGCGTTCATTTACGTGATTTTGACCATTGTGTTATATTTTCTTTATCTACATTTCTATAATATTCTGTTGAAAGAATGAATAACCTCAGTGGTCTTTAATAATTGGTTTTGCTTTAGCTTCAGTAGCTCCATAAATGAATATTTTGTTTGATAAATTATTGTTGATTATGAAAAGAAAAAGTCTCTCTTGTTACAAAAAGTAGTTCTATGAATATTTTACTCAAACATTCTTCAGTTTCTACTTATAGAACAATGCAAAATAAACATTTTAAATGTCATTTATTGATAACTGTATAAATATTGGTAAATTTTGTGAACAAATTTTTTGAGAAATTTAATTTTTAAGGGAAAAACATTGTGATTAGGATATGGATGAGTAACTTTCAGCCTTTTCCAGATTTATTCTGCCACATTCTAAAGAATCCTGGTGTGTTCGAGTAATATTTTCATCTAAAATCTAGGAGGCAGGTGCTCACTTGTCCTCTTCCATGCTTGAAAGATACAGGGAGGAGGCCATAGTGGCAACTGTCACCATGATTGATTTCCTTGGGATAGAAGATTGACCAGCTGATTGTAATCAATCTCATAACAACAAAGCTGTTACATTTAAACTCCTCAAGGTAAAAGGAGTAATGTTTTAACACTTAAAAGATTTTGAAATGCAAGATACTTTTTCTCTGTCACTTCCCCTAAACAACACAATGTAATGTTTAAACCATGTGTTATTCACAGATCATAATGTTATAATGATAAAATGTATGCTCCAAAGACAAAAATACAGACTGGTAAAAGTCTGATGGTCTTTATTTTGATTTTGTATCCCACATTCCAGAATGCTACCTAAAAAATTTGGTAGAAGTATTAATAGATGGATAAAGATTAGTATATGATCATCATATTTAATAATTTGGCCTTGAGTTTGAAGTGTATTACTGGTTAAACCAGAGCCTTGTGATTAGATTGTTCTGTAGAATGCTATGACTCTCACAATTGACATGTGAAGAGATTTTGGTAACCAAATAGTGAAATAATAGTAATTCGAAGGTAAATATAGCCATAATTAAAATATAAATTTATCATTCATTTTTTCAACAAATATTTATGTAACACTCAATATAGGTAAGATATATATATGTTATATATAAGAAATTTTATGGGCCGGGATTTAGCTCAGTGGTTCCGGTGCCTTCCTTGCAAGCGCAAGGTCCCAAGTTCGATCCCTGGTACCAAAAAAAAGAAATTTTATAATTTATTTTTAATGAAAAGCATCTAAGCAATCTATAATAGAGGTAGTATTGCCTTTAATTGACTATTGATAATGCATCTCCAGACCATGAAAAGTGGAACTGGATTTTATTACTCTTTTTGGGGGGGCACCAGGGATCGAACTTGGGTCCTTGTACTTGCGCAGCAGATGGCGAAACCACTGAGCTAAATCCCCAGCCCCAAAACAAATTTTATTCATTTCTTTTTTTCTTTTCTGGTACAGGGAATTGAACTCAAGTCCTTGCGCTTGCGCAGCAGGCGGTGAAACCACTGAGCTAAACCCCCAACCCTTTTTATCACTCTTAGCATCTCTACTTAAATGTATTTTAGACTCACTCTCAAGGAAAAGGCAAAACATGGATATCATTAGAAGTGATCATGGAGCAGGAATAGTGAGGGAGGCTTCTTACAGGACATGGAGCACTAGCCAACTAGAGTGAAGTGGGAAGATGAGCCATTAGGAAGTTAAACATTAAAGATCTCACCAATCACATTGCATCATTTATAAAACCACGGGTAGAATTTCATCCATATTTTGATCTTGTAAGAAGCAAATTTATCTTACATAGACATGTGTTACAGAGAGGTTTCAGGCTATTCTGTAAAAAATGAAGCATGACAGCAAATGCTTTGTCATTTGGTAGCAAATTATGAATATATATTTTTTTCTTCTCCCCCTTCCTGCCCCCATGGCCACCAAGCGCCACTGCAGCAGCCGCCTCCTGCCCCCCTCCACCCTCCTTATTTTAAAAAAATTACTGAAATTCATTTTGAATTTGATAGTCAATGCAATTGAACAAACATCTTTTAAAGATTTACTAAATACCATGCTCTGTACTAAAGGCAATGAAAACAAAAGCATATTCAATGCATTCAAGCAGCTTGCAATCTGTTGTATAGGATCTCTTGACACCTTTTGAAAAGTAGAACTCTTCAGGCCAAGTGTGTGGCACAGTCCTGTAATCCCAGCACTCTGGCAGACTGAAGCAAGAGGATCACAAGTTTGAGCCCAGCTTGGACAATTTAGTAACTTTGCTTAGTAAAAATACAAAGGGGGCAAAGATGTAGGTAGTGTAAAGGCCATGCGTTTAATTCCCAGTATCACAAAAGTAAGGCTATTCTACCACACGCATATGAGTTACATCATCTTATATTTTATTGTGCTTTCTGTTCCTCTTTGTTTTGTTTGTCTTTTAAATTCAGGTGCTAAGGATGAAATTCAGGGATTTACAAAAGCTAGGCAAATGCTCTACCACTGAGCTATAATCCCAGCCCCAGTAGTTTAGTTCTTTTTGGGGGGGGGCGGTACCGGGGATTGAATTCAGGTCCTTGCGCTTGCGCAGCAGGTGGCGACACCACTGAGCTAAATCCCCGGCCCCTAGCCTAGTTCTTATAACTGTAGTTTACATAAAAAAAGATTCAATCCTAATGGAAAGAGAGAATTACTATAAATTATAAGTTTGAATTTTAATTAAAAATTTGTGATACTACCTATATCAAAAGTTTTAAAAACACTTGAGATTAGGATGTAGGCCAGTTGTAGACTGGATTCAATTCCCAAGACACATCCACACACAAAAGTTCTTGAGAACTTGACCAAATGTCTCATTTTGAAACTACTGTAGAAATATACAACCTAATATATATATATATATATATATTTTT
>NW_004624940.1:1227688-1244404 GCF_000247695.1 Heterocephalus glaber | reverse complement strand
AGCAAGTTCCAAGGGGAATGTTTTTTCTGTGCTGGGGAAAGAACACAGGACTTGGAACATGTCTGACAAGTGCTCTACCACTGAGCTACCTCTCCAAATCCACAAGTTAGTATTTGATCTGTAACACGAATAGATGCTATTCACATTAATTAAGGAGACATATTCTTGTGTGTTTTTAATTTTTAGGTATTTACTTAGGCTTTTACTTGTTCCTTGTTTTTGTTTTGCTTGTAAAGCTGCTATACCTGAATGATAGCATTATTTCTTGCTTCTAAATTTCTTTAGAAAAGTGTATAATATTGCAACTCAGGGATTGGTGTATATTTGTTTTTATATAAATTAATTTTTAACAAATTAGCTATATAAAGAAGGACTTCTTAGACTGCTCATTAATTTTCTGTTTACTACTGACTTTGTTTTCTAGCTAGAAATAATTTTAGTGCCCAATGATTTGATAATTAACTTCCAATCTTTTATATGGTGGTGCTATTGATGAGCAAAGTGGGAAAAATTTAGCAAGGAATTTTGCAAAATATAACACATTTTCTAAGAAAATAATTTAAAGCTAGGGGAAGCAGTTTTTTTCAAAAAGAGAACTAGCATTATTATTAGTGCACTGGAAACAATCTTTGTGATATCAGATTACTGTTGCTTCCTTTTTTGTTCATAGTTTCATTCTATATAGGTGAAGTTCCCAGATAATGAGTTTTTTGCAGTTTACAGAGCACTTAAAATATGTATCTCTTTTACTTTTCCTAAGAGCCTTAGAAGCTAAGCTACTAATTTTTGTCTTAAGGGAAATGAGTGTAGTAATATTGATTACTTTGTTGTCTTTATTTTATCTTCCATAACACATGTGGTTTTTTTTACGTAAACTTTTTATTGTAAAATGCTTTGTCAGCTTTCACATATTATTTATTAATAGCTTGATTAACGTGAACCACAACTAAATTGGACGATTTACCCTGGCCAGTAAGGGGGCAGGAAAATGATGGAGAAGAGCTATGAGCTCTGACCAAAATTAATTAGTTTTAGCAGGATAAAACTCTCAGTGTTAAAGTACTTTGCTAGGAAATTATCAAAGGACAGGTTAATTAAAAGACTGAAGTACTTGCTTGTGCTAAAAGTTATTAACTACATTTTCTTGCATTTAAGACAATTTACTACTAAACGAAATAAAAAGTTTCCATTAGTTTTTAGTTTAGCAGAGAAAAATAACTCCTCAAAGTACCAACTGAGGGGCCGGGGATTTAGCTCAGTGGCTCCACGCCTACCTCGCAAACTCAAGGTCCTGAGTTCAATCCCCAGTACTGGAAAAATAGAAAAATAAAAAAGTATCAACTGAGAAATAACTGCTATATAGTATGAAGAAAACATATTTTAGATTTAAGGGTTTAAACTGTACTTTTAGAACTTTTATTGCTTTCACTATATTTTCCAACACCAATTATAGTTAAGTGGAACAATTTGGGAGCTTGTGTGCTTACCTAAGTAAATGGGATGTTCAAAATTTGATGTAGGGCTGGGGATGTAGCTCAGTGGTTCTGGCACCTGCCTCGCAAGCACAAGGTCCCGAGTTCGATCCCCGGTATCAAAAAAAAAAAAATTTGATGTAGCTAGTAGCAAATAAGTATAAGTTTGACTTTTTTTAGGCAACAGACATATTTCTGAGTAGCATGCAACTAAACTTTTGTTACTCATATTTCAAGTGCAAGGGAAATTATTTAAAGAAGTTCATGAGCCTCTTAGATTCATACAGGAAGATGACTACTGTGTTTTTCCCCTTTAATTTTATCCTCCTCATGCTCTGATCTTATTCTTGAAAATTAGATATCGTCATTCCTCTTTAGGGGTTTATTAAACTGGCATATTTCTTACATAGGGCATCTGAAGTTTTTGGTTCTTGAGCTTCTGTTGATAAGAGATACATACCTCTGATGTAAAATTAGTACTAGCAAAGGCTTAAAGGGATTTACTTTCTCAAAATTGGAAGTCTTAAAAAGAGATGGCAACATACTGTGGAAAATAAATGAAAAGTGAGAGAATACAAATTAAGGTCTTGGGTCCACAAGTGTGATGTAAGAGACTCAGGACCTCAATAGGGGCTGGACCTTTAACAAGGACATGAGTTTGTTGATGAGAATGAAGGCTCCAGAAATTGCCAGAATGAATTCTCTATGCAAAGAATTTCAGATTCAGAGGAAAGAAAATAGCATTTTTCAGGAAAGGACTATGTGTGACTTGGAGAGAAAAGATATGAAAGCAGCCCCAAACATAAGAAAAGGCAGCATCAAATGTCTGAGGGTTTTGGTGGGAGGGATGGAATTTCTGAGCTGTTAACAAAAATTAGTATACCACTGAGGTCTGAAAAACCACTTATGTATGAAGAGAGGGAATAAAATATGAGGAAAGTCTAGAAACAGAATAAATACCACCTTGTGACAGAAATGAAAAATATAGATAAAAATAGATATATTAAATGTTCAAGCAAAGAAAATTGTACCTCAAGGCATGTATCTTCTAGGGCATGGTGGCGCAGTCCTGTAATTCCAGCAGCTGGCCAGCCTGAGGCAGGCAGAAGGATAGAATGTTTGAACCTAAAAACATGCTGGGTGAAAGACAGCCTCTTTAACAAATGGTGCTGGAGAAATTGGCTACTCATATCCAGAAGATTGAATCTAGATCCGTGTCTTCACCTAGTACTAAACTAAAATCAAAATGGATCAAAGATCTAAACATTAAAACAGAAAAGCTAAATCTACTGGAAGACAAAATAGGTACGTCTTGAAGACAGGCACAGACAAGGACTTTCTGAACAGAATCCCAAATGCACAAGAAACAGCATCAATAATTAACAAATGGGATCATATCAAATTAAAAAGCTTCACAGCAAAGGAAACAACAATGAAGAGGCAACCTACAGAATGGGAAAACATTTTTGTCACCCATTCCTCTAATAGAGGACTAATATCGAGAATATAAAAAGAATGCAAAATATTAGACTCCCGAAATAAAAGATCCAATAAAAAGTAGGCAACTGAAATGAATAGACACTTCTCAGAAGAAGTGCAAATGGCCAACAAATACAAGAAAAAAAATGTGCAACATCTGGCCATTAGAGAAATGCAAAGTAAAACAACACTGAGATTCTATCTTACTCCAGAAAGAATGGCTATCATCAAGAAATCAAATAATAACAAATGCTGGTGAGGCTGCAGGAAAAAAGGAACATGTCTCCATTGTTGTTATACATGTAAACTAGTATAGCCACTATGAAAATCAGTATGGAGATTCCTCAAAAAAACTAAAACTAGAAATTTCATTTGAATCTGCTATTCCCTTTCTATATATCCTCTCAAAAGAGTCTAAAATATCATATTACAGTGACACATGCATAGCCCTGTTTATGACAGTACATCTCATAATAGCTAAATCTTGGAAGTAGCCTATATACCCATCAACAGATGAATAAAAGAAAATGTGGCATTTACACAAAATGGAGTAGTATTGTACCATAAAGAATTATAAACTTGAGTCATTTGTATGAAAATGGGTTCACCTTTTTGAGACCACACTGTTAAGCGAAATAAATCAGACATATGAGATTAAATATTGCATGGTGAGAAAGCCAAAATATAAATAAAGAACAAAATAAAAGACAATAGGAAATAGAGAGATAGATCTTTTGCAAATGGGAGAAAGATTAAGAGGTGGAGGAAGGGGGAGAGATGGAAAGGAAAGGGTATGAAAAAAGAATTAAGATGTGTTATACATGTACCAACTCTCTATGAGAAATGTAATCATTATGTATTGCAAACATGTGCAAATAGAAATAAAATTTAATCTAAAAGCAGAAAGTCTGAGCCCAGCCTGAGCAACTTAGTGAGACCTGTCTCAAAAAAATACAAAAAATAAAAAGGGCTTGGGGTGTAATTCAGTGTGAAGTCCCTGGATTCAATTCTCAATATTAAAGAAAGAAAAGAAAGGAGGGACGGAGGGAGAAAGGAAAGAAGGAAGAAAGAAAAAATGGAAGAAGGAAGGAAGGAAGGAAGGAAAGAAGGAAGGAAGGGAGGGAGGGAGGGAGAGAGGGAGGGAGGGAAGGAGGGAAGAAGGGAAGGGAGGGAAGGAAGGAATCTCATAAAAAATTTAGATCCATAGGAAAGGAAATAATGACCATGAGAAAATATGAACAAAAAGACTGAAACAGCCAGCAGTTTCCCTGGGGCAGGGTTGGTGGGGGAGGTGGGATAAGGAAGAAGAAAAGAAAATGTTATAAATGTTATAAAAAGTTATAAAAGTTATAAAAAAGTTATAAATGAGTGGGAAACTGATATCTGAAAGCATAGAGTGTGAAGTCAAAGGGAAAATTTAAGAATTTAGAGTTTAAAGGGATTCTTGGACTAATTGGATTCTAACAACTAAGAGCAACACAGCTGAAAGCAAGTACATGCACTCTCTGTAGAGTAAATACAAAAGGCAGGATTTCAAAAACATAAAAGGTTGTGGTGGTTTATGCAGGTATAGCACAGGAAATCAGATTAACAGTGAATAAAATGTTTTTATGAAAAAGGGCAGAATATGAATCATTCTAAATGATCTTTATCAATCACTAGATAAAGTCATTTTTTTCAAAACAAACATAAAAGAGTTATTAAAAATATAGTAAATCTAGGGGGAATGATGGATGTTTGCAGATAAAATGGCAAACAAAAAAGAGGAAATCAGATCTGTGAATATCATTCATCACAACAGATGACATTGTCTCTTCTATGTATAATCCAAAGGTCTAAAGATTTTTATACTTGTCTAAAAAAGAAATTCTAGAGAACTTAAAAGAATTTGTTATTTATGTTTTCAAATTAACCATATTTTATCTTCAAACCATTACAAAAGTAAATATTAGGAAGGTTAAATTTTATATGAATTCTCAGAAGTACTTTAAAGATCTAATTCATTGATAAACAGTGTTGGAAATTTTCAGGTAGAATTCTACAGGTTGTTGAAATTCTGTTTTTTGGTAAGGGGATCGAACTTGGGACCTTGCGCTTGTGAGGCAGGTGGTGGAACCACTGAGCTAAATCCGCAGCCCAGGTTGTTGAAATTCTTTAAAGCATATCTAGATTTTTTTGATAGTCATAGAGACATGTTTGATTTGATGAACATTTTATTTTTATTGCACAGTGAAGATTTGCTAATGAAGGGCGAGCTGTCTTTAATTTTAGGTTCAAATTTCTATCTTACGGAGCTATAATGAATTTAAATTGACTATATGTTTTTTCTTGACTCCATATTTTAAATTGCATAAGAAATACATTAATTATTTTTTACACATCTGTCTGATTTTGAAGACGTACAAGTTTTCTAAAGTATAGATACTACTCAGTGGAGACCCTGTGTAACTTTAGGACATATTCTTCATATCAAAAAGTAATTTGACATAAATACTCTAGGTTCATCCATCTTGTCACAAATAGCAGTTTCTTTCTCTTTAAAGGCTAAGTAATATTCCATTGTGTATATGAACCATACTTTTTATTTATTTTTTTGGTACCAGGGATCGAACTCAGGACCTTGGGCTTGAGGGGCAGGCGGCAGAACCACTGAGCTAAATCCCTGGCTCTGAACCATACTTTTTAAATTCATTCATCAGTTGAGGCCACCTCCACTGTTTCCATGTTTTGGCTCTTGTGAACATAAGAGTGCAAGTGTTTCTTTGACAGACTGATTTCATTTCCTTTGCATACATATCCAGAAAGGAAACTGCTGTATCATATGGTATCTCATTTTTAGTTTTCTGAAGCACCTCCAGACTGTTTTCTACAATGGGTGTCCTGATTTACATCCCCGCCAATAGTGTGCAAGAGTTCCCTTTTCCCCACACCCTTGCCAGCATTTGTTTTTTGTTTTTTGTTTTTGGTACTGGGGATCGAACTAAGGACCTTGTGCTTACAAGGCAGGTGGCAGAACCACTGAGCTAAATACCCGGACCTGCCAGCATTTGTTATCTTGTCATTTTGACAACAATCATTCTTATTGATATGAAATATCTTATTGTTTGATTTGTATGTCCCCGATGATTAGTGATGTTGAGTATTTTTCATGTACCTGTTGGCCATTTGTATGACTTCTTTTGAGAAATGTCTGTTCACAGCTTTGCTGGCTTCATTATGCTAAGTGAAATAAGTCAGGCATAGGAAGACAAATACCATAGGATCTCACTTATATGAGGAATCTAAAAAAGTGGAATTCAAAAAAGCAGAGGGTAGAAGTCACCAGAAGCTGGGGTAGAGGGAAGGATGGGGAAAGGGGAGATGCTGGTCAAAGGGTACAATATTCCAGTTAGATAGGAAGAATAGGTTCTATTCCACAGCATAGTGATTACAATTAATAATAATGTATACTTTAGAATAGCTAAAAGAATGGATTTTAAATAATCTCACCACAAGAATGATAAGTATTTAAAGTGATAGATATGTTAATCAGCCTGATTTGATCATTCCAAAATGTATACATATATGAAAATATCACATCATGCCCATAAATACAACCAATTATTTATCAATTCACACTTAAAAAATTGGCAACCTGCTTTGATTCACACTTTTTAGTAAGTAAGAAAGGTCTTTATATTCACATTTTTAAAAAATTAATTAATTTTTTTTTTGTGCCGGGGACTGAACTTGGGTCTTGCGCTTGCAGGGCAAGGGGCGGAACCACTGAGCTAAATCCCCGGCCTTTATATTCAATTTTAAATCCTTTCTATTTTCTAAAACTTGCAAGCATCTGTAAATAGTTTCCTTAGCACTGTTCAGTTTGCTAAGTTTATAAAATGCCTGTGTGCTGGGCACCATGTCAAGCATTGAGGAACCAAAAAAGGATAAATTATGTCTAGGTGTGCTGGTGCATGCTTGTAATCCCAACACTCTGGAATTACAGGAGGATCTTGGGTTTGACTCAGCCTGGGCAATTTAGTGACTTAGTGAGACCTTGTCTTACAATAAAAAATTTTTAACAGGCTGAGGATGTAGCTCAGTGTGAAGGCCCTGGGTTCAATGCTCAGTACCACAAAAAAAAAAAAAAAGAAAGAAATTATGTATGGTTCTTAATTATAGTTTTTTTTTCATTACGTTTATTGGTACATTTTAGGTATACAATACAATTACATTTATCATAATGTATCTTGGTTCTTAGTTTTTCTCCATTCCCCTGCCCTCCCTTCACCCCCTCCACCCTTCCCTATTTACAAAGACTTTGTTTCCATTTTTTGCTTTTTCTCATATTTTTTCTTTTCCCTTCTATAGTTCTTGTTCATTAGTTACTTCCAGTCTTGAGGGGGAGACAAATATATAAATAATTAAAAGACATTGCATGACAGCAACAACAGAAGTAAGCAAGTATGAGGTACACAAGTAATCTAAAGAAGTAAATGGCTGTCAGCCCAGTCAAGGATGGCTTCATAGAGGACAGGAAACTACCAGAGCTCTGTGCAATGATAGTGAGTTGGCTAAGTATGGAAAGAGGTCAAAGTCATAACCAGAGGAAATAACACGTGCCAAGGCAGAGATACATATATGGGAATGGTGTAGTGTAGTCTGTGTTTTGATATCGCTGTCATAGGGAAGGAAAGATATCTTGCCCTTATCCTGTGTTTATGGCTGAGGCCCCTATAACAAATGACAGATCAACAAGAGAAAAGTATGCAAATTTATTTAATATAAGTTTTACATGATAAAAGAGCCTTCATAAGGAAAGTGGACACTATGAAGCAACTAAATGTGTATTTTTTATGCTAGGGTTGATAGAGAAGTGGCTAGCTGTGGAGAAGTATGGCTGGACATCAGTATGATCTAATGGTGATAACCTGGAGGGAACTTGGCAAACCTATTGCTTCAAATTCCTTTCTGTGACCTTAGGTGTTCAGAGATAATGAAGTCCCTTTCCTCTGGGCATAGGGAGAGTACTTCTCAAAGGAGAGGCTCAGGATCTACTTCAGGAGAGAAATATACAGGGAAAGCAAGAGAAATCTTTCTGCTTCTGCTAATTTCTCCAATTTTAAGGTGCCATACTTTCAGGGTAGTGTGCCCTGAACCACAACACTGTAATACAACAGTCTTCTATAATCCTTTTTTTCTTCAAAAGATATATAAGAGCTGGGTGTGGTGGCTCATGCCTATAATCCCAGCACTCTATGCAGAGGAAGGAGGATGGCCATGAGTTCAAGGCCAGTCTGAACTACATAGCAAGACCTTGTCTCAAAAAAGAAAAAAAGAAAAAAATATATATAAGCGAACAGGTTGATGTTATTACTTTTAGTATTATTGCTCAGTATGTGTTAGGCTCTAGTATTTTAAATCATTTTCTCCCACATATATCATTTTTTAGCATTAAGCTTATTTTCAGAGACATGTCTGCTATATTAATCAGCTCAGTAAAACTTTAGAACTCTGTCCTTCAACAAACTTTACTTTAGGCAAAGAATACTTCAAATTTTTGCCTTTCCTTATTAAGCTATGGAAACCAGCACATACCAAGGAGTTCAGTGCAATGATAATTTATTACCTACTGTAAACCAGTTTCAGATACTTTAACCCCAACAAACCTTAGCCCCAAGAGAATAGTAATACATCAATTTAGATGCAGGCATTATATTTTCCTCATTTTCCCTCAATTATTTCACTTAAGTATTTTCTACATATGATCATGACAACTGCAGGACTAAATACATAGTACCTTCTGAAGCACTCGGGAAGAGAATATTTTCACTTACCAAATTTGGGTTTTTTCAATACTATTTAAAGACTATACAGAAAATATTAACAGTTGGGAGCACATTTTGTTACGTTTGTCTACTGGCCAAAAGTACAAAGAGTAATCTTTACCCTTGTTGATTGATGATTAATTATTTTGATAATTCTGGATACAATATGATATAGAAGATTTTTTTTTAGGTATGGAGAAACAGTCAGTATTTATCCTACCGATAATGTATTTTTTTTTTTTCTGAAAGAATGCTTTGTTCCTTTGAGATTGGGAACATCAGCAAGGCTTTTAGCTGTAGGAAACTAATAGATGCTTATGGTCACAGAGCAAAGGTAACCTTTAGTCCTTTCTATAAAGATTTTTCTGTATGGCATCACCATTCAATCACTTTTTAATTGAATTAGAGGGGAAGAGTAGGAAACAGGGCTTTCTCCATGTACGGAGGGGCTGTATAATTTGACATGAGGTCCTATGAAATGGAAATAGCACAGGCCTGACATGTCAATCTGTCTTGGCAGATCTGCAAAATGAACACAAATGGATAGCACAAATCTCTAAGATGACTAAATTTAATGTCATTCATCACTCTATTTATTGCACAGTACCCTATAAACAACTGCTTGACACTTACTAAAAAGAGATTAAAGGAAAATCCCCAAGTCCAATTTGCAGATCATTTAGAGGGTAAAAGAGGCCCTTGGTGGTATTCAGTTGAATGTTTTGAGAAGATTCAAAAATCACTATAAACTCCGAATGTTAGTTGCTTGATTCATTTTAACATATCACTCCATGTTTCAAATTGCTTAATGCCTTTCTATGCCTTAGTGATATGATCCTAGGCCTGCGTCTCGAGCTTTCTCTTGCACAACTCACTCTCTATTCGGCAGCCACAGTGGCTCACATCCACCTTGAAGTCATTTGGACTTGATCTTCTCTCTGGAACACTGTTCTTCCAGGCCTCCAAATGACCAAATCATTCTCATTCTTCAAGACTCAGATTATACATGATCGTCTCACACAGTTCTCCTTTGACCCTGTCATCCAAAATACTCCATCTCTCATATATATTTTTATTTATCACAGAATTCTTACCCTATAAAATTATCTTGTTTATTTGCTCACTTCCTTATTAACTCTCTCTTTGCCCCTATGTTCTAAATTTTGTCATAGCCAGGACCTCAGATGTCATGTTCACAGCTATGTTCAAAAGCAACCTGATGCTGATTATATTACTTTGACCAAGGTAACATGTTTGTTCTACTCAGTTGTCCTTCCTGGTATACCAAAACCAAGATTGCCCAAGGTCATTACAGACTCAAAACCCAAAGACCAGCTATACCCGGAAGACACCTTTAAGAAGTAGTTATTCCCTAAGGGTTCTAAATACTACCAATAAAGATACTCGAGGGGCCGGGAATGTAGCTCAGTGGTGCCATCCCTGCCTGGCAAGCACAAGGTCTTGAGTTCAATATTTCCTTCTTTAATAAAGAAGGGGCTTAGTGCACAGCGATCATCCCAGCACTCTGGAAGGCTGAGGCAGTAGGATCACATATTCAAGCCCAGCCTAGACAACTTAGGGACTTAACAACACCCTGTCTCAAAACAAAAAAATAAAAATGCCTGGGGATCCAGCCCAGTGTCCAACACCAGTATGTGTTCAATACTGAATATTAGAAAATAAATAAAAAAGAATAGTAAATAATAGAAATGGACTTTAGCTAGTTGCTTTAAATCTTAGGTCTAGTTCAGGGCTGTGGAACTGAATGATTTAGAAGCTATTAGATTTCAAAGAAGACAAAGATGATGAAAAAATTAGTAAACATGACCTATGAAAAGGAGAAAATTATATGGTTTGGAGTGTTAACTACTCTACAGTAAGAATCCATTATATTTGTATACTATTTACAGAGTTCTTTGACATGTATAGCTCCTCTAATCTTTCAGAATGAATATTTACATTTTTATTATTATCCCTGTTTTATGGGCATAGAAACTGAGGCTTAGGGTATTTAATTAATTTGTTCAAATTTGTCACATACTTACAAAGTATAATTCAGGTTTTCTTAGTCCTATGTCCATTTTTTTTCCCATGACACCACTTAGTCATTGGTTTAATTTGCAGAGCAAGAAATTTAATTTAAATTCTGATAAGTTGTCACAGGTGACTCTCAGATATCTTTGGGATTCATTTGGAATAGATATTCATCTCTCCAGTATGGTTCAAATGAGAGTAGAAGGTACTGCTAGAGGGTAAGGGATTACTCAGATATAGTCTTTTCAAATTCTAAGATTCTATAATCTTTTAGCTATATTTTCAAATTTCAAAGTTAAATATTTCCAGTCTTAATATTCAAAATTAACCAAAAGATACCACCTTCATCATATCTGGATTTGGCTCTAGGATGTGTTCATTACATGGGCTGTGTATATTTTTATTCAATACCCTGAACTAGCAGTGTGAACATAATAGAGATGGAAAGACAGCCAGAAGGGAAAAACACAAATTTTTAAAAGAGTAACTCTGTACTTGATGTAGATTAATTCTCCATTTTAAGCTTTTCACTAACCCTGCTTGTAAACTCTAAATTTCGCAACCTAGATTCTAAACCCACAACTTGAATTTGCATATCGTCTCTATTTTTATAATTAATTTGTTATTCCTCTTTTATAGAGATTAGAAATTTGTTAAAATTTTACATGGAGAAGGTCCTGAGATTTAGCTCAGTGGCACCGCTCCTGCCTAGCAAGGACAAGGTCCGAAATTCAATCCCTGGTACCAATAAAAAAAAAAGAAAATTCACATGGAGAGCCAAAGTTAGCTTTCAGTAGCAATCACAAAGATTCTTTCTACACAACTATAAAAGTATTCAGAAGAATATAATTTTAATGATTTTTTATCATGCATTAAAATTTCTTTTGAAGACACATCAGACACACTTAGTTTACACTTGGAAGTTGAAATCTCTATAGTATGGTTTCACTTCATGATGACATCAGTAGATTATCATCTGATGATCAGTGCACTGGAGGTTTCTTTAGTTCACTTATTTAAAATTTTCCATAATTTACACTTTTAAAAATAGACTCTATAGGGCTGGGGATTTAGCTCAGTGGTTCCCTCGCCTGTCTCATAAGCCAAAGGTCCTGAGTTCAATCCCTGGTACAAAAAAATAAAATAAAAAATAAACAATAAAAATAGACTCTATTACTTCAACAATTACAAATAGATTACATGTCCTTCATTTAAAATAGGAAAATAATTTCCTAGCATATTAGAATGAGTTAGTTTGATTTGAAACCTGAGTGATTTTTTTGTAAAAATTCCAAATATAAAATGTACTTTCTCCAACTGTGACTATATTCCTTGTAAATACAAAATTGTTTCCTTATTCTGATTTTGGCATCTCGTTGCTTATATCTGAAACCAAAACTTGAATTTAGACACCTAATAGCAAAATAAATACAAGTACTTATTAACAAATCTAATCTAAGGCATGAATAAAAAAATTATGCTTCAAAGAAAAGCAACAGAAGTATAATTGGATGAAAGTAAACCCTGAATAGAAATGCAAAATGGGTTTATAGAGAAAGAAGAATTTTAATATGCCAATTTGAGATATTTTCTATAATAGAATGAAACAAAAAAATTATGGTTTAGTAGTTTTAAAGAAAATGTCAGAAACACATTGTGTTTCTTTGTGCCTAGCATATAGCAGGTCTTCAATAAGTATTTGTTGAAAGAATAACCGAACCAACAAGTCTTTATTTGAGCACTTGTTATGTGGAGGATAAAAAAACTATGACCCAGACAAAGGTTATAAAGGTTATAATTTAGTATGGGAAAGAAGAAATATAAAGAAGATACACAAATGATCACCATACATGAAAGTATGTGATAAGAATAAATGTGTTGTTAAAATACCATAACCAGAACATTTCCCATCTGGGGAGATTTTAGGGAGAAAAAAAGATCTGAGCCCGGGGCTTATAAAAATTAAGGGAGCAAAATTATTTGTTGAAGAAATTTAAGCAAATACACAGAATTGTTAAATCAATATAATTATAAGATGCCCAAGAAAGTAAAAACAAAAATTAGTGGATCAATAAATCTTGTTATAATCATCCATTCTTAATTACATTTGCATTTTACATTAATACAATGTGAGCTAGTTTGGATTCCTGCAAGCTTTTACGTCAATTAGATTTTTTCCCTTTTATTATCCATATCCCAAATGTTTCAATAATTACTCTGCCCATCATTGTATTCTTCAGGTTAAACTTCTAGCCCTAAGTCATTAGAAAATAACTTAAATAATGCAAATAATATTAACTGCTTCTAATTTTAAAATTCCTTTTAAGGATGTTGAACAGTAGAATACTCATTTTTTCTTCCTGAGAGCAAAGAACTTGACATTTTTCTTTGTTTCATACTAGGATATCTTTGTGAGGAGGAATTGGTACTAGGAAATGTTGATTTCATCAGGGTCAGGAGATGTGTTAGAAGTAAGGCAAAATGATTGCCCCATCTAGGAGTTTGATGCCCATCTTGGGAATGATGTGAAGATCACTTTGATCTTAAGCTAGTTTTCTCATTCCTCTATCATGTAACTTCTGCCTAATCCACTTTCTTATTTATCAGACAGAGCCTAGACCAGCCTGTCCTCCTATTTCATTGCTTTCATCTTTTTTCTTTACTGAGTATAGAAGGATAATTCAGGTTTTGTTCACCACTCTATATGCAACTACTTCCCTAGCCCACAGGCTTGAATGAGTAGCCATATGAATGTTTGCTGAATAAATTATAACTACTTGCTTTGGGAAAAGTGCACTCATCTAACTATACCATTCTAAGAAAAAAATAGTACAGGAAGATTAATCTGACTCCTGAGTGTACACAGTGCATGCTGAAATAAAATGCAAATAGACTTTCATTATTCAGTGCTTTGGAATATTTCTACTGCTACTCTTCCTAGCCTTTCCTAGGAGGACAGAAGACTTGGGGTTTACCTCTCCACTGCCTTTTCAATACTTACTAGCTGTGTAATTTGGGCTAGTGAACTGAACTTCCTGAGCTTCAAGGTCACTCCATATAAAATGTGACTAATAATATCTTGTCTATTGAAAGGCAGAAAGTTACATGAGAAAATCTATTGGTCCAATTTATGATGGAGATGTGAATGTAATTTTTATAAATTGATGTAGAAAAATAAATGCTGAGTTTTTTGTTGTTTGCTTATTGGTTAAAACTAAAGAATTACTAAACAAACAAACAAAAAAACCCTAAAGAATTACTGCAACTAATTTCACAAGAAAATTCCAAAACCTTTGAACTTAAAAATAATATATATGAATGTAAACATATCTCTCTATATTTTTTAAGTAAAAACTTATGACACCTACTTAATAATGTTGATTTTAATACCATGGGTTAGAAAAGTGTAACGCATGAATTTTTTTTTTTCTTTTCTTTTTCTTTTCTGATTTTTGGAAACAGGGTTTCACTTTGTAATTCAGGCTGGCCTTAAACTCACTATGTAGCCCAGGCTGGACAAAGCAATTCTTCTGCCTCAGACTCCAGAGTGCTGAGATTACAGGCATATGCCACCACACCTGGCTAATCCATGAAAATTTCTAGACACAAATCCAGATTAAAAAACTTCCCATATATAGTTGTATCCTTAGCTATTTGATAATATATTCTGAAGCATTAAAATTTTAAGAAACATTCCTAATGCCTTTCCAATACAATAATTATAGAATACTTTTATTGGTAAACTTTGTTTTATGTGCACTGAAATGTACTTCACTTTTTTTATTCCTTCAGTAAAGTTGCACTTAATGTCTGCTACTGTATTAGGAGCTGCAACTGTGGCATTGTGTAAGAAACGACTGCCCAGTATAAATCTTTCGTCTTTTACTAAAGAAACCACTGCCCACTCAAAGAGATAAAATTTTCTTATGAGAATTAGGCAAATGAACAGACTATTAAAATATTGTGCTGTAATTACTATGGTAGGCTTGGCCTGCTTTGGGAGCATGTGGAAGCTTTCTAGACCCAGCCAAAGGTAGGGGAGTCAAAAAAGGCTTCCTACAGGAGGTAGAATCAAGGTTGATTTATGTCCTTCCTAGAGAGAGCAAAATGCAAACTATTCCAACATTTAATGTGAGGCATATAGTAAGAATTTGTTGTTTGGTTATACCATGTACTTAGTACTAAATGGAACTGCAAAACACATTACTCAGGCTTGGCTTGGTATCACATGCCTGTAATCCCAACACTCTGGAGGCTGAGACAGGAGGATTCCTTTGCCCAGCCTGGGCTACATAGTGAGTTACAGACATGTCTCAAAAAACCACAAACCAAAACCCAAACCAAAAAAACCCAAACCAAAACAAAGAAAGTTACTGAGACTAGAGCTGGGAAAAATAGGTTATGACTAGAAATCTGGTATTTACTAGTAGAATTTCTGGAAACTCTAAATGAAAAGGCTGAATGTAATGTGTTAAGTGACAATGCTAAGACTTTTTTCTGACAGGGTGATATACTTAGGCTAAGTAATAAGACAGACAATTTGAGCTGTATATATAAGCTTGCTCATAGAAAGATCAGTGCAACTTGCTATTTCACTACTTAAGTGTAAAATGTGTGACAAACTACCCAGTCTGTTAGCAAAAATGTATTGAGATGTGGTGATTGTTTTTATCTTTTTTACATTGGTATATTTCTCTTTTTATTAAGTTTATTGGTACAATTTAGATATGCGTAATGATTACATTCACATAGGGAATTTATACTTATACATGATATATCTTTTTTGTTTTTTGGGGTACTGGGGATTGAATTTGGGTCCTTGTGCTTGCAAGGCAGGTGCCAGAACCACTGAGCTAAATCCCTGGCCACATGATATATCTTGATTCTTCTTTTTTCCCATTCCCCTCCCCTACCTTCAACTCCTCTTCCCCTCCTTATTTACAAAAGCTTTGTTTTCATGTTATCTTTATTTTCCCTTTTTTTTTTCTTTTCCCTTCCTTCTTTTCTCCTTCCTTCCTCCTTAGGGCCCTTCCCAATTGTCTATTTTCTTCCTATTTCACAATGCCTATTATACATTTTGGTCCTTATTTACATTTTCAGTTTCTCACACTAGAGAAATAATGTGATATTTACATGTGTCTCTGATGTATTTCACTTAAAAATATGATCTCAGCCAGGGATTTAGTTCAGTGGTTCTGCCACCTGCCTTGCAAGCTCAAGGTCCCAAGTTCGATTGCCGGTACCAAAAAAAAAAGATCTCAAGGGCTGGGGATTTAGCTCAGTGGCACTGTGCCTGCCTCAAAAGCACAAGGTCCTAAATTTGATCTCCAATACTAAAAAAAAAAAAAAAGAAGAATATGATCTCAAAGTGCATCTATTTACCATAGTTTTCTCAAGTTTTTCCTTCTTTATGGCTGAGTAGTACTCCATTGTATAAAAAAAACTTCATTCATCAGTTGATGGGCATTTGGGCTATTTCCAAGACTTAGCTGTTACAAACTGTGCCACTATGTAGTATGATACTTTCAATTCTTTTGGGAAGATATCAAGAAGGGGGATAGCTGGGTCAAATAGAACCTCTAGGCCTAGGTTTTTGAGTGATCTCCACACTGATTTCCACAATAGTTGCACCAGTCTACACTCCCACAAACAGTAGAGAAGGGTTCCTTTTTCCCCACATCCCTGCCAGCATTTGTTGTTGGTTAATTTCTTGATAATAGCCATTCTTCCTGGTGTGAAGGGGAATCTTAGCATTGTTTTAATTTGCATCTCTTGAATGACCAGTGATATTGAACATTTTTTTCATATGTTTATTTGCCATTGGTACTTCTTCATCTGAGAAGTGTATATTCATTTCAGATGCCCATTTTTACATTTGGTCTTTAAATTTGAGGGGTTAATTTTTTTCAGTACTTTATATATTT
>NW_004624940.1:1196503-1211751 GCF_000247695.1 Heterocephalus glaber | reverse complement strand
GGGGACTGAGCTTTGGAGGCGCCCGCGCAGCTAAGTGGACCTCACCGTGCCGTGGGCGTGGCCTGGCCAGCCGCAGGAGCTTCAAGCTGCTTGTCTTGTCTCACAGGCCGGTTGCCTCAGCCTAGAGAGCCGGCGTGGATTTTTTTAAAAATTGAAATATTAAAGCTTAAAAGCAGTATATAAGATATATAGTCACATTTTTTGTGAAACTTTGAGCAAAAGTATGGCACCAAGGGGATCATAAATAACTGACATCTATGCTTGCAATTTTTATTCAAAACTCTTGGCCATTTAACAAAAACCAAACACATTTTTTAAAAATTATTTTCATCTCTCTATAAGGGATTTTTGTTTTGTGCTTGTTTGTTGGTGGATCAATTTTTTTTTTATGATACTAAAATCTCTGAAATAGCAGGGCTGTTTTCCACATTTAACCACTACTGAATGAGGAGAAAATGTTTCCAAACCTTTAAAAAAAAAAAGTATTTATTTACCAGGTTGCCCTTTTTCCAGAGGATAGACAGGAAGGGCAATCAATCCACTTACTTCTTAAGTATTTTTATCTCTCAAAGTGGCATAAAGAGAATTATTAGGCAGAATTTTTAAAGTACACACAAAGAAATAGAGTGCAGGCCTTCAAGAGAGAGGTTCATTATTTTCTGGAACTGGGACTATTCCCTTTTTTGTTGGGGGGCAGTGGCTTGTGGAATTTGTGAATCTATAGGAAGTTCTCTTGGTTTACCAGAGAAAAGTATGGCTGTTCCACTTGTAGAAAGACAATGAATTATTTTACAGGTGAAAGAATGGCCCATTTTATAGGAGAAAAGCACAGGAATAATGCATTTTATTATTGTTTTTAAAACGAGTGATGTTTTCACCCAAAACATTCTATGAAACTTTTAAATGTTTCTCTATTGTAAGGTCAGGTTTCTGCCCTTTACCAACTAAACTAATTTATGGATTTACATCTTTAAGCTATCTGGGTGTAATGAACCTGTAAGAAAATCAAGTTAGAAGAACAGATCTGATCTTTGTCTCAGCAGATAGACTTCTCTAGGAAGAAGAAATGTACAGTGGAACCTTGGCTTACAAACTCAATTCGTTCTGGAGATTTGGTTGTAACTCAAGTTGGTCAGTTAAAGGCTCAGGCCTTCAAAGTCTCTCTCCTGTACACAGGCAGATCTCAGTGTCCTTAGAGAGACACTGGCCCAGGATTTCTCAAATAACCCCACACAGGAAAAGATGTTGTAATGTTCCTTCCAGAACTCTTTAAGGGTTAAATCTGTATCTGAGACCATCTGGAAGCATAAGTGGCCGGCATTTGGGTCATAACTAAAGACTTTGGTTATAAGTTAAAACTAAAACTCCAGTCGTAACCCAAGTTATTCATTTGTCAAGTGGGCCATGACTTGATGGTCCACTGTACTAGACTAGAAGGGCAGGCAGAGCAGGCAGGATGGGACAGGGCAGGCAATCTACAAAGGTCAAAATTTTAACTGATAGGAAAAGCTCTTAGTAGGCCACTGGAGAAGACTGACAGGAGGGAAAGCCCAGGCAGATAGGAAAATTATTTCTGAAAGACCAAGTCCTTTAAATCAGATTCTTTTACCCAAGTTCAAGCTGTTATTTAATTTAAGGTGTAATTTTCCACAGTACCAAAAAGTATTTAGCTTTCTACCATTGAGGTTCATGTACATTTTATTAAACTTTTTTAAAAAACATCTTTATGGCAGCATCTAAAGGCAAAATTACAACAAATTTAGAGATGCAGCTGGCTTTTGTTCACAATTCATGAAAATCAGGGCAGCCTCCATTCCATAAAATAGGGTGAAGGCTCTCACTGAGCAATGGAAGAGCAGTGAATTTTGTAAGGTGGGGACAAGGAAACAGGAGAATAGGAAAAAAGTTTTTAAAAAACCAGATTGGTTAACAAATGTTACTTCACTTTACTCTTTTTTCTTTTTTTTGGTATTGGGGATTGAACTCAGGACCTTGTGCTTGTGAGGCAGGCGCCTGAACCACTGAGCTAAATCCCCAGCCCTTAGCTTACTCTTCTTGTAAGTACAAAGCTCTGGAGACTTCCTCAATTATACTACCACTCAGGTAGACTGGAATCTCCTGTTTTCAGGAAACAGCTGTTGGGGGAATCTATCTGCTTTATTAGTTTCAGTTTAATTATGGAGCCTGTAGCATGAATGACTTCATTTTGGTTCGGTCTGGTTTGTTGGTGCCTAGTACAGGACTCAATCCAAAACAATAATTTTCCGTGATTTTTGTTTAATATAGACATAATGTAAATACATAAATATTTGGTTAGTATTTTATATATCATTCTTCTTAGCATGTGTACCCTGTAGGCATTAATTAATGCCCAATTTCTTTTTACGAATATTCATTATACATTGCTTTCTCCTTTATATGTGATTTTTCTTCTTAAATTTTTTTTATCTTTCTGATACACTGTCTTCTATCTCTGTAGTTTAGAAGCTAATTATTTCTTGAGCAGGAACTTGTTTAAAAAGAGATGTACCCTCTTGCTTAATACTGATGACAAAAGAGTCATAGTTATATATTTATAATACAGTATTATTCAGTCATAAATAAAAATAAAGTCCTGTCATTTACAGCAAAATGGATGGAACTGGAGGACATTATGTTAAGTATAAAAAGCCAGACACACAAAAAAGCAAGTACTGCATACTCTGCTACATATGGAAGTTTTGCTTTTTTAAAAAAAAATTTATTTGTTTAAATTTACCTGAGTGTAGAAAAGTGATTACTTGAAGGTGGGGAGAAGGGGAAGGGTGGATAAAAGGAGGATGAATTCGATCAGTTTGCATGCTATATGCATTGAACCCCATTAATATGTACAACTAATACAGGTTAAACAACTTTCAAAACTTTAAAAGGATAAAAGATTTATAGTGACAGTAGGGAAAGCAACATATTTAGTTATCAATGAAATACAGTAAGGAGGGGAAACATATTAATAATAAGAAAGTACAGGGCCAGGATTTAGCTCAGTGGTTCCGCTGCCTGCCTCACAAGGGCAAGGTCTCAAGTTCGATCCCTGGTACCAAAAAAAAAAAAAAAGAAAGAAAGAAAGTACAATAACCTGGCAGCTAAACAACAGATTGAAAACACAAACTATAAATGGGAATTTTGACCTCAACTCTGTTTTGAGCTTGCCCTCTTCAGTTGTCTTTATATAGAATGGAGTAAATATAGCTAATCAATTTTGAGAGATAGTTTCAAGGAATGTTGCAAAGAATAATAAGGTGCAATAGTCACAAACATAATTTTCTAGAGAGAATGAATTCAAATCAGCTGGATATCAAAAATATATTTTTTAAAATGTTTATTCACGCAACCTTTTTTCTAATGGTTAATTATCTCATTTTACTTTATGATTATCTTTTTTGTCATATTACTATTGCCAAGGTGGCATATTATAAATGACAATTAGAGAAATTCAGTTCAGAAAAAAATTACATTTTGGACTTTGTAATAACATCGAGAAGATTCATGATATAAAAACTGCGTAGTTAGTTATTTATGTCAGTAGTTGAACACATTTCTTTTTTTTCTTGACTAGATTTTTAAGGTCATTTATATTAGATCTTTCTTTGGTAACTCATACATATAATTTTTTCTTTTGAATATAATCCATTGTACATCATAATATATAGCTTTGAAAAGAATTTTTTAAAACTTAACTTTAATAAATAGCTACATTGAATACTAAAACACAATGGGTCAATTATTTGTGAAAGAGCTATTTCAAAAAGCATAGCATACTTCAGAAAATGTACTGTCACTAAGTTATTTACCTTTGTCTTAAATAACATTTTCCTGGCCGGGGATTTAGCTCAGTGGTTTTGCCACCTGCTGTGCAAGCACAAGGACCTCAGTTCGATCCCCGGCACGCACGCACACAAAAATAATAACATTTTCCTTTTTCATTAAAAAAATAGTTACGCTGCAACACAATAACATTACTACAGCAGTGGCATAGAAAAAAACAACTTTGCATTATATTCATTTTCTGCTATGCTGTATAGCATTCTATGGCTTATGGATTAGTAGAATCATTAAACTAATAATATTGTTTATTTTTGTTGAGATTTATTGAGATTTAAGTGATCTTTGGTCCCCTCCAAACTGAGGATAACATAGATTCACATTCTAAGAAACTTAATATATTAAAACCCTCAAACAACAATTCTAAATACTAGATTATGGGCTGATGTGAAAAGTAAAACTATTATTTACAGAGTTAGTTAGTTTTTCACAAAAAATATCTAGGGAACAACAAAAATTTATTTACAAATGGCTCTCATTCTGCTCTCTGTGGGAGGATACTTAGTTTCTATCTTTGTTTCCCTCTGACATTGTAAATAGGATAGATAAGTGAATTTTGGAAAATCAGATATCTAGTTTATTTCATTTTTTAAATATTAGGTACTAAGTCTGCTTATAATCTACCATAAACAATTGAATTATCGTTAACTTATTTTATCTTTACCATTGACCAATGCAACACTCAAAGCTTACTCTATCACGAACATCTTATAAAATAGGTATTGACTTGCATTTTGAGAAGCCTAAAAAAGATGAAGGAAGGATTCATTTGTTAAACTTTGGAGACATTCGAGAATGTTGATTTGTTACAGATTGAGGTACAGGAGCTGTAAAACTTAATGACGTTTAAGTCACATGAAACATTGATTCCAAGAATCCAAGGAAATAAATTGGGCCCAGTTACCTCTTCTTGTGAGCACAGACTGTACACAGACCCTCTTCCAAATCACAAACATAAGGCAGTGTTACAGGTCAGATCGTGGGTCCTGATTATGAGTCAAAAGCATGCCCTTTACCGAAAGACAGTAATGTATTTATTAGCTGTTCAAATAGCCCTAGAAATCCACAGGCTTATTTAATGCTTTCATTAAAATAATGTCAGCAAAATCCATTTATGTACTTTCTTTTATATATGGTCAAAATTATTTTCCTCTAAACATAGTAAGAATTGTAGCTTGTACTTGTCCATGTCTTGGAAAATACATACAAAAAAATTCTGCTTCTTTAATACTGAAAAACAACACATGCATATATGCAGAATATAAACATATCTTAGTTTGGCCACAGTAAATAATGGAAGTATTCTGATATAATATATCCTCAATGACAAGTCCTATGACTTTTTCTTCCTTTGTAGAAAATACTATATTCTAAAGTGAGGCTATTAATGAGTTTATTGTCCTAGCATATAGTTGCCCAATCTGTGCTCCATTTAGCTTAAAACAAATTTTTCATTACGAGCTTTCCACAATAAATTGGAAGGTATTTTGAGAAAATGTTTTAAGAATATCTAAAATTAGTGACTAATCATCCTAATTCAAACTGACAAATGCTGAGATGTACTATTACACCTCATCCACGCCTTTTTGCTTTGAAATTTTTACTTAGCTCTCCAAGATGCTTTGAGGGAAGCCATTCTCTGAAGGACAAAAAAAGCTATAATTACTTTAAAAAGTGTTTTAACAGCAAATTTAAATTTAATATAGGTGTGCGTCAAACCTATCTTAAGGCATAGAGAGAAAAAAAATAGGTTTTATAGTATGTGCTCTATAAGTAAATTCTACTCCATTTCCTTCTTGCAAGTATTCTAAATTTAATGTCATTTTACTAGGCAATTGAAATTTACATTTCTCAAACCATCAGAATAATAATACAATAAAAAATAAATATCAAGAACTATTTTCTTTGCTTATAGTATTTCATAAATGTGCTCTTATTCTTACTTTGCTTAGGGAGGTCTAAAATATAAAATGAAAGGGAGACTGGAGAGCCACAATTTCCCATGGAAGTATTCAGATATTTCAAATAGTGTTATATGTTTTGGGCCAACAAATTAACCTTTACTTCAGTTTAAATATATATATATAGTTTAGATTCTATATATGTAGTGATATTAACAATTAAACCCTGGGACGCTCTATCACTGAGCTACATCCCCAGCCCTTTTGTATTTTGCTGGCCTTGAACTTGTGGTCCTAAACCTCAGCCTTCTGAGTAGGTAGAATTAGAGGTATTTGCTGCCACCCTTAGCTCAGATTATTTTTGAAATAAGTGATTTTTGTAAGATGATGGCAGGGCTGATATGTCAAAGCATGAACAGATATTTTCTTTCCAATGACCTACAGAGGTCAAAACAAAAATACACATGGTATATGTTTTCTGTATTTGTGTCAATAGTTTTGACACTAAAAGGAGACTAATTCTCTCTTTTAAGTAATTTCTCTTTTAACTGCATTTTCTTTCTTTTTTTTTTTTTTTTTTTTGGTACCAGATCGAACTCGAGTACTTGTGCTTGCAAGGCAAGCGACAGAACCACTGAGCTAAATCCCCGGCCCTTAACTGCATTTTCTATCAACAGTAAATTTCATTTTAATAGGTAAGATGTCAAAACATAATAAAATGATAACAATCATAGGCTACTTTTTATCTTACAATTTAAGCTAAGAGCAACATTCACATATAAATAATTTGCTGGTAATAAATTAGTTTTCTCAGCATATGAAATATTACTTTAATTTGGTGAGTTGGTTGGTACATTAGAGCTTTCACTGGAGTAGAAAAAGTTCAGAAAGCTTAATTCCTTAAAGGTTTATGTAATGGTACCAAAATCCTTACTAAGCCCTTTTCTCTGTTAATTGTAATGTTGATGATCAGATGAATTGCAAATTTTTTAATTGAGCATAATAGTTATCTGCAAGCCAGTATGAAGCATACCACTGAATGAATTAAATTTATTGCCATCAAAAACACTGTTTTCAAGGCTTCCTATTCAATGCTTGCCTAATGAAATTCTTTTTGTGTTCAAAATTTTCTTTTAAGAGAAAAAAACTGTGATTCTGGTAGAACAATAATTGATTATTTCTTCTAAACTAATGACCGTGAATCACTTGAACCTCTGAGCTATATATATTTTTCATGCAGCATTCATCTCTTCTCTTTCAAATAGTCCAATGGAAATTTTTAGTTAGAATTTATTCTTTTTTATTAGAATTTATTCTTTAATGGTACCAGAAACGGTATATTAACAATGAATACCTGCATTTCTATACTTTAAACACTCAATTGAAAAAATACTTCAGATCAATAAATTAGGGATATTTTGCACTAGTAACAACTCATATTTATTAAACACTAGGTGCTCAGCACCACTTTAAGAGTATTTCATGCACATTTCACTGCCTTTGTAGAAAAACATTTTGCACTCTTAATATTGCCATTAAAAAGATAAGGAGGGCCGGGGATTTAGCTAAGTGGTTTTGCCTCCTGCTGCGCAAGCGTAAGGACCTGAGTTCAATCCCCAGTAGCAAGAAAATAAAAAGAAATCTAACTCTGGGCTGGGGATTTAGCTAAGTGGTTCCGCAGCCTGCCTCACAAGTGCAAGGTCCCGAGTTCGATCTCCGGTTCCAAAAAAAAAAAAAGATGAGGAAACAGTCACAGAGAGGTCCAAGAAATTAATCCGATATCATACAGTTCATAATTACCATAGCTGACACAACTTCTTTAGCAATTTGCTCCATAAAGTCTCCTATTTTTGTGCTCATAAAATCATTATTTTTATGTTTAGTCTTCATTAACTGTGAGTATTATACTGACACTTGGTCAAAAGCAAAAATGTATTCTTAGCCTGAATAAGCAGTTAAAAAAGAATTGAGTTTTTCTTTTGAGCTTAGCTTGCTATTACTAATCTAATAGTGTGAGTTCAATGTGTATAATGATATGTGTTTAACTAAAACTTAAATTTATGCATTATATTAAATTTATAGCTAAATATATACATTTGTGGCAGAGAGATGATTAATACTCCCTGCAAGCGAATCGATAGACTATTGGAATGAGCTGGGCATTGCTTTTAGTCAGTTTTGCCTGAATAAAATATACTCAGAACAAAATATTCCTTCACAAAACCAATCGGTTTTATAATTAATCCATGAGTTTAACTGGAGAACAGATCTGAATACAAAATGGACTTTAAAGTTCACCCCTTTTCAAAATTATTGAATATATTAATTGAATATATCCACTATGGCATGCTATGTAAACCATGGGCTGGCCTTGTCATCTGACTTACATCCTTTGATTTCTGAAATTGTTTTAGTACATAATTTTAATTAGAAAGTATCTAATAACTTTCCACCATACAAATTTGTTTCTGTACAGTTCTTAATACATGGTGGGAGAAATCAAACTGAGATTAACTTTTTAATTTTTATGTATGGCCATTGGTATATACAGAACAGAAGGAAAACATCCTAGAATGTTTTTTCTACCAAAAGTATTGATGAGTCTTTACAAATAAATTTCAGATCAATTTAAATGAACACTCCATAAAAATGACAAAAACAACTACATGTAAATGTGATTATAGTCTTTATTTTAAGATCCTATATGATTGATCTCAAAATAAAATTAAAATTATCATCAAAAATAAATATTAAAATGAGGATTTTGCTATGTTACTAATAAATTATACTTTTTAATTAATAAACTGAAGATTCAGAAACTTTTAGTCGGTAGCATTTTACTACAAGATTTGTATTTGACCTTTCCTTTAACTTTTAATTCAACTAGTTTTACATTTCCAATGTGATTGCATTGAGCAAATTATGATGTTTATTTCTTCAGTAGTTAAATTGATCTATTATGGCTATGGAAACATGTAGTATTCCTTAGTATGTAAATATTTTTAAATACCAAAAAAAAACCATAACACTTTCAGAATATTTCTTTCATCATTAGAAGTACTGTTATACTGTAGTCATTGACATTATTGATGTGGTCTATATTTTTAAGAAATTGGCATATACAGTAATGGGCTGAGACATTACCATTATTCACAGCGGGCAGCTCATTGGAAAGTGAAAATAAAATATTCAAATACTGTTGCAATCTCTTTTTTAAAAATAAAGATAGGTGTATTCACTTGGAACATTCTTGAGAATGAATGTAATATCCACCTGTCCTAAAGCCTGTTCATAGGAAATGAATAATTGCAGTCCTCAAATATTTATTTTTTGTTTCTTTTTCAATGACAGAAATGAAAAAAGGTCACTACAGTTTATATGACTATGTATCAAAAACTATCAGAATTCTGTTATATATTAGTAAATGAGATATAAACAATACAAAAGTATCTGGAGTATTTACCTTTATGAGAGAAGTTTTACACCTGAAAACAGACAATAAAATGCTTGGACAACAAAATAAAAGTTTACCTGAAATATGATATAAAATAAAGTTTCATGCACTTAGATAAAAGTTCATAAATATTTCAATATTATTTCTGGATTAAATAAATTCATATGTGTCTGGAGGCGTAGCTTAGTGGTAAAGCATTTGCTTAGCATGTACAAGGGTCTGAGTTGAGTCCCCAGCAACACAAAAAATTGAGTAAATAAATAATAAATAAATAAATTCATATGTAATCATTTAATTGTGCTAAACTATCTTTAAAGAAATGTGTTAGCTATATGACTTGGGCAGTTTTCTTAGCGTCTCTGTGAAATGGGATATTCCTTACCTTTAAAATGGAGATAACATGTTTAAAATAAAGATCATATAAAATATTGTAATTACATACCTACTTCTAAATTAACTACAGCCAATTTGCCACTAAGAATATTCATAACATTTTTAAATACACATAAACATCCTCTGCTTTCAATTAAGTTATGTGCATTTATTTTGTATATTTTCAAATATAACTTCAAAAAATATAGCAGCCATATATACATGTATAATAAAGATAATACAGAGAAATTGAAATTATTAGACATGTTGCAGTTTGCTCTTCTTTTTCTTTTTTTTTTTTTGCTCTTCTTAACTGGATTGTTTGGTCTATGTTTTCTGGTTTACATTTTCATTATTAAAAAATGGTACAATAATAAATTAAGGTTATCTTAACTAGAACAAAATTAATATGGGCCCAGAGGTTCATTCAATTAAATCCTTAATGATTAGTAGGTATGTTAGTCACAATCCCTTTGCTGGGTCAAAATACCTAACACCCACAACTTAAAGGAGCAGAGACTTATTTGGGGGGATTCCATTCATGCTCAGCCAGTTCCACAGCATGGTGGAGGAAAGCTTCTCCCATCATGGCAGCAAGGATACAGAGAGAGAAGGGAGGACCCCGGGAGGAAACTATATCCTTCCAGGTCATGGTCCCAGTGAACTGCCTCTTCCATCAAGGGCCTACCTCCTAAAGAGGGACATTTTAGATCTAAACTGTAATAGCAGGAATTAGTTAAAATTTTGCTTCCCATACTGGGCCTTAAACTTCTATGTTTTTCCACTAGCCAGTTTTTCAAGACAAAAGCTGTTCTCCAGTTGTCAAAGAGATAAATTTGAAACCTGTATGATTAATTCTTTTTTGGGGGGGGGCAGAGATAAGATTTATTGATGAACTTGTTAGAGAGGAGGGGCAGCACAATGGAAGCCTTCAGGAGTGCAAGGCCCGCCACTTGTCCAGGGGGCCTCTGTTCGGGATATATTTCACCCCACAACCATCAGGGATGAGGTGCTTCTCAGCCACCATGTCTTCAAATTCATCTGCATTGAACTTGGTGAAGCTCCACTTCTTGGAGATGTGAATCTTCTGGCGGCCAGGGAACTTGAACTTGGCCCTGCGTAAGGCCTCGATCATGTGTTCCTTGTTCTGCAGCTTGGTGTGGATGGACATGATGACCTGTCCAATGTGAACCCTTGCCACTGTGCCCTGGGGCTTCCCGAAGGTACCCCGCATGCCTGTCTGGAGCCTGTCAGCCCCAGCACAGGTTCTTAAAGTTACCAAAGACTATAATTGGTCTAAAGCAATAACACACTCTATCTCATCTTAATGATCTTAATCAACTTTACTTTGGGGGTAGACTCTATATTGAATAATAAATTTAAAATAACAGTAGAAGTAAATTATTTTGCCAAATTTGTATATTTTTATAGTAAACATAATTGGTGTCTTTATTTTCCTATAACTGTTTTCAATAGATTTGATGGTAAGGGTATGAATGCATTAGGTATATATGATATTAAACTAACATATGTGCTTGCTTCGGCATCACATACACTAAACTAAACTAACATAGGTTTTTAAAATAAGATTAAGAAATCTAAAGTAGGCCGGGAATTTAGCTGAGTGGTTCTGCCGCCTGCCTCGCAAGTGCAAGGTCCTGAGTTTGATCCCCGGTATCAAAAAAAAACTAAAAAAAAAAAACAACTAAAGTAATTACACTACAAAAAGTCTTTTGGCAACTATCTCTTCTGGATCTTCATCCCCAAGAAAAGGGGTACAAATAAAATCAGCAAAAAAGAAAGTCATACTTCATTTGGTATTTGATATTTGACACCTTTTTTTCCCTTTTTTGGCTGTGCTGGGGGATCTAACCCAGGGCCCCGTGCTAAACAAGTACTTCACCACTGAGCTAAGTCCCCAGACTGTATTTGATGTTCTTGAATCCTACCGTTCTATTTTTTTTGGTACTGGGAATCAAACTTAGGACCTTGCACTTGGCAGGCAAATGCGGCACCACTGAGCTAAATCCCCAGCCCCTTACCATTCTTATTATTGTATAATTGGGATCATATGGCATTTGAGGCTTTATTTTAAACAAATAACATCAAGATTAAGTAGAAGAACATGGACATAAAGCTAAGTATTTGTTTTGAGCTATGTGATAATATGATATGTGGTAATATACATAAGAGTAACAGTGGTTATGTATAGGTGTTAAAATGACCTGGGATTTTTTAACTTTTTTCCTTTTTGTTTGTCAAATTTTATACAATGAGCATGTATCTTATTTATAATTAATGGGAATAATGAGTTATATTTTAAAATATTAGGAACTTCTTTGCTGCAAAAATTGAAAGAAATCTCAAAATTCTACTTCTATAACTGAAATTTTCTGTCTCCTCAGTCTCTGAAAATATATTAATAAGATTTATAATATATTCTAATAAGAAAGCACATTAGCCACTGACTGCTTCGAGGCTGTTTTGTGAATCTTTGAACTCCTACCTTGTTAGGGCCAGTAGAGAACAGCTCTAATTTCACCAGTTCTGTTTTTCCAAAGGCAGTGCCCTATCATGGAGCAGCCAAATATGTCTGTAGGTTAAATAAGGCTCAGAGTCTGTAATCAGAGCCCAGGAAAATGCTCCATACCATATCTTTCCACCTATTTTATAGTCTAGTTTTCCAGGATATTCTACCAAGAAGATCTTTAGGAATTTCCCTTAAGAATAACATATGGTTTGTCCTATTCAGTGTCTGAAGCTATGTTTCTATGGCAACTGTAGCAACCTAAATGTTAAAATCTGAAACTCTCCGTAGTTACCATTTCTCATGTTAACAACAAACTTTTTTAGGGAGACTTCTCTCATACTAGTAACTTGGAAGAACTGAGTCATTTTCCAGAATTTATGTTTTTCTAAACTTACAATAGGAATAAAAGGAAAAATGTGTCTTCTTTATCTGCTTCTCCAGGTCAAACAGATTTTTCATTGAGTTTCTACTCAAATTTCCCCAAATAGTAAATTTAACAATTTGAAGTAATGTATTTATTATGTGTGATCAAGTTTGATCAATAAAAATACATAATATATGGGCCGGGGATTTAGCTCAGTGGTTTCACCGCCTGCTGCACAAGCGCAAGGACCCGAGTTCGATCCCCGACACCAAAAAAAAACAACAACAAAAAAAACCGTGATATGATGAGACACTTTATATTGCATAATGTCTTTAAAATTATATTTATTAGTTTATGGTTTTATATAAGTTTCCTGATAATTCTTCAAAATAAATAGTACGATTATTACATGCACTGCACAGATGTGTGATTAAGTTATGGGAGGAGTGTTTTGCCTACGATCACAGGCGTATTAAAAACAGAAGTAGTTCTAGAGATTGAGTTTTCAGACTTTAAACCTTATACTATCTGCCAGATAGATGGCTTTTCTAATACTATATTCATTACTGTGGCCTAAGAAGAGATGAATCTTAGATTCTGTTTCACATTTTCATACTCTGTTCACAGTGGACCATGAATGCAAAATCATGTTTATCTAAAGTTCAAAGAAATATAGAATTGTAGTTAGTTTGATTGGAGCTAAATGTACTAGTCTTGTGCCAGCTGTGGCCTTTTTCTCCTACACTGCGTCTACAAAAGAAGCAAACTAGAGACTTTGTAAATATTACATTAGCATTTTCCACAACATAGATAATAAAAATCTAGCATCATAATTATTAAAAAACTTGCATATTCAGTAGCAAGTGCTCTGCATTATTTAATACAGCAAGATTAAAGGATTGTATTCATGTGTTATAGGTACAAACCTACTTGTTATATAAAATAGACAAAAAAGTCTGACTTGGTTAATTGCAACAGTCTGACAATAGGAGTTCTGGTTAAATCCTTCTTTTTTAAACTCTCAACATTTATAGTTGTACACCCTTCTAAAATGTGAGAATCGTCTATATTGGTTTTAGTCAAAGACCTATTCTGTCATTTATATAAATGAGAAAATTCCAAAGGATACCAAAGAGGTTATTACTTATATATATATATAGGCTCTTTTTTTTAGTTAAAAAAAATTTTATTAGTACCTGTTTACAAGAAGCCATGCACAGTGGTACATGCCTGTAATCCCAACACTCTGTGAGGCTGAGGCAGGAAGATTGCAACTTTGAGCCCACCCTGGACAATTTAGTCACTAATTCCCTGTTTAAAAAAAAGAAAAAAGACTGGGGAATGTGGCTCAGTGCAAAGCCCCTAGGTTCAATCCCCAGTACTGGGGGGAAAAAAGTAGAAAATAACTGGGCATGGTGGCCCATGACTGTAGTCCCAGCCACTCAAAGAAGAAAGAAAAAGGAAATGTAGAAAAGGACCTTTGGAAAGGTATAGTCTAATTTTCTTGTGTTGCATGTGATCTAACACATGCTTGTTGATTTTATATTCTCTCCTTGACAGTTCCAAAGTAGGCACCTTTGGCATTTACATTATTCATTTATTTCCCAGGGTTTGCTGTAGTACAGTGAAATAATGATTGATCATGTAATATGTGATAACCTGAAATAGTTGTAGCTTCCCCAGGTGCCAGAGAGAAATAACTTAACCCCTGACATCTTGATCATTTCATTAAACAAAAATCCAAAGTAGTGGCAGTTGCCAAAAACCCTGAAAAATCACTGTAATAATGGAGAGATTATAACAGGGCTTAAGGAATATTTTTGACAACCATATCTAATATTGAGAGTAGGAACTATCATCCCTGAAAATCATTTACTAGCCATCCTAAATTTTGTCTGTGGATTTCCAATACATACAGGGAAAAATGAATAAATGAAATTGACCAATCTAACAAGATGACTAGGCAAAAAGTCTGCCTCTCCAACATACAAAATTCTCTTTAATCTTGTGATACAATTACCTTTGATCATCCATAGCTATTATTTCATCCTGAAAAGAGAAATGTGTTCCATTTCAGCTTTCTGAGGTTTAAAAAAAACCCCACTTTGAAAGAAGAAAATAAAAGGATCATTTGGGCTGCAAAATGACTCCATTTTTATGGATATTGAAAAAATTCACTGGTAAGAAAACATTCGGGAAACAAAGAACTCATTGTGATCTGCAGAAATAACAACTTTCAAATTGCAATATAGATTTTTTTCTTGTATGGGATTTATTAATTGTGGAAAGACTTGTGAGAGTTTTAAAATTGGAAAATGGAAAGTTATGTCTCAAAGGGCTTAAATAATGTATTATGGCCCTATGTTACTCTGGTTTTTTATTTGCGTGTTTTTCACTTTTAGATCAGAGTAAGTATGCTCTGCATAAAATATTTTTTTAATTCTTAGAAAACCATCACACGAGCATGCTGAAATTATTTGCTTTTGAGCTCAAAACTATTTGGATAATAGAAAGCCTGAGTGTGTGAGTGTGAAATTCATAGGACAGAGGCAAGGGAAATTTGCTTACTTGAAATTCTCCTCCAGTTTGGTGACTGACTTCTGTTTGTTTTTTTTTTTTTATTAAACTATTTTATTGGTATATTGTAGGTATACAACACAATTACATTTTTCATTGGGAATTGTACCTTTACATAATGCATCTTGGTTCTTATTTTATCCCCATTCCTAGCCCTCCATTCACCCCCTCCACCCTTCCCTATTTACA
>NW_004624940.1:1172106-1193401 GCF_000247695.1 Heterocephalus glaber | reverse complement strand
TTCTCTGATCTTTATAATTTCCTACCTTGTATGAGCCTTGGGGTTGTCCTGCTCTTCTTTTTCTAGAAGCTTGAGGTTCAGCATCAGGTTGTTTAATTGAGCTCGTTCTGTTTTCCTAATATGCATATTCACTGCTATGAATTTCCCGACTGAGCTCCTTAATTGAATTCAACCTCTAGCAACTATATTTGCTTTCCTCTCTATGAGAATGAAGGCATAGAGGCAAAATGGGGCCTCCTGGCATGTTCAAGGGACAAAAATGATTCATGTTGGATATGTGTGGTTGTGTGCCTTGTTGTGTGCTTGGAGGACCACTCTTTGCTGAAGGGCAAAATGAAAAGTAGGCTATGGGGACTTGAGGAAGAGCTAGATTTTAAATTTTCTTCTGTTGTCAACATGAATTTCTTGAGCCGATGGATAACACGATTGCACCTGCTATAGGAAGTAAACTATGAGCAATGTTGAGAAGGATTGGAGCTGGTCAGATTATAGAGACAAGGAGAAATATATAGTAACTGTTGGAATAATCCAGTTGAATGGTGGTGAGAGACTTAATGGAAGGGAGGGGACCAAGTAAGACATTTTGATCATCTAATTTCTAAACTTAAAGTATCTGGGAAAGCTACCAGTATATAACATCTCAGTGAAATATTACTACTTTCTGTCTTCTGTTAACTGTAAAAAACAAACAAACAAACATTCAGTCCTATTAGATAATGAAGTGACATTTTAACCATTTCACAATGAAGCAATACTCTGGGAAGAATGTGAAACGTTATTTCAGCCACCAGCTTCTTAATGACAGAGCTTTATATTTTAAAATACCATTAGATTTGATGGTTTTCAAAATTGAAGAGCTCAGGAGGTAATCTTTCATTAATAATAAATCATACTGGCCTTTGTGGTGTGTAAACAATCTTGAACACTTGCCAGTACAGGAGAAAACAATCCTTATAAGAAGGCTGACCTTTTTGGCATTGTTCTTTTCCCACTTACAGAAAACACAGGAAAAATCAATCCTATGTATCCAAGGTTAGGAAAAATGAAAATATCATTGTATCCATTTCTATTTTTACCAGTTTCCCTTCTATGGCCTGCCAGATCATCAAAATGATTCTCTAACTTCATGGCGAAATGAATAGGTATCCTAAAGCACCTTTGTTTTCCTGTTTCCCGGAACTCTTGTAACAAGGCCATTCAGTACTGCTTTGAAACTATGCCATTTTACAATATAAAATTGCTTTTGAACCTGAAGGTCTGGCCACTCTCCTTTCCTTTCGTCTGTGCTTTGATTTGTTATTAGACTCCATCATAAATGAAGGTAAACAGACCCTGTGAATAGAATAGGGGGAGAATTATTTTTCCTCTACGTGTGGCAAATATTAAAGATTTCTCAGACGAGATCTAGAAATTGTACATTTGGACACACAGACACACACACAGGTTTATAAAGGTTGATGCAAATCATATCTAAATTAAAGGATCAAACTACCCCCCATATCCTATCGATCTCCTCACTGTATTCTTATTTCCCTGTTCTTAACTCAAACTGGAAAAAAGTGAAAGGCAAAATTACACAATGCTAGTGTTTATTGAGTGGTGAGATGGGGACAAGAGAGAGAAACCCAAGCTCCCGTGTTGCAGCAGTACTGGGGATTAGCTGCCAGGCTGTTCTAGGGAATAAATAGAACCTCAAGACAATTATTGAACAGGAAAGATGGAATTTATGTTGCTTTTCCCCACCTGTTTCAGATCTGGTGATCACATTCTTGTGAGACTCAAATGAGATGAGGAATCTGAATGTGCTTTGCGAACTGTAAAGTCCCATAGATTTAAGGAACATTATACCTTTGGGTTTAGGTTACAACATTTCAAAAGATGTAGACATTTTCACCACCACCCCATTTAGTTTTTTGTCCACATACACAATGCTTTAAAAATGTTAGCCTTAAGATGTTTCATTTTCATTATGTAACTTGTTACAAATCAACTAAAAAAATATTCTCGCTGCCCAAGTAACTGACCATCAGAAAGGCTTACGTTCACCCACAAATGACACTTACTTAGACTTCCACAAGACTTTCCTAAAGAAATAAATTTTTAATAAATACATAAAAACCCTGGTGCAGTGCTACATATCTAAAATTCCAACTACTTGGGAGGCTGAGGCAGGAGGATTGCTTAAGCCCAAGAGCTGAGGGCCAGCCTAGGCAACATAGAGAGATCTCATCTCTTAAAAAAAAAAAAAAAAAAATTACAGCTTCCAAAGCCCTAGGTTCAATCCTTAGCACCACAAATAATAATGATAATATAAATTAATTGACTTAGTCACTTTCCTTTTTTCTGAGACATAATACCACACACCTACAACTTAAAGGAGGGGAGATTTATTTTGACTCATAGTTTGTAGAGGTCTCGGTTCACAACAGACTGGCTCTAAGGCACAGCAGCCTGGCAGAGAGGCATTGCAGACAGGAAGCTGAAGGCAAAGGGAGGAGCAAGGGAGAGAGATAAACCCTAATCAGCCTCTTCTGAGCAGGTTGCATTGCCCAAGGCCACATTTAGTTATAAACTTAGCAGTGGACCAATTCATGGATAAATATCACACCCCCATGATCCAATCACCTCCCCAATCACGATCTATTCACCAGCCCCACTTATGAGCACATGAGGTTTTGGGGGGACATCGAGATATAAACCATAACAATAATAAAAAAAGAAATAAAGAAAAATCAAAGGCAGAAAGACACACTATTAGAAAAACAAACCTGCAAAACCACAAATTAGAAACACATAGTTAGGCTCTCAGTAAGATAATTATATGAGCAATTATGAATTTAGCCCCCTTTGAGCTTATTTTCTTCCTTTTCTCTTTCCATACTTAATGTACTCCTAAACCTAATAGCATGTGCACAATGCACAATCAATGTCCATCGAAAGGGAAACTGAGCTATCAGAAGGTCAAGAGATTTGATTAAGTTCACAAAACTAGAACCTAGACCTTCACTCCTAGCTCAGTGCTTTTCACATCATGCTATGTTTAGCCTCTTTAAGGATCTGATGTCATTTCTGAATCAGTAAAATTTAAGTTTAAAAATAATGTTTTCTGGGTTATTAATGCATAACTCACACTAAATTCATAACTTTTGAGCTTGATCAAAATTATTTTACCACCATATTACAAACTGCAATTACTTCACTTGGTTTTATAATTGAACAATACTTGGTTGCAATTTATTTACTTAAATATAGAACCATGAAGAAAACTAACATCACTAAGTGACCAAAATAACATACTGCAGATTCTTTCCTCTTGGAATAGGAAATAGTTAATTACCAAGTTGAAGCCACTTCTAGTACCCAAGAAGTGTTATTTTAACAAGAATGATAGCTAACGAAAAACATCTCCAGAAGAAAACTATGCATACAACTAGTTGGTAGGTTAACTCCTGTGAGGATTGCAGCTGGAGACCAGGGCTAGAGTATGTACCCTGGGTTCAACTCTCAGAACAAAAAAAAGGGGAGGAAACATTTTTGCCTCTGCTCTATTAAAGGTTTTTTTACCCCCCTGGTTGGGACTGACAATTAAATTGACATAGGCTTTACAAGCTTTACCTGACTCTGGAAATGTCAAAATGAAGACCCAAAACCCCAGAGTTGAACACTTCCATACTGAATTAAACAAAGAGGAACAAATTGTAAGAGTGACAAGGCAAAATGGCTTGGGCTATGGTAGTTGACTGGATAGAGAAAATACCAGAAAGATAAGGGCTAATCTAACAGTATTTGTACAGATTTTCCTTAGCCTCATCTTCCTGTCCTTAGTAATAAAAGTGAGACTTCTGTTTTTCAAATACCTTTAACTCAAGATAGTCAGTATACCAGATCAGCAGATCTGGGGATGGCATATTCATAACTCCTTCAACACAAAAAGACATGCAGAGACTATTTAAAGCAACCAATGGTGGTAAGGAAAAAAAATCTCCCTGTATCCTATTTGCCCCCCAAATTTGTAATTTCAAATGGAATACATTTCATACATAAAACCTGGCACTGATTTCTGTGGGTAAAATACTGCCATACAGATATGGTACCTATATTAGACATTTAATTAATTTAGATGTTGAAAAGGCAACATTGTTGACATTGGTGACAGCCACATAGAAATCTCATTTTATCTGATTACCAGCCTTGTGCTCCATCCAGAAACAAATTTCAATATTGATTAATTTTTAATATCTTCATTTCTTACACCAAAGCTAAAGCTACTGTACCAAAAAACTGATCCTCTTCTATATTTCATCTCTGAGTGGAAACTGAGGATAGTTTGCCATTTCAGTTTCTTTTTGGATATCCTTATTAAATTACCTCCCTTGGTCTTTGCTAGCCTGAATAATAATTATTATAATTAATGTCTAATGAGATCTCACTAGGTGCATTGTATCTTTACCTGCCTCTATATTTTCCACAATCTCCCTCTTTTTTTAATTTTTATTTTTCAGTACTGGGATGGAGCCCAGGCTAGGCAAGTCTCTACCTTTGAGCTACATCTCCAGTCCTCTCAAGTTTTATTTTGAGGCAGGATCTTGATAAGTTGCCCAGGCTGGTCTTGAATTTGTGATCTTCCTACCTCAGCCTCCAGAGTACCTGGGATTACAGATATGAGCCATCATGCTTGACTCTCAGAACACTTTGAAGCAAATATTATCTCTATTTTAAAGAAGAGAAAACTGATGCTTGGAGAGAATGACTTTTCTTAAGGCATTTAAAGAAAGATCAAGCTTTAGCAGGAGTAATACTGCAATCAACAATAGGATAAGGGCGTTTAAGTTTATATATATATATTTGTTTTGTTTTTTTGAGACAAGGTCTCGCTATGTCATTCAGGCTAGCCTTGAATTCACTATGTAGGCCAGGCTGGCCTCAAACTCTTGGCGATCCTCCTGCCTCAGCCTCCCAAATGCTGGGATTACAGGTATGTGCCACTACAGCCAGCTTTAAATTAAAATTTGCAATTAGATTTTCTAACTCCTAGATGCAAACAGGAAATAAAGTGTCAAAGTTATTTTGACAATGCACTCCTGGGTTTGCCTTTTATCTCTCAGATTAAAGTGAAAAACACTATTGTAAAATCCAAAATCTCAGGTATTTTGGTAATCCAATTTTATTATTATTATTATTATTATTATTATTATTTTGGTACCAAAAGGACTGACTTTGATATATTTGTGTGCTTTTGTAACCTGTTAGTTTGTATTAAAGATTTTTATTGTCAAGAGTCCAAAAACTATACTTATTTTAAAATCCAAAATCTCAGGTATTTTGGTAATCTTTTATTATTATTATTATTATTATTATTATTATTATTTTGGTACCAAAAGGACTGACTTTGATATATTTGTGTGCTTTTGTAACCTGTTAGTTTGTATTAAAGATTTTTATTGTCAAGAGTCCAAAAACTATACTTATTTTAAAAGAGGCATTTCCCATCCTAAAATAACATGTTCTTCACAAAGTGAAGTTATGTTTTGTGCAATAGGCATGTAGCTTAGTGGCAGAGCATCAGCTTAGCATGCAGGAGGCCCTGGTTTTATCTCCAACACTACAAAAGAAAAAAATATTATGCCTTCTAATGTGCTTGCATTGTCTTCTCACAAGACAGGTGCATAATAACAGAAAAATATGTCTTGTATTTCATAGCTTTGAAAGTTTCTTAAGATATTTTTATTTAGCTGTTGCCTTGATTTTCTTGGTTACTTCTTGGAAGGCCGGAGATATTTTTTGTTAAGAAAATCAGACGGATAATTCTCGCTCTCACAAAACTACTTAAAAACACACTAAGAGTAAGTGCAAAAGCTTTTTGGACATATAAAGTATTGCAGCTTTTCAAAAAAATACCAAATTTTAAAAATGGGAACTGCAATGGGAGGATTCTATTTCTCCTGACCATAGTACTCTCAAAATATGTCTTTATTGGAAAAGGACTAAAACAAGATCAAAATAACTGGTATAAATGAATTTATTATTTTCAAAGTTTAATTCAAAAGGGCCTTTTTATCAAAAGCTTCTGCTGTGGGAAGCGTATTTCTTTAAGGCTTGACAGGTAAGACTGTTGTATAAGTACATGAATACATACAAAAGACTAAAGTCTTCCATTAATAATGACATGTAGTTTGATGCCCTGGAAAGAATATTAAAGAACAATAATATAATATTGTATTACAGTCATGACATTCCCGGGACCTTCAAATTTGATGTATATTTTTTTCTAAAAGTTATAATCATGTTTTAAAAAATATTATTTCATAAATTTATACCATTTGTGCCATAAATATCATCAATTTATATCATTACATTAATAAATACTATCATTATATATTAGTGGATCTGTTAACAACAGCTTTAGTAAGATTGATGAGTAAACTTTTATTGAGTTTCTAAGTGTCCTGGACTAATTAAGTCTTCTCATTCCACAAGAACAATGCTTAATTATCTTGATTACATAGCTTATAAGGAAGATATTAATAGTGTACTCTTGTTCCATACCCTCAGTGGTATGGGTACTCTGTCAACAAAACAATCCTTTTGCCTTTGTGGCATTTTATTGGATTGATTATATGAATTCTGAATTCCTCAATAAAGTGTTAATCTACTACTGGAACTGGCATCGTTTGTGTGTTGGCATATACAGATATACCTTTCAGGAGTTGAATTCCTTGCCTAAGAGAAAAAAATCAAAGTTAGAGTTACTTACCATCAGGGAGCTGTCAATCCCTGGATTGCTTAGGTGTCAGATATCTGCCTAGTGCCATACACTTACTGACAGTTCATAGCCATTGATTGTCAGATTCAGAAGATTTTAGAAACAGAAGAAATCTAGCCCTATTGTTTGTATTTTACAGAGGCAAAAAATAAAAGTGAATATCAGGTTAAGTATTTCTACCTAGCCCCTGCTTTAAAAATGTTACTAGGCAAATCAATGAAATTTAATAATATTTAGCCCCAAATAAAAGGCAGTTGATATACAGCAAATCCTTTTCAGAGCAGCAAAAGAAATTAAGATTATTTTGAATACTTCTACAGCACCCTTTCCTTATCAGTATTCACCATTTATTCTAGATATTTTATTGTCTTCAGACATGATTAAAATGAATCTTTTTAAAAAATGATTTTTCCTGCAACTAGTGACCAGATTAGCATATGAGAATCCTTCGGCTGAAGGTACAGTACAATGTTTAGCTTCCCTACTCTATACCACATTCCTATTAGAAATAATCCTCTTAGGGTTGTACTTTTCCCCAGCTCTTCTTCCCATGCCAAATAGAAATAGAAACAAAGACTCTGTGCTATTTGATGCTACTGAATACATGCATATTTTGGAGGTATTTTTCTCCCAATCAAAATATAGTCTCTACTCTTGCTTTCAAAATGTACTTGCAGTGATAACTTTTGTTGACTTATTGCTAGAATCTTTATTTTCAGTTGAGGCTAAGTTTCAGTGTGAGAATGTTTGTTTTAGGGACTTATTTCTGAAAGGTTCATGCATCTTTTGGAGTAGACAAAGTTATTATTTCTAGGCAAAATAATGTTTTGTCAATTATTATAAATACTAAATCTTAAGCAATCACAATTTAAAATACTTCATTTAACTTGGCAAGTAGACAAAGATAGAAAGGATGGAAAATTTTACCCATGTTAATTTCAGCCAGTATATTTATATACTTTATTAAAACAAATTTGAAAATAATACTTAAAGAATATTATAAAACAAATATTTGACATACATCAAAGGATATAACTATAAAATAAATATATAGTCATTGTGCTGTTATATTATATTTACCCTTATCTTACATAAAAATAGTAAAGCTATCTTAATATTTCACTTAAAAGCAAAATAAATAAGAAAACTCATGAAGTTCAATTTGCTTTTATTTCAAAAGAAAAGTGGAAAACTTTAAAAATTTTAGTATTTAATGTAGTTTACTGCTGAGGCTTTTAAATTAATAAGATTTGTATGTAAAGTCAGTGACTGAAACACAATTTTGAAAATTATAGCTATAGTGGGGTTCATAGCATTGACTTTAATATGCTGAAATTTAGAAGAGATTTTATAAATTAAAACAATTATTACTAACATTTACACCAGCTGTGTTTTCTTCCAGCAAGAGTTTAAAACTTTCTTTGGAAAACACTGTGCAAAACAGTTACTTAGTATGTGTCAGGAGATATAAAATAGAAATGCAGATGAAAAACAATATTCAGAAATCTTTGTGTAGAAAACAACTTGGTCTAGTTGGATCACAGAAACAAATATCACAGTGATATTTGTGCTTTAATAATACAATGTGTGTACCATTCACTATTGAATAATGTATCCATGTTTTTTACATTTTATTTGCTTTTATTGATTTGAGGATTTAAATGTCTTTTATTATCATCATCTTGTTTCCATTTTTTCCATTTCTCATCATTTTTCCTTTCCCTTCTTTCCTTTCCCCTGCCCCTCCTACTACCCCTACCCCTTTGGACCTTTTCTTCCTATTTTGCATTATCGATTATTCATTCTAATCATTGGTACATTTTAGGTATACAATATAATGACATTCTTCATTGGAAATTTGCACCTTTACATAGTCTCTCTTGGTTCTTATTTTTCACCCTTGCCCAGCCCTCCCTTCAACCTCTCCATTCCTCCCTATTTGCAAAGATTTTGTTCCTATTTTTCCATTTTCTCATATTAATCCCATTCCCTTCTATCCTTTCCCCTAGCCCTCCCACTTCCTTCCCCTTTGCCCCTTTTCTTCCTATTTCACATGACCTATTATACATTTAGTCCTTATTTACACTTTCAGTTTCTCACACCAGAGAAACTATTGGTATTTACACATGTGTGTCCTCTTTATTTCACTTAAGAGTATCGCCTCAATGTGCATCCACTTAGCTATAAATGTCTCTAATTTTTCATTTTTTATGGCTGAGTAGTACTCCATTTTATTAAAAAAAACCCACATTTTCTTTATCCAGTCTCCAGTTGATGGGCATTTGGGTTGTTTCCAAATTTTAGCTATCACAAACTGTGCTGCTATGAACATGGGCGCACATATATCACTGAATTATCATTATCTTGTATATTCCACACCCTAGTGTCTAGTACTATATTGTTCACAAAATGTCACTGAACTTTTGTTGTATTTTTCTTTAAAAATACAGTATTAATAATTCTTTTATCAGAGAATAGATAAGTAACTAAAGTAAATATTGTGAATTTTATATTGCTAACAATTAGAATTTGGTTTGTCTAACCTCAAGACCAACCTCCTATGATCTGTAAAATTTAGCAATATAATTTCAGAGTAATTTAAGTTTTGGAAAGCATGATTGTTTTTTAGTCAGTTAAAGAATGAGATAGACAATTCCTATATAAATGTAAACTGCAATTGAGATTCTTTTTTTTTTGGTACCGGGGATCGAATTCGGGTCCTTGCACTTGCGCAGCAGGCGACGAAACCACTGAGCTAAATCCCTGGCCCTTAGATTCTTAACTTCATAATATCTTATTTCAAAATTTGTCCTATTAGCTTTTCTTTTTTTTTTTTTTTTTGGTACCAGGGATCGAACTTGGGTCCTTGCGCTTACGCAGCAGGCGGCAAAACCACTGAGCTAAATCCCTGGCCCTTTATTAGCTTTTCTTTATAAGTATCTATTCTTTGGCAATTTTTAGTATCTCAAGTTCTTCCTTTTATATTATTATGGTTTAGAAATAAAATGTTCCCCAAAATTCTCATATATTCATAGGAGGAATTTCTGGAGGGTGACTGGATCATGGGGTGCACTAAATTCATCAGTAGATCAATCCATTGATGAGTTCATGGCTAAATGTGCTGTTAGAAGGTGGGGCCTGGCTGGAGGTAGTCACTGGAGGTCTGATATGGAAGTATGCATTCTTGTTCCCTGCTCCTCCCTTCCCTCTGTTCTCACTATCATGGAGTGAGCAGCTATCCTCTTCCAGGCTCCTCCATCATGCTGTTTTTACCTTGTAGCCAACAAACCATGGACTAAACCCACTGGAAACTGGAAACCAAAATAAAACTCTCTTCCTTTAATTTGTGGGTGCCAGGTATTTTGTTTCAGAAACAGGAAACTGACTAATGCATGTTATCTGCTCCTGATCTTCATTAAAGTTTCGTACAGGATGGTTATAAATGTTAAAGTGGTCATAATATTGAACTCTGTGCCACTGGCTTCATAAAGCACAGAATTTTAAAAACAAAAAGAAAACCCCAGAGTTGAAATCTACATGCATCTGGGGAAAATGCTGTATCTACACCATAGCAATTGGCCTACAGTGCACACAGCCCTCTAAAATAGAAATTGTATTATCAGTTAATGATAAACATATATAACTAACCATAACATAACAAAAACATTGTCTTATGATTTAAAAATTAAGTTTAATAAGAAGTACACTTAATTTAGCCAATGTGCACAGGTAGCTTTAGTTATCTGGGATTAGAAAACTATTTTATCATTCATTACTTAATGAAGAAATTTTCACTAAAATAGGGGAAATTAAATATTGAATTGATAAGAAGAATTCAAACTTTAGCAGATTTTTAGTCCTAGTCATAAGAATATGGATGAGAATTTCATCTTCAGGTCAACTAACTTATATGAAAACATACAGTGCTGAAAGGGGAAAAGAATAAAAGGAGAAAGGATTGAATTTCCAGATAACACTCCTCACCCTCATCCTAAGTCCCTTTTTCTAACCAACTCTTAGTTATCCTTCAAAACTCCCCTACTATAAGGAAGGTTTTTTTGTTTGTTTTTTTTTAATTTTCCAAGTCTCAATGGGCTGTGTCTTTTTTTTCTTTTTGGTACCAGGGATCAAACTTGGGACCTTGCGCTTGCAAGGCAGGTGCCGGAACCACTGAGCCCTGAGCTATGTCTCTTAACAGCACTCATTAACACTGAGTATCTGTCTCCATCGCAGTATGTATGCCACTGACTTGCAATTGCCCACTTATTTTTGTTTCTCTTTTAGACATTTCTCTAAAACAGGTTTATTTAATCTCATATCCCTGTACATTACCACACAGTATGCATTCATAAAAAATGACAATTAACTATTAATTTCCAATAACTTACTTATTATACAGAGCTATAGAGCAAACATACACGGTCAACACAATAGTCTTTATTAGGGTGTTGTGAAACCTGATACCATCCTCACAAACCACGATTGTTTAATTTTCCCAGTTTCACATTCATTACGTGATGTCATTTCTCGGTAAGTTAGTAGAGAAAGTCTCTGAAGAAACTGCCTGGGAGGGAAAGATTGTTATCAGTCACTAGATAATTAAATAAGCTGTTTCTCTAAACCAATGGATTTTTTTACTTAGGTGACTGAAAATATTAAAAACAATACTTTTGTTTTCTCTCATAATAATTCACAAGAGAAGAAAGCAAGATACCAAAGAGGAAGGTGATCACAACCACGGAGAATAAGCAAACCTAACAGTATTTTTTAAAAACAGGTGTTCTTTTCATTAGAATGGTTATCTCGCTAAACCAGAGAAAAACAGTGTTTCTGACAACTTTTTTTTTTTTAGAGAGAGAGTAGTATGTAGTTCAGGCTGGTCTTAAACTCACTATGTAGCCCAGGGTGACCTCAAATTCCTGGTGATCTTCCTGCCTCAGCCTCCCAAGGGCTGGAATTTCAGGCATGCACTACAATGCTCAGCTTCTGCAAGCTGTTTTTTAATAATGAATTTGAAGGGGAAATCTGCACAAATACTTATTTTATAAGCAGCTTTGAAAATTTAGATAGCTGTGCTTTTGAAAACTTCCACCCTATAGAGAAGGCATATGTGGGGGGAGGGGGAAGAGAGAGAGGAAAAGAGATGAGAGGGGAAGAGATGTGTGTGTGTGTGTGTGTGTGTGTGTGAGAGAGAGAGAGAGAAAGAGAGAGAGGGAGGGAGGGAGGGAGGGAGGGAGGGACAAAGATTGAGATTTCAAAGAGCAGGACCTTTGATGGCAAATATGGTAAATGATCTATATTACTCAATGGTAGCCTGCTATACAGATTTATCCTCCAAGGTGTGTGTATGAGTTAAGAAGGTCAACTCAGTTTAGATAGAAAGTGCACTTTGGGGCTAATACAGTGTCATTCTGGTTTTATTTTAGTTAATGTTACATTAATCTGTTTGTGTTTTTTTTGGCACCGGGGATCGAACTTGGGTCCTTGTGCTTGCAAGGCAGGCAGTGGAACCACAGAGCTAAATCCCCGGCTGTTACATTAATCTGGCTTCCAGAATGATGTGAACTCAATTCCTTGAAATAGAGTATATTTTCTCATCCTAAAATACAAATATATAAACTTCCCTATGTACATGTGATAATCTTGCTGTGCTGTTTAGGCTAAGCTTGAACTCCTGGGGTTAAGACATCCTCCTGTCTCAGCCTTCTGAGTACCTGAGACTATGGGTCCAAGTGCAACACCTCTAGTGGCTTGAATAGGCTTTTTGTTTAACAAATCAGGCTCATTGGAGTCTCCTAGTACAATTTGCCTAGCAGGGCCTTATATTTAAAGACAAAACTGCTGCCTGTGGCACTCTAAATTCTGTGCCTCTGCAAAGACAGCATTATTTCTTCAATTGGAAGTGGGCATAGGATTTGCAATATATAAAATGAAACATTATAACCAGAGCAATGCAAAGATGTTAGACTATAAATTAGTATTTATTGTAATTTTGATGCAATACTAATCCTGATATCAGTAATTTAATAGTTAGAGTGAAACTATAATATTGTAGATTAACTTTAGTTTGTGATGCAGTAATTTTTTTAAAGTGAAATTAAGTTTGCAGTTATAGCTGGGAACTTCGGCTGTCATTTGTGAGATAACTCATCTTTCATTTTTGAAAAAAGTCAGTATTTATAAAAGGTATCAATTTGACAGCTCTGAAGACATGCTTCATTTTTAAAAATTTATTCAAATAATAGGAACAGCAATGCTGCAAATTTGTGTGTAATTTCCAACTGAAGCATCTGTCATGTCTACCACTGTTTGGAAATGTCTGTTTCCTGGGTGAGGAATTATTTTGGCCAACATACAACATCTTAGCAGCAGCCCCAGAAAAGCCACCATTTTCCTTAGAGCACTAAAGATGATTGTGACTTTCTTTTTAGTTTTTCAAGACAAGGTCTTGCTCTATAGCCCACATTGGCCTCGAACTTGTGATCTTCCTGCCTCAGCCTCCTCGGTACTGGGATTATAGGTACATGCCACCATGCATGTGGCTTCATGACACTTCTTGACTCTTACAAGATAAAGGTATGCATTGCTAGTGAAACTTCCAACTTGTAACCCAGCCATTTCCTTTTGTAAACTTTGGGGGCAAGAATTACATACTTTAACACGGAAGTTCCTAGCACAGTGCCTGGTACTCAATATGTGCTAGTTTGCCTTTCTTTGTTTTCTCACACACCCCCTCCAGAATATACTGGAAAGAGACTAAAACTGGAACTACATGGTTTTGATTGTTTTCTCTTCATCTGCTTTAATACCCTTCAAGATGTTTTTCTTTCTTCAGTATCATTTTCTTCTCTCATTTTCATTCACCTCTAACAAAAATATTCTATATAGAAAACACAATGAGAAACTTTTACTTATAAGATTATAAGGAATAAATTACAAATGAAGATAAATGAACCATAAAGGGTTCCTTTATCTATATTATATCTATATTATCTATCTATATTATCTATTACATCTATCTATATAGTCTATATTATCTATTATTATTATCTATTATTATCTATATATCTATATATTATCTATCTATATTATCTATATTATATCTATATTGAGCAAATTAGGAACTAAATAGTTAACCTATAGAGCATGTGTCTTATTATTTTATGGTTAGCGTGAGATGAACATTATAAAAATAGAATACAGTTAATACAAATGTAAAACAATAAGTATGGAATGTTTTACTTGATTCATCCTCTGTAATAAAGTCATTAATACTTTAACACAATACCAGGGAAAAAGATTGAACATCATGTTGGAGCAAGCTTAAATAATTTCTTTAATCTAATTTAACTTGGTATTATAATGCAATGTTACTCTTTCTTACCAAACATATTTCTCTTAAATTATGTATTTGAATATGAATGAAGCTAAAATACTTGCGCACATGCTTAAAATTACTTAAAATGTCACCTGGTAATTTAATGTTATCAGGGTGATTTATATTAATAAGATCATCAGTAATTCCAGATAAGGACAAAACTCCCCCAACTCATTCATTATTCATATTTGTAATTCACATTTTTAAATCAGTATGGTAGGTTAAAAATAAGTAATCAGCGCATAGAGCCTACCCCTACACTTGGTAAATGCTGGGATCAGGCAGATTCTCTCTCCCAATTTATAATTATGATTTTTAATTTAAAATACCTCATATTCAGTCTGAAAAGAGGAAAATGAAGTGGTTATAAATGTGTTTTATTGGCTCAGTGGTTCTGCCGCCTGCCTTGCAAGCACAGGGTCCTGTGTTCGATCCCCAGTACCAAAAGAAAAAATAAATGTGTTTTATAACATATTGTATTCCTAATACTCAAGAAGATTTTAGTAGTAGTGGTAATTGTCATAGTCATACTATTCTGTATGTATTCATTCCCATAGTATGTTTAAAATGAACATCACCTATCTTCTTGAATTATGCTTGCTTATCTTTATAAAAACACTTGACTGAAATGAAAGGTTAAAATAAAGAAAGAAAATTAATCAAAAAATTTAGAGAAAATCCCCCAAAAATATCTAAGGGGAAAAAAATACAAACCTAAGGGAATGAGATGAGAGTCACTTTTTGAAATATCCTCTCACGTTATCAGCAAATTTCATACCTGCTTTTGTATTTTTTTTTTTGATGTGGAAACCATAAAATCCAATACAGAGGACTCTATGTAAAACCACAAAGATTCAGTGAGAGAATCATTACTAAATGACTTGCCTGTTCCCCAAATTTCTGCTACCATCAGCAGATCTCAGTGTCCTACACAACTGTGGTTACCTTTAGGTAGAGCCAAAGTAGCCTCTTAATGATTCTTGAGCATCAGCAAACCCAAATAAAATTTGAAAACTAAAAAGCAATAATTTTCTTGTTATAGTTTTCCTTGATAAGCATTATATATGGCGTGCAACATGATGTTTTGAAATACATATGTATATATACTCATATATTATCATATATAAAAATATATGTAGTATATAAATATATATAGCTAAATCAAGCTAATTAACATATGCATTACTTGACATACCATTTTATTTGTGGGGAAAACAATTAAAATGGGCTCCCTTACAAGGATGGAATACATTCTATAGTCACTATATTGTTGACCATATCTTGAACTTATTCCTCATATCTAATTGAAATTTTAGGTCCTTTGACTAATATCTACCCAATTGCATGCCACTGCCCCACCAGCAACACGACCAAACAAATAAAAGTAAGAGTCGATGACTTACAATGTCATGCCCCAAGGGAAATTTCATACAAAGTAATTTTCTGGCTTATTAAAACATATGAAACATGGTATGTTTTAACAATGAGAAAGATTATTTGATGAAGAAAATTTAAAGAGAAGTGATGCTTTAGTTTCATTAGAAATCCTAAAATGAACTATGAAAAAAGATATGCCACTTACTGTGTGATGAAAAAATAGTTCTGGTTTAGAGGAGGAGGGATCCTTTGTTTCTGAGACTATAGATTCAGAGTCTTTCGGGGAGATGAGGATTGGGAGGTCTGAAATGTTTAACTGTGTGTGAGAAGGGATAAAAGGCAACAAATAGGAAGAAAAGCTCTAATGCTGAATATCTGCCTTTTCTAAATTATCAGCTTTCTGTCTCAAATTTACCTTTAACTTTGTCACGTTTGCCTTCCTTTACTTTTGCAATTTCATTATAATAAATAGCAAGAAGTCATTTAAAATATTTATTATATTATTCAGAACACCATCATTTTTATTCACCAAATATTTTAGAGCTATAAATTTTTAATAGCTATAAATTTTTAATAGCAGAATTATAAAAATTAATTTTATTCTCCCATTCAGTTGTAAACATTAGCTGGGAACCATAAATACTGTGAAAATAGTAGCAACAATGAGCAAATAATTTTTATAAGGTTTTGTATGCTTTTTACTTGGTTAATTGGACAGTAGTTATATGCTCACCTTGACTCTCCAAACTCAATAGGATGGTTAATATGAGGTCATTCATCTTTCACATAGCAAATATGAAGTGCCATATAAATGTACCACAATAACAATAATAAGTTGCAGTGAAACTTAATGTCATACTCCAATTCAATTTCATCTTAAAATTTAATTTAGTAAACTTTCCTCTTTTCATTAACAGCAGGGATCACATATTCACACTAGGAAATAAATAAATGTCACTAATGAAACAGTTTTGTTCAAGTGACATACTTTCAATACATGAGTCAATTCTTCAAAGTCGCAAGAGAGTGTACTTTATTATAGTATTAAACAAGATTTTATATAGACATTACTCCTTTTCCCTGACTTCAGGCAAGATCACACTTTAAGTATATCAGAACAAAATGAAAATATATTTTTTCTCTAAAGATTGCAGTAAAATTTCATTTACTGATACCTGTTACTAGCTATTAACTGTCAGGTCATCCATCCGCTTTTGCAAGTTCTAGAATCTAGGCTATTCTTTTATCTGCTTTACTTTATTTCATCCTTACCAGGAAGTAAAAATCTATATTCAGTAGCATCTACAGAGCTGATGCTTCAAATTTACTGAGAAATAAAAAAATAAAAAAGGTGTCAAACAATAAAGTCTTAGATATTTATCTTAAAATCCTGAAATAAGTAGTGTATTTACTGATTGTGTTTGTGTATGGAAAATAAGACCAGAAACTCTGGAAATAATGTTTTTCTTTAGTCAAAAACGCTAACAAAGGTGGACAGTAGTATAAATTCAAAGAACAAAACTGAATTAAAATATGTACACCGATAACAGGTTTTTAACTTCTTTCATTTATCAAGTTGAAAATGGTTTTATTTTTTTCTTGTTTTGAACTCTGTTAAAGATTGACAACATAATAAGAGGGAAAGGAATTGACAAGCATTGACTATATCATGTGGATGATACTTCTTGTTCATCTTTCTTCTGCTTTCCTCAATTATTAATTCCCTATAGCCCTTTATTGCCTAAATCCTAAAGTAAAGAAAATAATGTTTGTAGTTGTTTATTAATGAGTTCTATGAAGTTACACTGCAGGGAAAGGATTTAAAAATGTAATAATCCTCCTAATTCTTTGAGTAGCGTAGAGCCCAGGAGATGTTAAAAGTTTGAGGGCATTCTCCTGGGAAAAGGTAATCTCTTTGTCTTCCCTCACATTGAAGATTTTAATTGCCTCCATATTTCAATAACAATTACAACCTTTTCAGAAGTTTCCTGTGCATGATTAGACAGCACGGGTTTAATTTCTCACAAGTTTTTCTTAAGTAGGTTATATTTATTATCCAAAGTCTCAGAGGAATTTCAATCTATGCATTATGGGATAAATTTCCCATTTGTTTGCTTTGGAGCCCTCAGTGTTTTTTACCTGATTCTGTATATTAAACAAGCAGAGCTTTCCAATGTTTCCATTTTCTTTTGTGCCACCAATCTAACAAAGTACTGACTTGGTCACTTGATTTATTAGTCTGGATCAATCTACATAAAGTGTCTTCTGTTTTTTTGGCATAAATTTAATTCAATTCCTATTCATACTTGTTCAAATCCAATAAAGCTTTTCTATTAAGATGGACTATGCTAATGTGCAACTTCTAAGTCTCTCTCAAACATCTTGGTCTTTCAAACATGTATTGAGAAAATTTTGAGCCCAAACCTCACATATCTATTTAAGGGAAACTATTAAGTTAAATTGTGATCTATTTCCTCATAGAAAAGAAATACCTTCACCTAACAAAAGGGACCAACTTTCACCTTCTATATTTACCAATTTTTTTGCTCTTCGTCCCTGTTCTCTCCTTATCGCTTTGCTGGGGCTCTAATTTTTGCTTATACTCTCCTCCTCATGCCTTCTTTTTCTTATACATCTTATACAGCATTAATTTTTTCTGACTAATAGTATTAGATTTCTTCTACTGTATAACAAATTAGCAAAAACCCAATGGCTTAAAACAATACTCATTTATTAAATGACTCTTCTACAGGTCAGAAGTTCCTGAATTTTACCTGGGCTCCTTGCTTCAGCTCTCATAGGCTGAAGTCAAGGTGTCAGCCAGACCCAACTCTTATCTGGAGTCTCTGGAGAAAATTCTGCTTTTATGCTTGTTCAGTTGTTGGCAGAGACCATTTCCTTGGGGTTGTAGGACTGAAGTTTTGTTTTTGGCAGTCAGCTGTGGGCCACTGCTCCTAAGTGTCACATTCCTTCTCACATGCCCCCCCCCACCCGCCCAACCGCACGTAGAAGCACTTTCATGCTTCACTTCTCCACTTTGCTTATAAACTGGAGAAAATTGTCTGCTTTAAAAGAACAAATAGGATGAGATTAGTTCCACATGGATAATCTTTCTTGACACATAAAGGAGCATATAGGAGTGATAGTTCATATTTATATGTTCTACTCACTCAAAAAGTAGGAGATTATAGAAGGGTGAGAGTATTGAACTTCATTCTTAGAATTTTGCCTACCTTACTAACCCATTATCATGAGAAGACTTCCAGTACCTTTCATGTGTTTTTGATTGATACTGACAGCATTGAAATATACTGCACTGTGCAACCCAAAAGCATACACACACATGCGCACACGCCCATGCGCACACACACTGATATAAGTGCTATTCTTTGTTCAATAAATTATGTTATTTTAAATTCTATTTCATTTCATCAAAACCAAAAATTAACTTAACCTATAAAGTGTATTTAAAAAATCAGCTAATGTTTTTCTTTGTTTTCTTTTAACTACATTGGGAAATATAGTCACTTCTGTTTTCCTTTTTGGAACACCACTTATAATTTTTGATGTTCTGCAAAACTGATCAATCAGAATTGAGATGGAGTCTCATTTGCAATGAGTTATCTATTATTTTTAATACTAATTTACCCAGTTCTACTTTTTGCATTAGTGACTTTGTTAGTGCACTCAGAATTAGTTTTATTGTGGAAGAGGCTCAGGAGTTCAATTTGCAGTCACATCGATTGTTACATTGGTAGGAATAATTTATCCTGTGTAAGAAACCATCAGGGTCCACCAATCTAAATAACCATTTATAGTAGTTATTGTGGTTGTCACTAGATGGCAGCTCTAAAATATGTGTTGCCTGAAAGGAAAGGTGGCCACAGAAGGAGGTTTATTAGAATTTTACCTCGGATATTCTATGCATCCTTGTGATCAGCAATAAAATAATATTAATGTAGTACAGTTTAAAACATTTAATGTCATCTCGTTTTCCTTTAGAAATATTTATTATAGGTTTTTGTTCATTTTTGCTTTAAGCTAAGTACTCATTACTAAGCTGTAACACTGTGGGCTTTGGATCTGCTAGACTTGGGAATGAATAAAATTTTTTCCAAATAACCTGTAACCTGCTGAAAAATCGGCCGTAGCATGAACCCCCAGTTCCAGGTTGTTAACTTGCCCCCAAAGCTATATTTGACCAATTAATGTAAAACCTCTCAGAGCACCCTGCCTTTCCCCTTTTAGCACCGATCATAATCTCTGACACTATGGATCTGATCCTTACTTGTATAAGACGGTTACACACCCTAGATTTCATTCGCTGTACAGAAAAAGGAGAATGCCAATTTTCCCTATCATTATCTCCAGTACTAAGCATAGTGCATGACACACGGAAGGCCTTTGATGAGGGTTTATTCAATAAATTAATGATGAATATGAGTGTAGATTCTTCCCTATTTTCCTTGTTAACTGCTTTCTGTTAGAGACCTTGTCAATATTTAGGCACATATGAGCTTTCTCTTGAGGGATAGATACCAAGGAAAAATAACTCACTGCTGCCATTCAGGATACTTTCAATTAAATGGAAGGCAAAGATACACAGGTATACTTCAAAAATCTACCTCTACAATATTTTAAATGAAAATGTTGATTTTGAAAAATCTTCTTACACTTATGTTTTTATGGAGGAAAATTTAAAAATATCAAGCAACTAGCTAATGTGTACTTTCTTGAGCTATATTTTCCATGCTTCATCTGATTTCATATGTCTGCCAGTTCCCAAATTAAAATCAAAGATTGCTGCTACAGATATTGGTATATTGCATTTCTTATGATTCAGTTATGAACTTCTTGGCAAGAGAGCATGAGTGTACAGATTTGAAAGAACATATAATATAAGCATAATAAATGTGTCCCTTTATTTCACTCTAGCAGTTTGTACTGGCAGGTGATTTTGTACTGATTCATATATTTTTTTGTAATAACATAACTAATGTAATGAAGCATTGGATTATCCCTTGAAGTGGACTATGAATCATTCCTAAGTGTAAATAGTGCTGACACGCCAATTTAAATTATGAATAGAAGTGAAGTTATGTAGTTCTACCTGCCTTTGTCAATGAAAAACATTTCATCATGCTCTAAGGTTTGATGGACATAATACACTTTCCCTAATTCATTGGCTCTTCATTTTTTATTGTTATTTCATTTGGATGGCAGACACTTTGCTGAAATAGAACCCTCAAGGTTATTTTGCAGATGAGTTCAGAATCAATATAAAGACTTTAAATAGATGGGACATGCTCATTTCTTCCACAAGTGGCTCTCCTGATGTTTTTAAATTTAAAAGTAAAAATGACATGTACTTGACTCTTTTATGTTTATTTCAAGATAAGTGCAAAAAACTAATAGGTTTGAATAAATATATTCTTCAGTTGGCTTTATCCTCTTTATACTCAGCTGGATTGTAGTACCATCCTGAGCTGAGAGCTGTCACTTTGGGCAATTCAGTCAAGACAAAAGTAGTAATTAAATAGTCACATATAGTTGACATAATTTTTGTGAAATAAAAATATTATATGGTAATAGTTGAACATTTAATTAATTCTTTTTTATATTTAAGATTTTAAGATGTGTCCAGGCTTTTTTAGAGTTTATTAAAAATAAACAAAATATTTTAATTACTATCATATAGAAAGAAATAATATAAACTGTCAATGACAGCAGCCATTCTAACTTCAACCCAAAGAAAAACTTGAAGAAATATTTATTCT
>NW_004624940.1:1117772-1170351 GCF_000247695.1 Heterocephalus glaber | reverse complement strand
GGGCCGGGGATTTAGCTCAGTGGTTCCGGTGCCTGCCTCGCAAGCGCAAGGTCCCGAGTTCAATCCCCAGTACCAAAAAAAAAAAAAAAAAAAAACTAGTACAACTAAACAGTGTTAGCAATAGCAAAGAGAACATAATCTTTGAATCATTTGAGTTAATCTTTGTGAGTCAAAGCTGAAAACTATCTTACACTGCTTTTAAAAATCTTCCTAGTGGAGTTTTGTTTTGCCTACAATCATGTTGATCATCTTAATTATAAACTATATTACAATAAAATCTAGGACTATTGGTTGATGGGACTATCTTCAAACTACTTGTTTGAATAAACAAACTAGTATGTTTTTCTACAGAGCAAAATTTCCTTCCTTAAAGTCTTAACTGTAGTCAAGGAAGTGTTACATGCATCTAAAATCACTTTGTCCCACTGCTATTGTTGTAAATTAAATGATCAAGAAAGCAAGTGGGAGATTTAACATAGTTTTTATATAAACAACTTATGTTTGAGAATAGTCCTGCCAGCTCATTCTTGTGGAACAGCTCACACAGCAGAAGCATGTGGAGTTTGCAGACCTCTAGGAATTAATACAAATTTGAGGACAACAAGTTCCTTTGCCTTTCTTTATCTTTTCCATCCTTCCTTCTCTCCTCCTCCTCCTCCTCCTCCTCCTCCTTCTTCTTCATTTTTTTCTTTCTTTTTTTGCCTGCCTTTATTGCTGGACATCTTTCTTTGAACATTTGAAGAGCCATGTGTTCAGGAATGAATTCCAAATTAGCTTTCTACTGCATTCATTTTGTAGTTTACTAAAAGTTATATGCAGACTGGTGAGAGTCATACTTGTGACTCCTAGTGGCCCTTTGCTGTCAGTAAGACTCGAGGTCTTGACTGGAAAGGAAATGGAAGACTGGCTTCTAGCTTCCAGTCTTGGGATTGACAAAAATTAACAGAAGGACATTGAATGAGTCATTTAGCTCTTCTGGATCTTCTGGATCAGTAACTATCAAAACAGGAAGTTGGATGATCTTCAAGTGCCCCCTTTCAACATCTTTCCCTGAAAGGATGCTTATTTAGCATAGAAACTGTCAGTTACATGTTCAATTTGGAACTTTCATAGCCTCTTACAGGAATTACAGAACAACTGCAGCATGTAGTGGTAGGAGTGACAGAGTGTAGACACTGGAGTGCAACTAATCTGACATGGAATCCTGATTTACCACTTACTAGCTATATGTAGTAATTTAACACCCCAACTTAATTTTTAATCTAGCATTGTATTGCTGATTGTTGTCATATAAATATTAAATGAGAAAAGCTATATAGAACTTAGTACATAGGAACAATTATGATGCTTTTCTTTTTTCCTATTCTTTTGTATCTTGAGCAAATTCTACAGGGATAACTCAGTCCAGAAGATTCTTTAATCTTCTCCCTATTTGTCTGACAGTGACAGATGGTGTCTTAGATAGTAACACTTCCCAGGGTATAGCACAGTGACTGACTCTGAGGCATTAACTTCATAAAGTCCTATTTGAACAGGTTCTTTAGTGCCAGAATGCAAAGTATCAAGCCAAAAAGTTTTAGGAGGTTAATGAATAAGTTTCCAGAAACACTGGCATGAACTTTGTGCTTGGTTCATGAATGTACCTTCCTAGTATTTGGCAAGTTAATTGCAATGACCATTTAGAATAATTTCTGGCTTTCTCTGAGTAACGGATGTTTTGTGGAATCTGTTGAATTTGGTATGAAGATATATTGCTAACTTGTCCATCTTTGGGTTATATTTATTTAGTTGCTTCTCTATACAAATAGTTTTAATTTGTACTAAATTATTTTAGTAACTTAAAGTAAGATTTAAAACTCAAGGAATTTTTCTTATACTAACAAGTATTGTAATCATAAATGATTTTATTTTAGAACCTCAATACCAGAAGATATTAGACACAGTAAGTCTGAATAAAGAACAGCAATGAATATAAAATCACCAATATGTTAGGCAGTTACCTTAGGAAATAAGATAATTTGCCAAAAGTTGATTACATAACTTTCATTCCTTTATCTATAGAACAGATGAGTAAAATTTGAAAACATTGTGAAATTATAACAATTTGTTTTACTATGAAGTCTCATTGAAGAAAAAACTGATAACTGATGGAAAGAACAAAAGCAGCGGTGCTGGGCTGGGGATTTAGCTCAGTGGTTCTGTCCCTTGCCTTGCAAGTGCAAGGACCCGAGTTCGATCCCTGGTACCAAACAAAACAAAACAAAACAAAACAAAAGCAGCGGTGCTTGCTTTATTCACTCATATATCCCAAATGTCTAGAATATTGCCAAGCTCATAGTAGGCATTAAATAAATGCACCAGATAAGTGAACAATTCCCTGATGAGCATGTAAACTGTTTGCTGATACTTTCTTCCTAAATGTGCAATCCCTAGAATGTTCTTTTAGAATCTTAACCTTGTCATTTCCTAGGAAAAATAGCTTAACTTCTTTGAACCTCACAATTTTGTTTTTCCCTAAAATGAGTTTCTGTTAAGATGAGGTGAAACTGATTATCATAATGCTTGGCATACAGCAAGTAATCAATGAATTTTCTATTGAATTATTTCAAATCATTTCACATTACTTTATCATGCTTTTCTAAAAATTGTGAGTAAATTCTTATAAAACCACAGTTTTATGATCACACCTACTGGATTTTGTTTCATGCAGAACCTGAATTTTAAAAAGGAGAGTCGTATATCTTAAACCTAGGAAGTGTTATTTATAATATTGGGAAATATGGCACCTTTTGACAGTTTTTAAAACATCCTAATAGAAGTAACATCACCATCTACGGCAAATGTTCATGTTGATGTATATAATATATTTTTATTATGCAAATGTATAATTGAGTCAGAATTATGTGCAGTTTGGTAAAGTAAAGCATTATTAAATGCCATTTCTGTGATCTCATGAAATATAGAGTCCCTGAAATGAGAGAAAAGAATAAAACACTCTTGTTAACCTATTTCTCTGCATAAGTTAGATAGCCTGTAAAATCACATGTGAGGCAAAGGCATTGCCTTGTACCTAAGTGGTGATTTGTGCTGTATACATTTTCCTTTAAAAATTTCCAGAGTGAACAGAGGTTTCCGATGAGAAATGAATAATACATTTAATCAAAGCTGCTTTTCAATATATTTAGCCACTGATATTAAAAATTAGACCCAGTCATACATGGTGAAATCAGCTGTCCTGAAAGATATTTAACATCTTTGCCAGATTAGAGCTATGGCCTACACTAAGTAATCACTATTTTGCCCTTCCCTGGAGAGCTTAGATGAGAGAGTTTAAGCTGTCATGAATGGTTGTTAAGTGGAGAAGGTTGTACTGACAAAAAGACTTTCATGTGTGCTTTACCACTTTTTTCTAGATTCATTCTGTAAAATCCACTGGGGAGAAAGTCATCAAAGAAGGAAGATGTTTATGTAGTTTTATATTGAGAAAGATCAACTTTTTGATGAAGAAACTACAGCCTTCTCATTTTAGGAGAAGATTTTTGCTTTGCTTCCTTTTCTTTTTAGCAACTGGCCAGGTGGCATATTAAAGCGATGAAGGTAAAAACCAGACTAGGCATACAATAATGAAGCTTGTATTTTTGAGAAAATATAAGATTTTTTGTGCTACATAACCTGAAAGCATATCTCATTTTTAGTCATAATTTCTCTTGAAAATCTTTCAAACATTATTCACCTCAATTCAATAATTACTAAAGTTTTAAAATACTTGAATAATCTATCCTTTTCTCTTTCCTATTCTATTTGTTGAATTATTTTCAAATCATTTCACATGACTTCAGCATGCATTTCTAAAATTATGGGCATAGTCTTACAAAACCATAGTGCAATTATCACACCTAACAATTTTAAAAATGAATCTTTAATATTATCTAATACTCCAGTCCATATTCAGATTTTCTCAGTTGTCTCAAAAATATTGTTTTTTTTTCTTTTTAAAATTAACTTTGGATGAAAGTGTAGAACATGTTGACATTTTAGCAAAATTGCCTACCGTTGGTCTGTGTTATAGAATGAGTCTGTATGACAGGAAACCACATCTCTACTGCACTCAAGTGGGTGGAACAATCGTGACTATGTATAGAATAATCTTGCAGTGAGATATAAAAGCAGGTGTTGCTGTTATAAAGCATCTGTTATTTCACAAGTGAGTTATTTTTTCTAAATTTTTAGTGATCAGTATTTCATTGATTTTTTTTATACTGGGTAAGTTATTTCTTCCACTAGAAAAACATGAGTGAAAATATACAATAACTCAAAAAAATGTAGATCATCATGAAATGATTTCAGTTTATGAAATTATGGTGATTTGGAGGATCACAATAATAAAAATTTTGTATTTGTAGCACATTTAATTTTCTTCCCTCAATACACATACACATGCATGAATGCACTCGCACACACACAAAAACACACACCTTGAAGTCATGAACAAAAGAGTTTGAGGATTTCTGCTGCTTTGAACTTCTTCAGAAATTTTATTTGTAAGTTATACCGCAGGTACTCTGGGAGGATAAAACAAGTTAGAAAATTTTAAAAATGGAAAATATACTACTTGTCATTTTTAGTCTGATATTTTAACTTCAATCATAGGGAAAGGAGTTATAAAATAGGCATATCTGGTCAGGTGGGATGGTGCATGTCTGTAATCCCAGCTACTCAAGAGGTTAAGTCAGGAGCATCATGAGTTTGTGCAGCTTAGTGCAACCCTGTCTCAAAATAAAGAAGAAGGGAGGGAGGGAGGAAGGGAGGAAGGGAGGAAGGGAGGGGGATGGAGCTCAGAAATAGACTGCTTCCCTAGCATGAGTGTGGCCCTCGATTCAATAACCAGTATGAGAAGGCATGTTTCTTTAAATGTTGACACCATCTGAACTGATGTGAAATTTATGAAACTAGTGCAAGAAATGCACTATTTTCAAAATTATAAAACTAAATTACTATTTTTCTCCATAAATCAATAAAATGGTAGTACAGTACACCAAGCATTAGTGAGAGTCTAGCTAAGCATTAAATCACTGAAAAGAAGTCAGGCTTTAGATTGCCACAAAATTGGCCATTACTTCTTGCACTTCAATTTTCTGTAAGAATTCTTTAGGTATAAGTTTTTTAAAATCAGAAAATCATAAATAAATTATTTTGTCTTAAATTTTTTATGAGGCTGAATGATCTCCTATTTAAGAATGAGATATGTGTATAGGACTCACTTAAGGAAGTAGAAAGAAGAGTTGGTACGGAATGCATGTACATTACTTTTAGGAATATGTAGGCTGCATTGTGAAAATGCACTCCGTTCAGATTGAGGCTTTTTCATGTGAACATCATGCTTTCTTTACATTCAATTGACAGTAACAAGTAGAATCTAATTGTAACCGAACTTAGTTATTTAAAAGTATTCTCTTGTAAAGTAGCACAGAATAATGTTAAGCATTTGTCAGTTAAACTTAATCATAGCAATTGAGACAAACAAGAAGGGGTAGAGGTCCTCTACAGTGACTTCTAAATGTCACAGATGAAAACAATGAGACCCAAAGAGGTTCAGGGACTAATAAGCCACACACCAACTAGTGCTAAAGGCAAGTGTAAACCTTGCCTCTTACAGGCTCTCCTCTAATGAACTGTATCCTGTACTAACCACATTTAACATCTGAGCTAGGTGCTAAATGATACCAGAATGAATTATGCACTATTTACATTTTGAATTATACAAAGTAATTAATTTTGGTTTTGGTTCAATTTTCTGTAGTTGTGACATGTTTCAGTTTTGCATTATTGGTGTTATTTACAAGTATTACTGAATAGTAGTGAGTTATATTTATTTCATAATAATAAGTTATAAAACTGTTGTAGCACTTGTTTTTTTTTCAGGTGGGATTACAAAACCAGAAATAGACTGATCCTTTAATTCCAAAGTGGCTTTTGTGCATGTTTCTCTCCCCTTTATATAGGAGTTTCTGAAGCTGTGAAACAAGAGCTGTTGGAGCGATGAGGAGTTAAGAGTTCATTCGGATGTCCAGATGTATCCAAGTACCCCATTATTTGGCAATAAATACATCTGGGCAACTGATTGAATTTTTCGCTTTTCATGACTCACCTGGAACCTTCGACAACCTGAAAGGCCTGCTAGATAGTCCAAGTTTGTGATCTCTTAATTACATGAGCTCGGAAGTGGGAGCTGCCTGTGGGTGAGGAGATGCCATTGTAAATTTAAGTGGGAATGCATTTTAGTGTGCAGTGAAATTGAATTGTGAGTGTCCTAGCAAAAGACAGAGGGTGTTTTCTTTTCTAGTTTGCAAAAGTAAAATCAAACTAACAGAAAATTTTCCATTATTCCTATGTTTGACCCTTGGAGTGTGCCTACCTCATAAGATAACTGTATTTTTGTTGTGATTGAGAATAGCTCACAAGTGCTGGCTAATATTGTTCAAATGTTATAATATTTTAAATGTCTATAACCATGAACTTTCATCTTATTCACAATTATCACTGTCAGAAATTATCCTGTTTCTTTTTCACATACTTATTGCCTCTTTCTCCAGCTAGAACGAAAGCTCCATGGGAGCAGAGACCTTGTCTACCATGTTTACCACAACATCCTCAGCATTTGGTGTAGTGCCCAGCACATGATAGCCAATCAATAAATATTTAAATAGATGAAAGTACTGTTACATAGTTTTTGGTCTTGCAAATTAGCTGGAGTTGGTCTCCAACACAGAAAGTTAATAAATGGGTTCTTCATAAGCTGTGGTCCTTATAAACCTTCAGTTTACTCCGCTATGCAGATACTTATGCTCAGACAATTCAGGAATAGTTCTGCTACCACCTATGGAGAAAGCAGGTTCAAATCACTGCGCATGTTGCCCACTAAGACAGATTCTCTTGTCTGTTACTACCAGCATGGCATGATTTTTCAGTAGCTTCTTTAATTCTATTAATTTGAAAGCTGTTTCTGAAGTGCTATTGTAAGAAAATGGAACAGGTCTCACATTTTAGGTAAGTGGAGCCAAACAAACAAAATCTCTCATAAAACATGTCAAGCAGAAGAATTTGATAAATACAAATAAAGAGAAAATATTTCATGTTCATTCCAAGTACCCGAGGAGCAGTTAATTTGTCTCAACAGGCCCTTGCATTATCTAGAGGTGTGTAAAATTATTGGCACTGGAGCTGCCTTCAATCTGAATAATCATCTTATTATTAAAAGATCTAATAATGGCTTGGTGAGATCCAAAATCCCATCCAGTTAATGGTACCTTCCTTCACTCTCAGAAGAGTCTCCTTTTGGAGAAGAAATTGTAAAATCATTCAATATATATAACTGTATACCCAGAACTGTTTGATTTCTCCATAACACACTATGGAGGAGCATCCACTTTTATAACAAAAGCACTGCATTAAGTGGCTGCTAGTTTCATGGTATCCTGTGGTATAGATCCAGTACTTAATGTAATAACGGACTTAACTTTCGTTAAAGTCTATTAATCTATTGAGTCTTTTGGTGTGATATAAAAAACATTTTCTGATGGAGTAATTGCTGAACAGTAGAAGATTATGAAATTACTTCCCCTGAAGTTTATTCTAAAGAACATGGATTGTCAAACTTCTTGAAATGGCTTAAATATAGACCTATCTGAAGACAAGGCACTAGATTATTTGATTAGTTACAATTTTCAGTTCTAAGAGTTCTGTGAATTCAAAATTGTAGAATAAATTGAGGCCTTACAATAGAAGATAGAAAGTTAGAGTTTAATACTGCATGAGATACATTTCCAAGTGAATTTATTGTATTGAAAACTCCTGCATTTACTACTGGAAGAGCAGTCTTTAATTTCACTGATTATAATAACTGGAAAATTTCCATCAAAATCATTAATAGTTATCTGATGTGACTATATTTGGCATAAGTGAATTTTTAGTATGACACATGTATACTTTATGAGACAATCTCTAGAGTACATTTGAAGTTGAAAGAGCACTCCTACAATACTTATTAGTCTTAAGGATAATTTTGAATTAAAGGAATATTCCCAAAATTAATTATCATGAATATGTGCTGCATTAATAGCACCTTTCCAGGGCTGATCTGAATATTTGTGATTAATTGATATTTTTATTTAGCCATCTGCTAAAAGTTCAGTGGGTGTAATAACTAAGAGAAATATTTTGTAGTGTGACCCCATAATTTCTGAAGAATAAAACTGACAGAAATCAAATCTCTACATATAATATTACATATTTAATTTTTAAATGCTTTATTATAAAAAATCAGACAGGAATCACCAGTTGATTGTGTATTCTAATTTTTATAAACATGCACTGACAGATCTGGTTTCTTTAAGTAAGAGAAGAAATAACCTGCTACATCACCATGATGATCATGGAATTGCCAGAAATCTACCATAAACTATGTATTTTCATGACTTCATTCATGTTCTTTAATTTTTGTTAAAACAACAGTAGAAATGCTGGCATTTTATCTTTAGATTCATTTATATCATGTTTGACCAGACATGGGAAAGAAAGAATAAAAAATATTTGGAGAACAGAAAATGTGATTGAAAGATGTTGAATCTTTCTTCAGTGTCGAAGTGTGGAAATGATAAAGGTAAGGAAATGGCTAGCTTTAGAGGATGCAAGGAAAACCCACAGTTTTCAGTAAAGTTTTACTTCTAACATTTCCAAACACAATTTGAGCAAAACTATAGTTCTTCCTTTATCCTTAGGTAGGATCTTTTAACTTTACACCTTTTTATTTTTTGGTACCGGGGATCGAACTCGGGTCCTTGAGCTTGCGAGGCAGGCAGCGGAACCACTGAGCTAAATCCCCAACCCAACTTTACACCTTTAATCTCTTCAAGTCTCTCCAGTTCCCTTCCCTTCAGTTAGCCAATTACTTTGTACTCAGAACTTGGCTAATGAATATGGAATGGAAGGGTATGTATATGTCTCCTCTATTCAAAAATTTGTCTTTAATACAAAACCCTTAAGGCCATGCTGCCACAAGAATTTATTCCCTGCAGTGTTTGTATTGTTTTTTCATTATTTTGATTTCCAAGATGATTTTTTTTTTGGTACTGGAGATCTAACTTGGGACCTGGCACTTGCAAGGCAGGTGCCTGAACTACTGAACTAAATATCCTGCCCTCAAGATGATTATTGATCATCGCTTTTAAGTATTTTTGTGAGTGATATTGATGTTGATAGTTTGAAGTTTATTTCTGAATATCCAGTGAAGGTACTGTTTTGGTTCAGTTGTTTTCAAGTGTTCACAATGTTTTTATTATTATGCTAATGACACATGTCCTATGCATAGGTTCCACAAGCATCATTTTAATACAATGCTGAGGTATGGGTTTGTGCTTAAATTTTCATACCATAGAGGTTATTCTGAAACATTTTGTGTAAAATTATTCTACTGAAAGCTATATGGAAACTAATATTTGTCTACCTTTGTGACTTAGCAAATGTAGCTACTGTTATCTTTGCCTGGATATCTTACAGTTCTTTAGAAACAGCATGAAAATGTTTGTGAGTTTTGCTGTAGAAGAAATAAGAGATAAGCTGTCTACTTACTGATTCTGAACTTATTTCTGATTTTCTCTTAATATTTGAGATAGCTAATTGATTTCAGGTTATTCAATCTTTTTCTGTACTTAAAACCATATATATATATATATATATGTATATATATATATACACACACACATATGTCAATGTGTGGTTATATGTAAACAATTAGATTGTTACATGTTTAAATATAGTTGCTATAAGAGTGCTATAAATTCTCATTAAAAATCAATCAAGTCTGTTAGTTATTACACAATTGATTTTCTTTTAGTTTTATAAAAAAAAAATTTCCCAAAATTAAACGTTTGAATTCACAGGTATTCTTTTTGTATTTACACAACTCTGCTAACTCTGTTATGAAAGATTGGTGAAGTCTGAGAAGTATATAGATCAGAAAATTTAGAGCTTTTTTTCCTCTTAGTAATTGATCTTATCCAAGGGTTAAGAGATTTTTGCATCCCCTTCTTTTTTTGTAGAATTACAGAACATTTCTTTTTGGAGGAGGTACTAGAAATTGAACCCAGGACCTTCACACTGAACTGAATTCTAATCCTTTTCATATTTTATTTTGTGGCAGGATCTTGCTAAGTCCCTGAGTTGTTCAGGTTGAGCTCCAACTTTCCATTCTCCTGCCTCAGCCTCTTCTTAGTGAGCTGGGATTACAGATAGACTTCATCACACTCAGCAACAGAACATTTCTTATTGCAAAATATCACCATACTGACCTAGCCATTTGAAGAATCATATTATGAAGCTTAACTTATGTTAAATAATTTTTACAATTGATTCCTATTACATTCCTAAACTTCCAGGTAAGGACATTTTTTATCAGGTATAGTCAGTTTTAAAAGAATACAAACTACCAGGCATTCTGGCACACACTCCTAATTCCAGCACTCTAGGAGACTGAGGCAGGAAGGAAGTTTGCAAGTTTGAGCCCAACTTATCAAGACCTTGTCTCAAAATTTTAAAATACTATAAAGGACTTGCAGATGTCCCTCAGTGTGAAGGTCCTAAGCTCAAACTTCAGTAAGTACTGAAACAAACAAACAAGCAAATAAATAAATAATTGAAGGCAACTTTTTAGCAAATTTTTGGCAAATTATAGCTGGGTGGTAAAACACTTACTTAGTATATCCAAAGCCCTGGGTTTGATCCTCACTACCACAAAAAAATATTAAAAAATAAATAAAAGAATGCAAATTTTACCAGCACAAGAAAACATGATTTTGCTCTAAAGTCATTTTAGTTAATAAACTGGATAGCTCTGTACATAATAGATTTTTCTATTATTGTTCTCAATGACATGAGAACTTAAAAAAATGAATGAAAGCCTTGACCCAGTGAATTGTTAAGAGAATATAATATTTTGAGTTATAATAATGGCTGACAATGTGGATAATAGAGTGTTTAATAAGATGATCACTGTATCTTGCTATGACAAATACAATTCCAATTTTTATGTTACAATTTATTGGAGTACAGTGTATTTTACCCTTTCTTTAAATCTTTAAAATTATACTAATCTTGGATACTTGGCAAAATAAGTATTGAAAGTCTTATCATGGCTTCTTTTATCATAGGAAAAGGGAAGGATTTTGATATTTATTGAGGACTAAGAAGAAGAAAAAAAAAGGATATTGATATTCATTGATCTCTTTTATATTTTTTCCTGTCATTTATTTCCAGACCTCCCGGGTAAAAGGATTATGTGTTATCTGGCAGGATCTTGTGACCTAGCAGTCTGGCTGATATCACTCTTCCATAAAATATTTTTAGTTCCCAGGAGGCCATATTTTATGTATTATTGTGATAAGGGTATGATTTGGTGATACACTTTTGTGTGCATAGTACTAATAGAACTTAATAGTGAAAGTTGAGAATAAAAAGAGAAAATAATAAATTGATAGCTTGGGTAACTAGACAAATGGTGCTTAAATGAGATAGGAAACAGAAATACAATTTGTTCTTGTGAAATTTTACTTCCAAATTTCTAAAGAAAAATTATCAAGACAGATTTTCATTATCATATTCCTTGAAAATATTTACAAACTAGAAAAAGTGGATCATCTTTCAATATTATGCCATATTCTTAAGCTATGTAGTTCTCTCTCTCTCACACACACACACATAGATATCCCTAAATACTTCTTTTAATTTTCTATTTTTAATTACTAGTATATATTTGTGATACATAATAATTACATTCATCTTGGGAAATTGGTACATGTACACATCACATCTTGATCATTTTCAGATTCTTCTCATTGACAACCCAATATGAGCAAACTTCAGAGCATCACAAACCTGATTCTTGGAATTGTCTTATAACCCCAGAAGTGAATATGGTTAGATGTTTAGCATGGGAGAAAAGTAACCAAAAAGCTAAATAGAAAATATAGAAAAAGCAAAATAGAGAACAGAGAAGCCTAAATACTCTATTCCCAGCAAGGGTCTCTAAGTAGAAAGACCAAAGGATCTTTACCTTAGTTACTAGAATCTACACTGTATAGTTCTTCAGTGTCAATGTTAAGATAAATAGTGACATGTTCCACTCCATAAAGATGTATTTCCACAATGAGAGATACAGACATTCTTAGCAAATTTGATCCAGTCTATTCTTGACCAGCACATAAACATACTGAAGATAGTGAGTACTGAGTGAAGAATAATCCACCATATAAATATTCAGTTGGGCTTTGTGACACAATAAATAACTTTGAAAATAGCCTATAAAAATACAAAGTGTTTATTCTGAAATTCTTTGATAAGTCATTCAAATTTCATGTTTACTTCTTAAGGTAGTACCTTAGAGGATGTATTGTCACCTCTTAATCCACATTTTGTGCTACTGATTTTTTGTAGGCAATTTTCATTATTACTCCATACACTCTGACTATAAAATACTATCTATTGGCTACTAACTAGTTACTACATGGAGTGGTTGCTATATTTAAAAGAGTAAACTTCATCAATTTGCTTGTTTTATTATAAACCTGCTGTTGCTGCCCTCTGGAGTATATTGTTGGTTAAGGCAAAGGTATAAATAGATTGCTATGGGCCGGAGATTTAGCTCAGTGGTTCTGTCGCCTGCCTTGCAAGCACAAGGACCTTGAGTTCAATCCCTGGTACCCAAAAAAAAAAAAAGATTGCTATGTACATGCATATTGCTATACTTTGAAGAAAAAGAAAACTAAAAATATGCAAAATATGTTCATTTTATTAAAATTGTTTTAGTTTTCCATGTTACTATAAGATGAAATCTTTTTATTTTGGGCATGATAATTATTAGATTATATAATTTCTTCCAATGGTTTGCAAATTAAGAAGGATATGTTCTTAATTTCTTTTCTAAAACATTGATTTGAAGGGATGTGTATGGCAACAGGGAGATATTTAGTACAATCCCCTATAAATAAGTTTATGCAAGCAATTTTAGAGAAATTATGATGGTTGTACATTGGCTAAAAAATGAAAAATTTGTTTCTTTGCTATTTTTATTACTGCCACAATATAACATGCTTACCTGTGTGCTAAATTAAATATTGCCTGTTTCTTATCACTAAAGGCATTTACATTTATTAAATTGGTTATTATGCAAGTTATTTGCACTTTTAACTAATTTTCTTTTTCTTTTCTTTTTTTCTCTCCCCAGAATGAATGATACGATAAATTCAATCTGTTAATTTTCTCTTCTCAATTTTAAACTTTGGTTGCTTAACACTGAAGCAATCATGGTGAACCTAAGGAACGCGGTGCATTCATTCCTGTAAGGATGTTATTACTTATTATTTTAATGAAAAGATAATTTTTATGGTAACTTGCTTAAAGGTGTTCACAATGCTCCTATATGACCATTCAGGTATATCTGCCTCTAACTGCATAAATGACTCACATCTCAAAAGATTAATATTATAGATGTTTCCTATTTCAAAATAATAAGTCGGGAAAATAATTTGGATTTGAACTAAACATTTCAGGTTATGCACTCAAACAAATAATATGATGTTAATACCCTGAATTCAAATAAGCCCAATTCTCATAGTTGTTTTCTGTTTGGGTAAAACTTAAAACGGAGAAAGGTTCCTTCCTTTTTTTTTTTAATGTGACCTGAACTGGGAAGATAATAAGTCTCAATAAGCCTCTGACTTTACGAAGAATAATGGATATTGTAAAAAAAAAAAAAAAGGCCAGAAGTTAGGTGTAAGGGTTGGTGGGTGTTGGTAGACAGAAGAAAACAATACCATTCTGAGATGTCTTGATATAACGACCTACTAGCTGAAATCAGCAGAATGCAACAGAAAAGGGGTAACTATAGAATCAGATTGAAGAACTAAGGGATTCTAAGTTTGATCTAATCTAAATCTACTCTTGGAGGGATGGGGCATAGGAAAAGAGATTCAAAGCTTTGTGAACTCTGATAAATACAGTTGAAAGCACCTGACTCTCTTTGCTCCTGCATGTAATCTTCTCTGTGAGTCTTGAAAAGGAGCTCACTCAGGAAATTGTTTACAGCCTAGTACAGTGTGCCAACATTGGATCCTCTGTAATATGATGTAGGGCTGTGTTGAAGACATCAACATATTCTACTATGAAATTAAGAAATCTATATAGTTTTTTCCATTCTACAGGAGAAGCAAGGGACAATTTGTCTCTTCTATAAATACCCATCGTCATATGTCAATGCAAAACCTCAGTAGATTAAAATGGACTCAAATTTTTAGTTTAAATTATCATTTTATATACTTAGAATGTAAAATTATATTTTCTTTAAAATTCAGTGAGCAAATTGTTTGCATTGTCCAAAGAGAAATTATGATTTTCATGTACATATTTTATGAGGTTCCAGTGGACTTAATAACACTTAATGTATGAGTAAAGACCAAGAGCAAGTTCTTAATTACTCTGTATTTGTAAAAAGACTTTATATATTTCAGTGAGCACATGAGTATTAAATGTTAGGTTTAATTAAATACAGCCAATTCTTGATTATAAAACTGTGTACATAGGATTGATGTGCAACAAAAATTATAAAAACCTTGACAATAAATAATACTCAGTAAGACTTAATTAAACTGAATTTAATTAAAGGCAGGAAACTGAAGTAAATATTCTTTCAAAATCTATCCCAGCATCATTACTTTATTCTGTAATTCACAAAGATATATTTGGATTCTACAGGACTCCTCAGCAATTCAGTATTTGTTTCGTGGATGCTTTAGTATGAAATATATATATATATATATTTCTGGCCAGATAGAGACAGATAATTACTGGAAGTGTTTTTCTACCATAAAATCCTGAGATAATTGAAGTATAAAATTTATAATTAGACATAAGTTTTCATGTATATTTTCATTATGCACGATTTTACCCTGAATTCCTCTACAACTTTTAAAGACATGAAAAAATTTAGATATTCTCATAATTTATTTTAAAAGTGTGAAGTTAGGGGCTGGGGATTCAGCTCAGTGGTGCAGCATCTGCCTCACAAGCATAAGGTCCTGAGTTTGACCCCCAGGACTGGGGAGGAAAAAAAAGAAAAGAAAAAATGTGAAAGTTAGCCTGCATATTTTCCTAGGATCTTATTCCCTGGCCTGAAAGATAAATATATTCATTGGTCTGCAACTGATAATTGAAACACAGCTATAATTATTTGAGCATTAAATCCTGTGGGAATAAATTAGATGATCATCAGGTAATTTACATGAGAATTTTTTTTAACACAGCAGTACAAATCTCTTATCAATGAGGCCACAGGAGACCCTGGAAAAGATCCTAGAATTACTGTCTGAAGGGATTGAGGGGTAAATTGTGTGCTTAGCATGCACAAGGCCCTGGGTTCAATCCTCAGCACTAAGCTAAACTAAACTAAAGTACAGTAAATTAAAATATAAAGTTAAGTAATTATCTGAGCCCAGTTCTGTATAGGTAATCATCTTGAAAAAAAATAAGGAATTTTTTGGCAAATTACGAAATACATAAGTTAGTATTCAGCAATCGTAAAATACTTTTGTTTAACTTTGAAATCAGGTTGTCTTAGCTATTTGATTAATGAAAATAAGTATGCTAGTTTTATTAGACAGTTTACGTATCCTTTGAAAGAACACTTATTTATGTAACTTGAACAAATCTCCTATCACCATCAGGGGAAATTGGAATGTACAAAGTCAACCGTGTCCATGTCTTTTCCATTAGACTGCCACCTAGCCTGAAAGTCCTACTAGAAAAATCTGCCTAAATACCAATAAGTACATTTTAATTGACTGAAGAGATTTAGTTCCTAGTTCATAAAATGTAATACACCCACAGGTATTAATCATCACCACAAATCATTACCTAGCCTAGAGCAGACCCTGAAAACATGGGACACAAATGAGGAAACTGTCAAATAGATGGAAAATGTAAAGCCCAAGACAGGAAATTGGGCCTTGGAGCATAGTTGCTGAGTGCACTTGCTTAGCACATGCAATGCTCTGGGTATGACCCCCAGCACCAGAAAGAAAAAGAACATAAAAAGTTGTTAACCACTATAAAGTCACTTTGCAAATGTGAGAAGGTAGGAAGAGTTCTAAAAAGAAATGAGTACATACTGTTGTCAAAACCCACTCTGCCACTTTCATGAAGGTGACTGGATGGTAAGTTATTTTTTCCTAGCTTTGGATCAAAAGAAGGCAACTTCTAATTTTCTTGTCAGGCTACTGGATCATTTAAGAAAATCTACATTCTCTTGTCTGCTGTCTCAAAGGGTATCTCAAAGAAATTAATATTTTGAAGTGTCAAGAATAAACCAGCACGACAAATTGAACATACTGTGGTTTGGGGTTGCAGTATAAGTTTAGAGCATAATCCTCGAAATCAGTGAGACTCTAGTATGGACCCTGGCCCTGCCACATACTGACATAAGAAAATTATTTAACCTCTTTTAACATGAGTCTGCTCAATCTATGTAATGGACATAAATCAATACTGAGTTTATGTGGTGTCATATAAATCAAATGAGATTATACATGTATTTCAACAAAGTACATGCGTAATTTGTAATAATCAGACAATATAAGTTTAGAGAGAAATACTGAGGTTTAATTAGGAGAGTAAAAATAGTGATCGAGATGAGGATGATGATGACGATGATGGTTTTTGAAGGAGAGGCAATTGTTTTGTATAAGCAATATATTGTGCAGAAGTGATATTATAGGTATCTGATTGGTTTTTCTCTTTTTCTTCTTAATTTTCAGTGTGCACCTAATTGGCCTGTTGGTTTGGCAATTTGATATTTCTGTGAGTCCAGTAGCAGCTATGGTAACTGACATTTTCAATACCTCTCATGGTGGACGCTTTAAATTTCCAGACGGGGTACAAAATTGGCCAGCACTTTCAATCGTCAGCATAATAATCATGACAATAGGTGGCAACATACTTGTTATCATGGCAGTAAGCATGGAAAAGAAACTGCACAATGCCACCAATTATTTCTTAATGTCCCTAGCCATTGCTGATATGCTAGTGGGACTACTTGTCATGCCACTTTCTCTGCTTGCGATTCTTTATGGTAAGTACAATTCTTTCAGCTTCTCAATCTCACATTCTACTGTGAATTTGAGCCAGATGTCATAGTAAATACAAACTTTATTATTTTACCTATAGCATTTGGAAAGTGAAGAAAAAAGCAAATTATGTGACAGAATGAATTGGTTGTATGTCTAGATTTATTATATAAATCAGTAGCAGAGTTTTCAAAAAGGAAAATAGGCATAATATGTTAAAATTATACATAAATGCTTTATTCTTCAGTGTCATTTATATATAAGGAATTACTAGTTACACAGAATGAAACAGTGACAGAATATCCCTCATGCACATATTCTGGGAAGTATACGAACCATCTCTACTACCAAAAAGTAAAACCATTCTAATTTGGGGGGCTATTTTTGAGACAGTGTTTTGGTGTGTAGTTCAGGCTGGCTTCAGATTTGAGACACTCCTCCTAATTCAGCCTCCCAAGTGCTGGGATTACAGGTATGCATTACCATGCCCAGCTCATCTTCTTTAATAAATACATTTTAAGTAGTCTTTTGTTTTTGCTGTTGGAGGGAGGTTTGCTGAGCATGGAACCCAGGGCCTCATGCATGCTAGGGAAGTACTCTACCACTGAACTACAACCCCAGCCCTAAATAATCTTTTTTAATATTGACAAACTAAGTGGTTGGCGCAAAACAAGAACTTAATAATAGCTATTCTTCTTCATGGAATCTAAAAGACATGTTTTTACAAAGGAGACAAAATTAATTACTAAGTACATAAGTTCAAGTTCACATCATTAGCATAAAAGTTCAGGCATTAAATGTTTCACTACATTAATTTTAGGTAGGTTTCAAATTTTTCATTTGATTTTTTTCCATCTTTTCTGTTCATTTTAACCTGCTTTGTTTTAGGCTTATAATTATGATAAACAATCAAAATAACATACAGTTCTATTAAGTATCCTTTTTTAAATTTGTTAATTTCTTTTTTTTTTTTTTTTTTGAGACAAGGTCTTGCTATGTTTTCCAGGCTGGTCTTGAACCTCTGGACTCCAGGAATCTTACTGCTGCCTTGGCCTGTGGCTCGGCTCTCTACAACTATCTTTCTGGAAAGTTGGAGAGCCCAGCTTGAATTTAATTGCTAATATGGTCATCTCACAAAAAAGTAAAATAGGCTTCCAGTCCCTTGCAGTGTATAATGGAATCATACCAAAAAGAATATTATTGAAAGTGTATCTAGTTTCTAAATCCTAAAAGAACTTCAATGGACCTAGAAAATGTCTCATGAAACTTAAAAATTAATTAGCTGCTAAATATACAGAATATACTGTGGCAATACATTATCTTATTTGTTCTTTTATAAAATGCTCTTAGAAAATATGCTTTTCCTATCTTTATTGAGTTTCAATGATCCATTAATCTCAAAGTATCAGTATTTTACCTGGTCAGTGGGCATTTTGCCACTCTAGAGCTCCAAAATTAAGTAAGAAAAGGTTACTAAAATAAAGTGAGCCTGTGATTTAGAAAATACACTTTGTCCTGTGATGTCTGGTTCATTTTGCCACCTTCTGCTTTTTAAAATAATGACATTAAAAATAATTCAAATTGCCTAAAACATCTACCCTCCACTCCACATGCAAAAGACATAAAGAAAAGGACAACAAAAAATAAAACACACAGTACCACCAAGTCTGGAGAACATTCAAATTCCAAATTATCTTTAAGTACCCAAATGAATAAGAAATCTTGATCCATCATGGAGCCTCCCACTGAATGCTGTGATGCAGAATAAGGATAGTCCAGAAAAAAGTACAGGACAGAGGCAAAAGAAAAGCTGTTAGGAAACATAAGATAGGTCTAAAATCCCTACAAGAAACAAAGTCTATTTCAAGTATGAAAAGACTGAAATTTTTCTCTCAAAGATCAGGCTTTTTGTTAGGAACTTAAAAGTAGGCATAAAGCATAAGAAGGCAGTCTTGATCCAAACATGCTGGTGCAGGCCTGTAATCCTAGCATTCTGGGAGGCTGAGGCAGCACGATGACAAATTCAAGCCCAGACTGGGCAATTTAGAGACTCTGAGAGATTCTAAAATAAAAAGGACTGGGGATTTAGGTCAGTGTGAAGGGGTTCAATTTCTAGGAGGAGGAGGAGGAGGAGGAAGAGGGAGGAGGAGGAGAGGAAGAGAAGAAAAGAAGAAGCCTTGGAAAAGCAATTCAGAAGTAGAAAGGGGTAAAAAGGAGGAAAAGAAATAACTTGAATAAAATGCACAGTGAAAGGAAGAAGAAACAAGAGTAGAAAATGTATCAACTTACAAGAGAAAAAATGTCAACCTTTAAAGACCCATCATTTTTCCGCCTCCCACCTCCCACCATCACCCCAAAGTCCCCTAGTAATGAAACAGCACTATAATACATGGAAAGAAGAGGTGCTCTTCAGTTTGAAATCTTGAACACTACTCACCAACTTTCAGCTGTGTTTAAAGAAATTCAGAGATGCAACCATTCTTCATCCACCCCAAGCTACCATTAAAAAAAATCAGATTATCATGTACAGGTACAAATTCCCTATGATGAATATTATCATTATGTATATCTAAAAGGTACCAATAAATGTTATGCTTAACAAAAAAATCAGAATATGAATATCAAAAGAGGATATTTGATGAAAATTTCTACAAATAAATGAACAAAGTATAATAAAACACTTCAAATGAAATAAATATCTTCAAACAAACATATTTAAGGCATTTAAAAGTACTTTGAAGTAGTAACCTGAATAAGAATATAATTGATTTTTTTATTTTAAAAAAGATTGAAATTAATAATACCACTGACATCTTTCAAACCAGAACATAAGAGTTAATAAGAAAAAATTGATCTAACGTAATTAGGAATGTAAAGTTAACTACCAGAACAACAAAAAAAAAAACTTCTTAAATACCAAAAGAAATGTAATTAGTAAAAGATCCAAAACCCTTCACAGGAGAAAGGAAAATAAAACAAAACACAATGTAATTAATATTATACTATGATATGATATTGTTACCAGATCAACAGGTTTGTGAACCAAGAATGAAACCACAGGATGGAGGAGGTAGAGTGCAAGCAAATTTGTTTAAAAGATATAAAGATAAGAAAGCAAAAGATAAGAGCAAAGAAGTAAAGCTCCCACTCACCTGGAAGGAGTTCTAAGTAGGAAACCCAAGAAGGGCTCTTTGTCTAGGAGTTTTTAAGTGATTTTGAAGTGAGCTTAGGCCATTGTGTAAACATATAATCTCTACCCTACCTTATAGGAGTCTACATATTTTGAGGGGTTCAATCTATGCAGTGTTCATGCAGTGTCCATGCTGAGCCCATGCGCCCTTGAGCCAATGGCCTGCCTGATTATGCTCTGGAGAGATCACAGACAGCCTAAGGATACCTGGCAGATGTTTATGTAAGATCTCTGTAGGGCTTTGACTTAGGGCACTCCATTATGGGTTTCTTGACTTTATTTTGGGGCCACTGTCTTTACTGATTAATAGAATCTTAACTCCTTTTTTTTTTTTCCTGAATTCTTTTATTGGTACATTTTAGGTATACAACACAATTACATTTCTCATTGGGAACTTGTACCTTTACATGATGCATCTTGGTTCTTATGTTTTCCCCATTCCTAGCCCTCCCTTCACCCCCTCCACCCTTCCCTATTTACAAAGACTTTATTTCCATTTTTTCCATTTCTCATCATTTTTCCTTTCCCTTCTTTCCTTTCCCCTGCCCCTCCCACTACCCCTACCCCTTTGGACCTTTTCTTCCTATTTTGCATTATCGATTATTCATTCTAATCATTAGTACATTTTAGGTATACAATATAACGACATGGAATCTTAACTCTTATCTTACTAATCCTGTTGTAATATGACAGAATTGAAATCTAATATAACATTAATGGCAATAAAATTAAATATGCCTACCACACTATTAAAAACAACAATAAATTTTCAGTTTGACTTACAAATCAAGACCCAACTGTAACCTGTATACAAAAGAAATCCTTAAAACATTAAGAATAAAAAAGATTTTTATTTGTTTGTTTGTTTTGTTTTGTTTTTTGTTTTGTTTTGTTTTTTGTTTTTGAGACAGATCTCACTATGTAGCCCAGCCCAGGCTGGTCTTGAACTCATGATCCTCCTTCTTTAGCATCCTGAATGCTGTAGTTATGAGAGTACCACTGTGTTTGGCAAGAAGGAAGTATATTAACGATAAAAGCCACAATAACAATGAAGATAGAATACTGAAGAATATCTATGCATTTGATATTGCAATAAAGACTTTCATAAAGCAAAAACTCAAAAAGATGGAATGACATATTCTAGTAATTCTAGTAATGAGAAGTTTAATACATCACACTTAGTACAAAAAAGACTGGATAATAATAAATAAGAATATAGATCTTTTGGTGCATATTGAACTTCACACTCATAGAAAGTATATCTTAAGTGGACATGAAGCATTCACAAACATGAATCATGTATTAAGTTACAAAGAAAATATGAGAAAAGTAGAACTATTACAAAAACACTTTCTGATAACAATACAATGTATTAGAAAGTATAAACAACAATTTTAAAACAATTTCATCTTGAAATTACAAAATTTTAAAGAACTCTTAGTCAAAAAGAAAAATGCAAACAGAAATTGCAAATTTTCTTTTAAAATGTAGTACCATAAACACTTCTATTAAAATTTATAGAACATAGAATACAGTAATCAGCAAAATTCCTAGACCTAATCACATTTATTAATAAAAATTAAAATATACAAATATTTCCCAGCAAGCAAATTTTGAGAACTATAAAAATAAATAAAAGAAAATAAAAAATAAATGAAAGAAAGCACAAATAAGGCAATAAAAATAGAAGTAGTTGATAGCACTGAGGACAGAAGAATAATATATCTACATTTAAAAATTGAAATGTTTTTTCAAAGGAAGATTTTTTAAAAAAATAGAAAAACACTAGCCAATTTAAACAAGGAAAAGTGAAGGAGCACAAATATATAAAATAAGAAAGGACAGGAGAAATAACCATTAAAACAAAATTAATTATAAGATTACTTTTTAGATTTATATACATTTCTCTTGAAAGCATAAGAAGAAAAACATAATTTCTTAGGAGAATCCAGGTTAATAAAATTGATCCCTTTAGATACAGAAAGAAACAAACCAATTTCAGCAAAAGAAATAAAGTTATCAAGGAAACTACTCTACCAAAAAAAACCCCATACTCAAAATAGTTTTACTGAGCAATTCTGCAAGACCTTTAAAAATCAGATATACAACCAAGCATGGTGGTGTACACTGGTAATCCCACCTATTCAGGAGGCTAAACCAAGTTATGATAGCAAGTTTGAGGCCATCCTGGGCAACTTAGTGAGGCCCTGTATGAAAATTTTAAAATAGAAAGGCCCAGGATTAGCTCAGTACTTCCTGGGTTCAATTTCCAGTAGCATTTTTAAAAAGTCAGAATGTTCCATTGAAGGTTTCATAGCATTGAAAACAATGGAAAACACCCTGATTCTTATATGAATTAAGCATAACTTTAATATGTAAACTAAAGACAGTACAATAAACATATAAAGAAGTATAGATTGACATCACTTATGAGTATTAATATAAAAATACTTTATAAAATACTGGCAAGTAGAATCCAATGTTATATTGATCTGAAAAAGCCAAACTCATAGAAAGAAAAAGAATGGTGATGCCAGGGCCTGTCAGTGGATTGGAAGATGTTAGGAAAAGAACATATATATGTATGTAGATGTATATTTTGGTGGTACTGGAGACTGAACCCAGGACCTTGCACATGCTTAGCACATGCTCTACCTCTAAGCTACATTCCCAACCCTCCAATACACCTTACACTTAAAAAAAGTATGAAACTATGAAATATAAAATTATAAAAATAAATTATTCCATAAGATTACATTATCTTGCAAAAGTCAGTAGCATTATAACAAAAATATTCAGTTATATGAAAATTAACACATTTAAAATAGCAAGAAAAAAATTGGGTGTAGCTCAGTGGTAGAGTACATGGCTAGTTTGTGTAAGGGCCTGGGTTCCATCCCTAGTACCACAAAAATAAAATTAAAATAACAAGAAAAACAGAACATATGAATAAAGAGATGTATCAAACCCATCTGAGAAAAACCTTAAAACACTCCCCAAAAGACAGATGTAGTAAAATAAAAGAATGAAATCTTTGACATAGCAATAATAACAATAGAAACAACAGCACATGGCAAAACCACCAAGAGCAAAGTTCAAAAACAAATAAACCTACAGAAAATAATCGCAACATACTGTATAGCTTGACCTCATATAATGTCAAGGGCATGGAAATAGACATTCATGTATTGCTTGTGGTAAAGTCAATTGATGCAACTATTACAAAAGGAAATTTGACAATACTAAGCCAAACTCTGTGTCCATTTACATTTTAATTTGTATAAATTTACCCTGGGTAATAAACTTCTGATAAAAGCCATATATATATATTCATATATATATATATATATAGTTATTCATATGAATGTTGTTTGTAACAATATTCCATGTAGGAGTGAACAAAAATTAGTGGAAATATGGAAACTCAATAGAGAAAAAGAAGAAATTGTAAAAACTTTAAAAACTTCAAGCACAAAGATAACTAAGATCAACTCAGAAGTGAGTTTATTAAGTTCATAAAATACAAAGCTTATATACACAAATAAATTATGTTTATATAAATTAGCAATAGAAATTGGAAAATGAAGTTAAAATGGCAAATGGCAAAAATCAACAAGTTAATTCTAGAATTTTTGTGGAAAGGCAAATAAACTACAATACTCAAAAATTTTTTTTAAAAAAGCAAAATTGAAGAATTCATACTTAAATTTAGGACTTACTGTCAAGTTATAGTAGTCAAGAAGAATGGGGGTTTTTTTGGTATCAAGGATGGAACTCGGGCCCTTGTGTTTGCGGGGGACAGGAGAAGGAACCACTGAGCTAAATCCCCGGCCCTTGATTGAATTTTGACATGGATTCTTGCTGTGCTGCTCAGATTGGTCTCCAACTCTTGGGCTCAAGAGATACTCCTGTTTCAACCACATCCAGGTTGAAAACAAGGCTTTCAATCTGAGTCTGTCTGGCTTTAAGAACTACATTCTTAAGCACTACACTAGATAACAGAGACATTCAGCCATGTCTCTCTTTGTCAGAGAGACAAATGCAAATAAATACCAACAAAAGAAATGGCAATCCACACAATCAAAACACTGACACATCCAGTTTTAGCCATACTGAAAGATTCTTACATAGCAGATTGGGAAATAATGAGATTGAGGATATATGGCATGACTGGAGGACAGCATAGTCATACAGTTTAGCAGGACTTCACAGAGATGATGAGACTGGCTACATTTTGAAGAATAAACAAGATTTCATTGGAGTTTGAGCATACAATAGGTCAGGACCCTAACAGTTGTATCATTTTACATTCTCAAAATCCTACCTTATAAACAGAAAAATTGAGGCTCATCTAATGAATATTCTCATTCTTCTAAAAGTGTAAAGACTGTTCTTTTTTTTTTTTTTTTTGCAGTCATGTACTTTGACAATAAACTCAAGTCTCTAGTTTAAAAATACTGTTATTGCTATATTTGCTATGCTATTGCTATAATTTTCTTCCTCCCTTGAAACTGCTGCTCACTTCAAATTTCTGGGAAGATCTGTTATGATAATAGGTAGGATTTTCATTTGGGCTCTACTTTCACTTAAAAAATTTTTTCCTTCAAAGAAACTAACAGCATTAAATTTAGGAGATGTCAAACTGAGACCTGCAAATGGGAATATAATTACATCATGAAATTTCTAATGAAAGTGATCATATATCATTGATTTACTATACCTTTTTTGATATTTAGAATTGAACCCAGGGCCCTCACACTGAGCTACATATATCTTCAACCCTTTTTATTTTTTACTTTGAGATGGGATTTTGCTAAGACTGAATTGTTCAGGTTGAACAATTTTCTTGCCTCAACCTCCCAAAGTGTTGGGATTACAGGCATGTGCCACCAGGCCTTGCTAGAGCTCCTTTGAAAATATAATAATTTGGAAACTGTCAGACTTTAGATATGTAGTTCAGGAGTCATTAAGGATGAAATAAAGAAGTTAAAGTATAGATTTACCATCTTAGAGTAATTTAGCACGTTTGTTTTAGTACAACAAGGGGCTGAATGAATGAGAAAAATATTCTAATATATTTGAAACTCCATTAAACAACTTGCGAAAAAATCTCAGAATCTCTTACTTTTACATTATTTGGGGGGCTTCCATTCTTAGGTCACCCTCAGATCCCCTTCCAAGACACTTAGCTTGGTGCCCTTTAACTCTCTCAAATAAGAGAGAACATTAAGGCTCATGATCCAATAACCAATTGGTTGTTGCACTATACTTGAGAACATCATAAACATACAGCAGTTGACAGATAATGATTTAGGCTCCATTTCTGCATACAGACTGACAAAATGGCCAAGGACCACTAACTATATCTAAATAGCTAACACTAAAGTCACAGTAACACTTTATTCTTTACCTGACAGAAACCAACAACAGGTGTCCTAGCACCTCCTCTTTTGGTAATGCATAGCAGAAATAGTCTCTTTCACTCAAATTCAACTCTAGAAAACCAAGAAATAGTTCCAAATATCTCTAAGTTTCATCAGAACAATTAGATATTACAGTTTTCAATGTTTTCACCATAAAGAAGTGATAAATGTTTGAAGAGGTACAAATGTAACTTAATTTAAGCATTACAGAATGTTAACATGTATCACAACATAGATAGTACCAATTAACATGCACAAACTGTATGTTTCTATGTGTCAGTTAAAAACAAATTTAACTTACATTTTAAAATGTGCAAAGCATGGTAATCCCAGTACTCACTAGGCTGAGGCAGGAGGATCACTGTGTGTTCAAGGCTATCCTGAACTACATAGTGAGACCCTATCTCAAAACAACAAGAGCTGGAGATTTAGCTCGATGGCACTGCGCCTGCTTTACAAGCACAAGGTTGCAAGTTCAACCCCGGTAGAAAAACAACAACAACAACAATAATACTTTTAAATGTGACAGTTATCTCAAATAAAAGTTTTAATTACATATACAGTATATAATTTTGTGGAGCTGGGCATTGAACCCAGGGCCTTACACTTGTTAGGCAAACACATACCACTGAGCTACACCTTAGTCTTAATTAAAACATATAAACATATATATGTGTTAACACATGTATATTCTTTAATTTTAAAATGTGAGTGTAGGACATTTATAAATTGTAAAGTATTACAACTCATACCACAATAGGATCTCAAATTTTTCATCTTTCAAGGAATTTTCATCCCTCTAGTGAAGAATAATATATATAAAGCATAAAAATATAGTAACATATGTGATATATAAAATATATAGTATAAATATAAGCAGCAGAAAGCATATACCCATATACAACATTGCTACTATTTTAGAAATTGCATATATAAGTGAGAATATCATTTATCACTGAGGTCACTAGATATTAAAAACATCTGGAGTAAATTGTGCTTGGCATCATTTTATTATAGATCAGTACAGGTTTCAATAAGTCACAAAATGAAAGGCCTAGTTTCTTTAAGTAATATTGCATAGACTGTTATAGCACAATTAGTCCCATATTCGTATTTCAATCACATCTCTGATATTTTCAGCACAATTTTAATTTTTTCTAGTAACCATTTGAGCCACAGGTGCACAATATTCAAAAACATAATCAAAGAAGCAAACCAAAACATACTCAAACAAGCAAACCAAAAATAACAGGAGAATCTCAAAATGCATAAAGCCAAATGTTTACCTCCCCTTTGTAAATTCTATTGCATCTGCAGAAGTACTTAAATTGCTCAGCTGGATAAGGCACTATTTCTAGGGCTTATCCAATTGTATATGAAGGTTTTCACATGAGTTGTCTTGATTCCTATCCTTTCGTGTCCTTGAAAAATAAATATATTTTTTATTTCATCTGACCTACTTTTCAGGAGCTCCCCAGCCCCATACTGGGAATTGAACCCAGAGCTTCATATACTGTAGGTGTGTAAACCTCAGCCTCTTTTTGTCTTTTTTATTTTGAGACAGGGTCTGGCTAAGTTGCACAGGCTGGCCTTGAACTCATGATCCTTTTGTCTCTGTCTTCTGAGTAGCTAGGATTACAAGTGCACACCACCACACCTGGGTTGCACCTCCCACTTTATTGGTTCCTTAGGATTCTATTGTGCATATCTCTGCATGGTGGAGGGCTCAAAGTAGTGGTCAGGCTGCAGGCTTCATTAGGTCTTCATTTATTCCTTCTAATTTTGTGGTGTTCCTGGCAGTAACACATTTTAATATTTTTAGACTCAATCTACTCAATATTTAAAATTAAAACATGTATGTATTATATATTTAAAACTTAACTGTTTGCCATATAAAATGTATCTTTAAAATATGACATAAAGAAAATTTGTTTGAAATTATTCAACATAAATATAGATCCTCCAAGTTTAAAATGATCCTTGCTCTTTGTTTCTATTACAAAGTTTCAAAAGATTTAAATTATATTTAATATCATGCAAGGTCCTAATTTATCAATCTCAACTCCTTGAATTGTTTCTGCATTTTTAGTGCTTTCCACAAACTCATTGATGAGCAAAATGGATCCATGGCCTTTGGTACCTTGTGTACTCTAGGGTCCCATCCCTCTCTCTTGCACTTCATAGAGTATCAACTCCCTAGCAAATTTTACTGAGCATTAGAAATGAGCAATGACCATGCATTTCTTCAAACCATCCCATTGCCATATATTCAGGGAGAATCAATTCAACACCATTACTTCATTAATTCATTTATCTATTTGACTACTTGCTATCAGGTGCCATGCTAGACACTTAGGTACAGCAAGAACAGGAAATAAGTATGATTTCATGGAATTTACAATCGTTTACAAGAGATATATAGGGAGAACAGTGACATAGATCCGGGTATCACTCTTTCTTTGCAAGGTACAGATACTTTGTGAATAAGAGGTGGGGAGAAACTGGAAAAATACCCTTCCAAGTAATTAACACAAAAAAATAAGCAAATTTTTTTTGACTATTTAAATCATGTACTTTCCAGTCCATATAGCTTTGTCAGATTACACTATCATTTATTATTGTTGTTGTTGCAAACTTCTATGACTTTGAAATAGATGTCCTACAAAGAAAATGTTCTCCAGACAAGCTTCCACAGTATAGCCTTCTTTTTGAGTAACTGTGACCTACCAATATTGGGGGCCACCTGATGAGAGTCATTTCTCTTTCAAAGTCATTAGATTACTTTATACAAGTACAGGGAGTCCATTCTTTAACTTACAGACATTAGCACATAGTATCTCCTACTGAGCACTCATGATGCTCTTATATGTATATTTAATTTACTACAATGCAATTGTACCCCTCCTAGTCCTCTTTAAGAGAACCATGATTTCTTTTCAAATAACAATTTGTTTAAAATATATTTGCAACCAAGCTAGGCATCCAGGAAATTTGGGGAAATAAGTTCCTTACCTCACTACTACTAGCAAGCAGCCCACGCAATCAAATCTCTGTAAAAATGGAGATCCTAGGTAACTTGGTAAAGAAATGCACTTTCTAGTTTAGTAAGCTTTTTTGGTCTTTTTTAAAGGATGTACTTTCATAAATGGAAAACTAAATAATTTATATGCAACCACTTTAATGAACTAAAGCAAGTAAACAAAATATAACTCTTTTGAAGTATTTTAAAAATGCCTTATAGTTCTGTGCTCATCTTTCTAAGTTAAGACTAATAAAAATAATTAAATAAATATTTGATTTGAATCTTTTGAGATGGTAAGTGTATTAGGTTTGGGTTTTTATTCACCCGAATCAAGAAACTTATTCATTAGAATTTAGTCTGGTAGCTAAAATTCTTGTGAAATTTACAAAAGGGTTGATTGTTACTGAAACACAGAGGAATTATATTTCAAAGAAAATCAATCAATTATTTGAGAATGTTAATAGAAATTGGGAAATATGTAATGACTGGAAGTAGAGAGAACCGAAATTGTCGGTTAGTAACTCTACAAAGTCCTAGACTATAATGTGCACATTTCATCTTCACATTCATAATAAATATCATTAGTCAAGAATATGCTGCATACTTCCTCAGGCATTCTGCAATGAATTTTGCATATATTGACTCATTTATTCTTCAGAAAATATTATTTATGTTTTCCTAGTTAAAGATGAAGGGACTAATATTCAGAGAAGTTAAGCAATGTGCCTGAAGCTTCAGAACTTGTCAGTGGCACAGCTGATTAATAAGCACAGGCTTAAAAACTTCTAAAACTGGGGCGGGGATTTAGCTCAGTGGTTCCGGCACCTGCCTCGCAAGAGCAAGGACCCAAGTTCGATCCCCGGTACCAAAAAAAAAATCTAAAACCCATATTCTTAACCATTGTTTTATGTTATATGTCACTCAGAGCATTTATTTTAAGAACAACAATATTAAAACATGAAACTGCTAAATTAGCCATCGCCCTTCCTACAAAATTGGTACTGTATGTGACATATGTATGTGTGTGTACATGTGTGTATAAATGATAAATTTTCGTTACCATTTAATTTTCCCAATAAAATGGAATGTACGCTCATAAGCTAAGTCTTCCTCCACTTCAGAACTTTATCTTTATTTGTTTTGAAGAATTTTTAAATCCCTAACTCTTTTTCTGGTGGTTTATGCTTACTTTCGTAAAAGATAATCTGAAAGCCAGGCTCCAGAAATACATTTGGGAAAGATGATTTTGGAACAAATCTAAAAAGTGTGGATCTACCCTCATATTTCTCACTGCTGACCCTGGGGATTTTGGAGGATTCTATCAGAAGTCATACAATGGCATGCAAGTTCTCATAAATGTTCTGGAAATATATCAACTCCCTGAAAATAAATACATGACATAGAATCTTCCTGATTTTTTTGAACTGGTTAACAAATGGCAAAAGATGATCTTTTTATTTATATTAAATATCCCTAAAATCTGTCAACCTAGAGTTTCTTCTCGAAGTGAAATAATTTTATTTGTATAAAACTGGCACCACATTTCTAAATAAATGATAAAGCAAGCCCTAGACATTAATACTTATTGTCCACATAAATCAGATCACAAACTAATTGTCTTTTGGCTGAATTCTACCTGCAGGTGAATTTTGTTTTGGACTACACAACAAACCAACAATCTTTAAACTTTGTACTTTAAATACCTTTTAGTAGTGTGTGAGTTCTAATTTTTTTCCTTTTGTTTTCCTCCCTCCCTTTCTCCCTTCTTTCCTCCTTTCTTCTTCTCCTTCTTTTTCCCTTTTTTCACCTTCTTCTTCCCCTTCCTCTCCTTCTTGTTCTCCTTTCTTCTCTTTCTCCATCTTCTTCTTCATTTATTTGTTTCAGTACTGGGGATTGAACCCAGGACCTTTGCTCTGAACTACATACCCAGCTTTTAAAAAATATCTATGTATGTATGTATGTATGTATGTATGTATGTTTGAGACAGGGTCTCTGAGTCACTAAGTTGCTCAGGCTGGGCTCAAATTTTCAAACTTCCAGCCTCAGCCTTCCAAAGTGCTGGGATTACAAGCCTGTGCCACCATGCCTGGCTATGTTTTTCCCACCCCTTATCTTCTCATTTCTAGCATCTTACTGATACCACCTACCTGGGCCCTAAAAGTATTTAAGTTTGTGACAGGCCTCACATCTGTGATTATAAAAAGAGCAGCCTTGATATCAATACCCTAAATTCACTGCATTGTTATCTCCATATGCTAACAAAGGTCTTCTAGCCCTATAGAAAACTGCATCCAGTCCCCCTAAGCACCTAAAAGTGGGATATCGGGGGTTGTCTCAAATTATCATGAATAAATCAATTACATCATACACTGCTGCAACTCTTCTGGAGCATATATGTAGCCATCATTATGTGCCATCATTCACAGTATTTGTTGACCAACTATCTTCTGCCCCTGGGCATTCATCATCTGCCACTGGTCATCCATCATCTGCCCCTGGTCATCCATCATCTGCCACTGGTCATCTATCATGCCCTACTGGGCCTCCATCATCTGCCGGTGGGTATTCATCATCATTTGCTGGACATCTGCTGAGTACCGCCAAGTCTGCTGGGCATCCACAGTCTCTCATCAGGCATTGTGGCCTCTGCTGATACTCTGCCATTTCACCACTAGTGTCTTCCATGAGAATACTGCTTACCTGTCCAGAGAAGTGTCACCTGGTGCTGCCAAATCTACGAACTTTCAAGATGCTACATGGTACTTCACTCGCTTTAGACTTTATTGTACTTAGTTATATTTCTTGCATAAATTAAGGAAATGTCCCTCCATTACTGTGGCACTCTTTGCTATATAAACATTGTCCCTGTCCCCTTCACAAAGTCTGTCTGTAAAGTAGCTCTGTTTTATTTTTATTTTTTACTTTATCTGCCCAGGGCTAACATATTCCATAGGGCTGATCTGGGGTCTACATAAAGGCTTCTTAATTCTCATGCATTTACATAAAAACTGCACCTTGAAAAGCTAAGCAGGGACAAACTATGTACTAGGATATACCTACCATTTACCTCTATAGCTGACCTTTTAAATTGTTTAGCAAGGGCCAGGGATTTAGCTCAGTGGTTTTGCCCCCAGCTGCGCAAGCACAAGGACCCAAGTTCCATCCTCGGTACCAAAATAAATAAATAAATAAATAAATAAATAAATAAATAAATAGTTTAGCAAATAGACAAAAAATCCTTTCCCTTTACAAGTTAAATCACGAGATTAGTACTTTGCATTTTCTAGTACCACACATCTACACCTGTGAACCAATTTTTTTGGTTGTTGTTGTTGAAATGCCTTTCCCCAGTATTCTTCTTACTGCAATACATGCACTGCAGACTGTTACCTTAAGAAGAAAAAAAATTATCACTAGATGCTATAGTTTGAATGTTGAATGTACCCTAAAGGTGTCAGAGGCTTGATCCCCAAAGTGGCCTATTCAGAAGTGTTATGAAACTTTAGGAAAAGGGACCTTCTGGGAAGCCTTGAGGTTATTGGAAAAATACCCTTGAAAAGGATGGTGTGACCTTGACCCTTTCTCTTTTGTTCCTTGGTGATGAGATGAGCAGACTGCTCTGCCATGCAGTCATTGCCATTGCCATCATTACCCCCACCAGAGCCCTGAAAGAATTGTACCAGGCCAATCATGGACTGGAACGTCTAAAACCATGAGCCAAAATAAACTTTTTCTCTTTATAAGCTGATTATCTCAAGTATTCTGTTATATTTTGAAAGCTGACTAAAACTTCAGGTAAGTTTTAAATCCAAATGTGAAAAGGAAAATGATACTCAATATATTTATAGAAATTTACTATGACATGTACTGAAGAATACAATCCAGAGGTCTTGATTTGGGTTCTTATATCTAGAGTCCACTACCTGTAATCATATTTACCCTTTCTCTCTTCTTTCCTCCTTAGAAATATGTAATTTTTGCATTCTAATTGCTGGTTTAATTCTCCAATACATTCACAAAATAAATTAGTAATTTTATTTTAGTTAACATTCTAGTTCTGCTTGCAAACATCGTTTCACCACAGGCCAATAGGCAGCACTGTCCAAGCTAAATAATAATAACTAACACATATATGAGTGCTTGCTCAGGACCAAACACTGTTCCAAACCATATGGATGCACAATCCACATTCAATAAGTAGAGAAATCAAAGCATCAAAATTTAAGTGTTATCAGTATTCTACTGCCAATTTAGGGAAGCTCCTCCTACATTTTCTCTACCATCTTGTTAAGTTTAGAACCCAGTTCTAAAATTCTAAAAAATTTTTTCATTTTTCTTTTTCTTCTATTTGTCTAATCCCAATTATAATTCTTAGTCTAAGTAGATCCCATTGTTGAATTTTGAAAATCTCATTCTTTCATGGAAACTTGCAGATTTCTATGTCATTTGCTGATGTGCCAATATCTTCAGAGCTAAATTATCAGCCTTTTCTTATGCACTCTTTAACCAAAGCCTGTAGGTCCATCATAAGAACTTTTTAACTGAGTTCAATGATGATGGTGATGAAAATGATGATAATTACAATATATAACTTTAACTATTTATTCTATCCATTACCTCATTCAATTCTCACAAAAAATGTGTAGGTAGAATTTTACATTTTCCTTGTTTTACATGAACAAAACTGAGGCACACGGTTTTACTTTATTTCAGGGCACAAAAAGCTAATATCCATCATCACAAAATCACGGATATTAAGAGCTCCATTGTCCCATCTATCCCAGACTTGCATTGCAATTGAATACCATGGGTTTGCCTCTTAGTGAGTGCAAAGTCAATAAATACAACCAGGAGATAAAAGAATGAAGAAAGGTTTGTTACTTGCAGCAAGAAGTACACTGGAGATGATTCTCAAAGCAGTGCCTTTCTGAACAAAGAAAATGAAGGACTTTTACTGGGAAACTGTACCCATTTTCATATAAGAAAGATTCATCATTACATGTCCACATGTCAAGGCAGGTAGTACATTTCTGAGCATGTTCAGTTTGAGATTATACATCACAAGTTCAAAAAGTGGCAGACAGTGATGCCCCTGGGTGAAGAATTTAGTATTATAATGAGAAAAAACTTAATGTAGGTTATCTAAAAAGAGCTATTCGGAGTGGCTCGGTGACTTGGGCTGGATCCTTGTAAGTTTCTTTAGAGGGCCTTTTTTGAAACAACAACAAAAACTTCGAAAGGGAATTAATAATCATTTGAAGGGAAAACATCATTCCACCTCCCCAAAGGATAGGTGATTGCCCCTAACATCCTCATAAATTCATGGCTGGGGCAGACTTTTGTAACAAAAGGCAGATTAACGAGAGAAAAACGTACAAGTTGGGCTGGGGATTTAGCTCAGTGGTTCTGGAGCCTGCCTCGCAAGCGCAAGGTCCCTAGTTCGATCCCCAGTACCAAAAAAAAAAAAAAAAGAGAGAGAGAGAAAAACATACAAGTTGTTTGTTTGTTTGTTGAATGTAGTACACACTACTACACAGGAGAAACCTCAGTTAAAGTAACTCAAAGCAGTGGCTTAGGGTTCCACTTTAAAATGTATTTTATCAAACATAAATAAACTTTAAACAAAGGAAAGCAGTCTCAGAATTCAGAGGTAAGAATATTGTGGGAAAGTAAATTTACAGAAAGAATAGGTGCTCATAGTTGCTTCTGTAACTGATAAGCAAGTGTGAATTTACATCTGACTTTAGGTAGGAAAGTGGAGAAGAGGGAGAGAGAGAGACCTTTTGGCTTCTTAATTTTCCGTCCTGCTTTTAGACTAACGGACTTTGAAGGCAGGGAATACCTTTGAGTTTTGATTGACTTCAGCTTAATGTTAAAAAAGTAGATTTTGTGGGCCACTGTTTAGCTCAGTGGCACAGCGCCTGCCTCACAAGCGCAAGGTCCTGAGTTCAATCCTCGGTACAAAAAACAAAAAGCAGATTTTGTGTTGACTCATTTTGGTTTCCTTCACTATTTTAGAACCATAGCTTTACTCAAAATAATTTTGCTTCAGTATGGTTCAGACTATATGTCTACCCCATTAGGAGATTGGAATATATAATTAAAGAGAAGCAGGAGGGGACACAATATATATTCAAACAGAGAGCAAGCTTCCTATCACTAGAGGTTGTGCAACAAATTTGAGGAGGTTGAGGTAGGCATTTTCTAAGTTTTCTTCTATGTTCTAACATTCTATAATTCATTTACCTAGTTATTAGCAAGTTACTTGGAGCCTGAAATTCACATTATGAAGGTATATAAATAGTACTTTTGTGAATGATTAGAAGATGAAAAGAAGAATTACTATTTCATACAACTGTGTTACATTTTATATGTGCTTTTATGTGCCCATGATCTTTATAATCATTTACTTAGTCCCAGTAAAAGATTCTAGATTTAAAACTTATTAATTACATTTTATTTTAATAACTGAGAAGGCATTTTATCTCTTGCTGCCATCTAAGTAAACAAAGGAAATTTTTGCTTAGAATGGATGGACTGTATACCTATAATCTTCACTCTTAAGCTTTATGAGATGAATAAAAGCCTCCTTAGCCAATGGTCAGTTTCAATCTTAAAAATTGTCTTTCATATGCTAAATGGAACCTCTTACAACTATGAAACTTAGTTGAATATATACAGATATATATCTGTATACATTCCTAACATAGTCCCCCAACTACGTAGTATAGGGATCCTGGGACTAATTGTTAAAAGCTGTTTTCTTTTCTTCCCTCTTCAGTCAAATTTCTATGTTCCTTGAGTGCTGAAACATGTTTTTGTTTTGTTTTGTTTTTTTGAGATAGGATCTCACTATGTAGTGCAGGCTGGACCTGAACTCAATATGTAGCCCAGGCTAACCTTGAACTCCTGGTGATCCTCCTGCCTCAGCCTCCCAAGTACTGGAATTACAGTCATGCACCACCATGCCCGGTTATGTTTTGGGTTTAAAATAAAACATCAAAAATCTAAAATGTGACCTGAGGATGTAGCTCCATGGTAAAGCACTTTCCTAGCACACACAAAGCCCTGGGTTCAGTTCCAGCACTGGAAAAAAATCCATAACCTTTGCACTCTAATTTTTCTCCATTCAGAATATAGCAGACAAACCACTCATTCCATGTTCACATAATATTATGTCCCCAAGGGCCGGGAATTTAGCTCAGTGGTTTCACTGCCTGCTGAGCAAGCACAAGGACCCAAGTTCGATCCCTGGTATCAAGAAAAAAAAATTTTATGTCCCCAAAATACATATAACAAATTGTGTTTTTCCATGACTCAATGTCATTGCTTATTTGTGTATTTATTTATTTATTTTTGGTACCAAGGATCAAACTAGGGTCCTTGTTGTCCTTGTTTTTTAAAAAAAAAAAAAATAAGATCAGCAAAACAAGCAAGATTGAATGAGATTTTTTCTTTTATAAAATAAACAGTAGAGACAGAATCTTAGTTATCAGTCTATTTACCTCTATTTTTATTCTTTAACTACATGTGATGGAATATTTAGAGCCTTATGAGAGTGAATACAACTGCAAATTAGCCAAACCATGTAGATTTCATATTGCTCTGCTCTGTGTAACTATAGAATCACAGAAACTAAATTTCACCTTTATTCAGAATGAAGCAGAAAAAATATTCTAAGATAGTATTTAAAATGCACATGGGAGAGCCAGATCCAGCCATCTTCTATAAAGCCAGACCTAAACTAAGATCATTCTTGAAAATCAAGAGAATTACAGAGGCCAATGGAAGCATAGTTTGTCCTTAAATTCAGTAGAAAAAAACTTGAGGGACAAGTAAAGTCAAAACATTTAACATTATGAAGTGCTTAAATAACTTTTCTATTTTTTGTTTCCCCCACTTCATACACAGTCAATATCACTTTCACACAGGAAGAAAAAATGATCAGAGGTTTCTATGTTAGTAACAAATACAGCAGAAGAAACTGAATACTGTATATACTCTAGAACTGGTAGCTGAAGCTAACTTTCATGTATTTAATTTCAAGTGAAAATATATTCAAAATGTAAGGTAGATAAATAGTGGAAAATAAATTCCTTGTATTATTGAAGTGTTTCTTCTGATGAAAGTGAACTCTATAATTTTCAATCTTAAAAATCTAAGATTACAATCTCTATGAATACATGAATTTGGCCAGTGGGTGGCATATATAAACTATAGTAATCAATCTCTTTATTCTTATATGGGCAATTGGAGTAAAAAATAAACATACAAACTATTTCTACTAAACATTGTAGTAAAAAGGCACTTCATCAAAAGAAAAGCTATGTAAGATCTAAATATTAATACACTGCTCATGCATCTATTTGAATTTTGATAGTTTCATAGTCCTTAGCTTTAATTCTGATAAAGAAATTCTGGCTTTTAACTAGATTTTTAAAAATCTTTTTGATCACATGACTCTTAATGCCATGTAATATTGTAAATATGGAATAGCTCTTTGGTTATCCAGAACTAGATTCTCTTTTATAGACTAGTTTTTGTTGTGCATTTATCATGCTAAGTATTTTAATCTACATTATGCCACTTAGCATGCACTTCACAGGTGTTTGTGAATGCTAAACATTGAAAGTGAAAATATTTAGTCAACTTTCTCTATATAATTTTAATACAATTTTAGGATATTATTATTATTTTTGGTATCAGATTAAATCAAACATCTATCTAAAACATGTATAAACTATATTATATAGTTTATAACAAACTATGTGTTTCCAAATGTATAATTTTAGGATATTATTATTATTTTTGGTATCAGTATCAGATTAAATCAAGCCTCTATCTACAAACATGTAAATGTAAACTATATTATATAGTTTATAATATAAACTATGTTTCCATATGTATCAAAACAAATTTCTAAAAGTCTTTTCTTTGCTTAAATATAATGTAATATAATATAAACATATATTTCCTCAGTTTAAATGCAATGAAGTAAGGTAAACAAAGAAGGAAAATTAAATGATACTCCCCCTGTTTTAGTTACTTTTTATCATTGCTGAGACAAAGCACCAGACACTCAAAGTTAGAGGAGGAAAGGTTTATTTAGCTCACAGTTTGTAGACATTTCAGTCCATAATTAGCTTGCTCCGAGGCAAGGTAGCATGACAGACAACCATCACAAAGGAGAAACAGCTCATGGTGGGCAGAAGATAGCAAAGCAAGCAAGGGATTAGCAACAAGCCTTTTTCTGTCCCTTATATCTTATCCAGGCTCTCCACCCTTAGGGCAGATAGCACTCACACCCTTAATCCTAGCACCCTTAATCCTGGATTGCACCATCAATCAATCTCAGCATCACACACTCTAGATCCAGCCACCCCAGAAAAGCCCCACCTATCACCACATGAGGCTTTGGGGGGACATCTAGACACAAGCCAAAACATCCCCAAACTTATTTCATTTAAAAATATTAAGGCAATTTTTGAAGACCAATCTTTCATAAAGAATTATTAGCATGAAATATTGTGAAAAATTACTTAGCTTTTAATGTGAATTATTCCCTGAAAAGCTTTTGAAGTAAGTCATGGTAGCATTTTACACATTAGTAGACTTTAATTATATAAATGACTGAACAAAAGAGGGCAATTGTAATGAGGAATCAAAGACTATTTAATTCTAGTTGTAAAGTACTATAACATGTAATTAAGAGCTATCCAATGTATACTTTCAAATAAATAAAAAAACTCACAAGATATTGTAGCTGCCATTAAATGACATTTCTAGGCAGACCTGATATTCTTTTACCATGTTTCTTTAGACACATGATAGGATTACTTGGGGAAAAAAATGGCTTAAAAATACACAAAGGTGATAGTTAATAAGAAAAGAGTAAAGAAAGGAAAATTTACTTTAAAAATCAAAATTAAACCTAGATTCACCTTACTTTCTTACCTATGGCTATTTTTTATTCAGGGCCCAGTAGAGCAAAGCTATGGCCTCAAGAAATTATTTTATACTATAAAATAATTAGAAAAATAAGGTTAATAATAGTCATACCTATGACATACTAGGTTCCAGCTATATGCCAAGCATTTAACCCTAAAATATTAACCAAGGCAGCTGTTATTGTTCACCTTTTACAGATAAGGAAAATGAGGGTCATTTTTAAGGACTGGAGGAGTATAGAATGCTCTTTCCAGGCTGTCTTGCTGTGTTGCACAAACAGCAGTATCTTAGATTTAATATTTTCCTTTCATTATTCATCAAAACTACAGAGAAAGTCTGCCTTACAGGTATTCTTTTGTTATTTTAAATTTTTTAGTAAATATTTACAGTACATTATGATCACATGGGAGATTTATACATGTACCTAACACATCTTCATTCGTTTTTTGGTCCTTTTTTTCCCCTCCCCCACTCAACTCTTCTTCCATTTACAAAAGCTCTATTTCCATTTTTTTCCTTCAGTCCTTTTCCCCCCTTTAAGTCCCTTTTCCCTTCCTTCCCTTTCCCCTCTCCTCATCTCTTATTCTCCTTCCCATTTAAACAAGTTCTTCCTACTTCCTAATATATCCTCCATTTTGTTCCTTTATACTTTTGGTTTCTCACACCAGAGAAACAATGTGATATTTAAACTTATATTTCCCTTACGATTATGGTCTCAAGGTCTCTACCTAAAAATGTCTCAAATTTATCCTCCTTATGGCACAGTGGTAGTCCATTGTATGTAAAAACCACATTTTCTTTATCCATTTATCTGTTGATAGACATATGAGTTGTTTCCAAGAGTTAGCAATTATAAATTGTGCTCCTATAAACATGGGTATCCATGTATCACTGTGGTATGATGACTTTAACTCTTTCAGGAAGATACTTACAAAGGGAATAGCTGGGTCAAATGGAACCTCTAGTTTTAGTTTTTTGAAGAATTACCATAGTGCTTTCCGTAGTGGTTGTGCCAATTTACACACTCACCAACAATAGACAAGGGTTCCTTTTTCCCTGCAGCCTTGCCAGCATTTGTTATTGGTTGATTTCTTTTTTTTTCTTTTTCTTTTTTTTTTTTTTTGCTTAAATTCTTTTATTGGTACATTTTAGGTATACAATACGTTTACATTTATCATTGGGTGCTTGTACTTGTACATGATGTATCTTGGTTCTTATTTTTTCCCCATTACCTGTGTGCCCTTCACCTCCTCCACCCTTCCCTGTTTACAATGACTTTGTTTCCATTTTTTTCTTTTTTCATAATTTTTTTTTTTTTGTACCGGGCATAGAACTTGGGAAGTTGCGCTTGCAAGGCAGGTGGCGGCACCACTGAGCTAAATCCCCAGCAACTGGTTGAGTTTTTGATGATAACCATTCTTTCTGAAGGGCCAGGGGAGTTAGCTCAGTGATGCCACTGCCTAGCTGGCAAGCACAAGGTCCCAAGTTCTATCCCTGGTACCCCCCCCAAAAAATTTATACAGGTAGTCATTCTTTCTGGCATGAGATAGAACTTCTTTTTGCTTTTCCTTTTTTTTTCTGGTACCGGAGATCAAACTCAGGACCTTGCACTTGCAAGGCAGGCACATTGTCACTGAGCTAAATCCCCAGCCCTGATTTCAATATTGTTTTAAATTGCATTTCTCAAATGGCTAGCATTTTTTCATGCACCAATTGACTATTTGTACTTCTTCATCTAAGAAGTGTATAAACTTTTCAGATGCCCATTTTTGGATTGAGTCTTTAAATTTGGAGTATCTAACTTTTTTGAGTTCTTTATATATTCTAGATATTAGTCCTCTGTCTGAGGGGTAGCTGGCAAATTTTTCCTCCTGTAGGTTGTCTCTTCACTCTATTGGTGGTTTCCTTTGTTAAACAGAAGCTTTTTCATTTTTTTTTTTTTGTTAAATTCTTTTATTGGCACATTTTAGGTATACAACACAATTACATTTCTCACTAGGAATTGTACCTTTACATAATGCATCTTGGTTCTTATTTTTTCCCCATTCCTAGCCCTCCCTTAGAAGCTTTTTAATTTTATATAATCCCATTTGTTGATTCTTTGTAATATTTCCTGTGCAACCAGGGTTTTGTTCATAAAGTCTTTGCCTATACCTATGTCTTCAAGAGTTTTACCTATTCTACCTTCCAGCAGATTAGGTGTTTCTCCTACAGGTATTATTTTCTGCAATTATATATATATTGGAATTATATACTGTCCAACTACCTTGTGGCTTGTGGCTGGGTTAAGGGAAGAAAAACCTTGCAGAAAATACTAAGAAAAGAGTGACTCTGGAGCTGCCTGTTTGACAGGAGAAAGAAACTTTACTATTATCCAGATTTGAGGAGCAGGTCAGACTTCTACACTTCCTATAGAGAAGAATGTATATTAGAGGGGTATGTCAGATAAATTATCAAGAGTCTAAGAGCCACGGCCTTAGTAAGGTCTTGTTTACTTATCTGTAGCAGCAGTGGAGTTTTGTTTTTTAAAGAGAAATTTCAAGTCTTCCAGAGGTTCACAGGAGTAGTGTTTTCCTTTTGGGCGATCTTGTTATTCAGACAGTTCAGGTGGGACTAGCTTTCATCTAGAAAGATAAGTCCAATTATCTATCTGTGCCACCTTTACTGCAGTGGATGTTGCAAGGATCACTGAAAAAAAGGCCTTTCCATTTTGGCTTTAACTGGTCTGCTGGTGTTCCTTCTCTGCAAGTTTTCACTAGAACTTGGTCTCCAGGGCAGACACTAGGTGGTCCCCCTGGGCCAGGAGCTGGTAGGACTGTTCCCATACATTTGACTATCTTGTTGTACTTAGCCAAGATTGATGTGATATGGTAAGAGTCTCACAGTCTCTGGGTCTACCATCATATCAGAGCATAGAAATGGCCTTCCATATAACATCTAAAGTGGGCTCAAACTTAGCCCAGTTTTGGACATGTTACAAACCCTCATGAGTTCTATTGGTAGCAATCAGAGCCAGGATTCAGACATCTCTTGGCAAACTTTTGCCAGAGCTCACTTTAGGGTCTAGTTGGCTCTTTCTACCTTTTTAGGCCTCCAGGAGGAATGAAGGTGGTACTTTATTCCTAAAGCCTTTGCCACTTCCTGAGTTATTTGGGAGGTAAAGAAGGTCCATTGTCACTCTGGAGACACTGGAGTAGTCCAAATCTAGGGATGATTTCTTTAAGAAGTACCTTGACCAACTCTGAACAGGTAGTAAAGGCTTTAATCCAGCCAGTGAAAGTGTCAATTAGGACCAACATCTATGTAAATCTTCTACGTGGTGGCATACAGGTAAAGTGTAATTGCCAGTCCTCTCCAGGGTATGTCTCTCTCCTCTGTATAGGTTCTAAGGTATAGGTAAAGAAGGTGGTTTGAGCTTGCCCAGTTTGTTGTAGGCACAAAGTGGACAGGCTTTGTAGACCTATTCAGTGGTTGTTGCTAGTTGTAATTCTGTGAAAACTCTAGTGACCATTTCCAATGTAGTATCTCTTCCCATATGGAAGGAATCATGAAGTGTATTTATAGACTTACTCTGTATTCACTGGGGAAAGGACCACTTTGTTTCCTAAATAACACCAGAGTCCCTTTTTTAATTCCTCCTTGTCCTAAGGCCCATTTATCTTTCTGGGACTATTGAATAGAACTAGTGTACTATTTTTGATTAGGAAATTGGCTGGGGTCTTTTAGTCTTATAATTACTGTCATAGCCGAATTTATCCTACTAGATACTTCATTATACCATGCAGCAGGATTTACCTGTTGGCTAATTTGGTCAGGGAGACCTGGTGCAGCTCCAACAGGTAAAATCCATTTTGGCCTTAGTCAGAATTTGAGAATTGCCCCAATTTTGTTAATAAATCTCTTCCTAGCAAGGGAGTAGGACACTGTGGGACAATTAAAAACTCACGATTAAACATTTGACCATCAAAGTGACACATCAGACTAGGGGTCCCTTCAACCCCAACTATGGCTGTAGACTTAGAGAAGAGTTTTCTAGAGAAGGAAATCAAAACAGAATGAGCTTCCCTTGTATCTATAAGTAGTTGAATTGGGTTGCCCATGATGTCCAAGATTGCCTAGGATTACTCAGAGTTGGTGATGTCTGTGGACAGGGCATTGTAGGTTCCCCTGGATCTCTTGTAAGATTCTTTGTCTTTCATCTGGGTTACAGAAAATGGCCAAGATGTATTAGGCATCTTGCCATGATAAATCAAAAACAAGGCCCAAAGTTTGAAACCCATTTGCAAACTTACTAAGGTGTTCTGATAGTTGGCCTAATCATTGCAAGGCTGGACATTTGTAGCTGAGAAATGAACATGTATTTGAATATTTCTTTCCATCTCTGGGACTTCTCTTATGGGCAAGACAAGTGATGAACCAGAGTAGTAGGAAGAATCACTTTGGGTTGGACCTGCAAGGTTTAAAGCTGTCTGTGTGTACTCAGTGGGACATAGGACTGCCTGAGGCAGCTGTGAGGGGGCTGAGGAATGTTGGGTTCTCCTGAAGCACTAGGCTCTAATGAAGTCCCCTGCTTACTTGGAGGGGATGGACCTTATTTATTGGTCTGAGGATTATAAGGGGGGAAGTCAAAGTGACCTTCTAGTGTGATTATTTTTCCTAAATAGGTCAGTAAGCCTGGGATTCCCCCAGAGACAAATGGGGATCTCAGAACAGAGTCATCCAGAATATCTTTGTCTTCCTCAGAGTCCCTACTGAGTACCATAGTTCTTAGCATTCCCTTTGATAAAGTTATAAAAGTCTCAACATAAGACATTTCACACCACCTTTCATGTTTTAATCAGAAACACTGTAACTGGACAACAGTCTCATAGTCTAAAGTACCATGCTGTACCCATCTTTTGCCACCTCCCAGTTTTTATTGAATCTAGACCATATTACAATAGTAGATAAATTGCTCTTGTCTTAAATTGACAGGATCAAACCTGTTCCATTCACCAAGGATACAGCCCAGTGGTGAAGTCAGCAATATCTGCCTGGTGAAAAGATCCAATAGATTTCACATTTACTTGCCTTGGGACCTAGAGAGAGATGGGAGACAACTAGGCCTCTGCTCCTTAAGGCAGCTTAAGGAGGACACCTGAAGTCCACAAGGTGCCCCTTGTGCAACTTTATAAAACCTAGATAGACATCTCTATCCTAGAACCTTACAATGATGCCAACATCACTTACCACAGAAGAGCCCCCCCCCCCGCGGCCCATGTGGGGAGATTTTTTTGTTCACATTTGGATCCATTAACTCATTAGGGAGATGGGGCCTGGGCCATCTTTTGGCCTGGCCTCGTCCAAACTCCTGTTGGGTAATGGCGGAACTTTCCCAAGCAAAGTTCTTTTAACCACCTCTTTGGAGCTCTTGGTGGCCCACCTTGTATTTATTCTAAGCCACTTGATGGCTTAGCTTGTATTTCAAGTCCCTTGATGATTTTACTTAACCAGAGTTAAACCACATGGGGAAACCTCTCTTCCATTTACTCTGATAGAAAAAGTACTAAGAGTTGGAATGGCTCTACTATTTTATACTGTTACTTTAATTAGCTATTCTGTTCAGGCATCAGGCATCAGTCTTTTCACTTATTTGCATTTAAACAAGGAAGCACAAAAACCAGATGAAGAGGGCCTCAGGCAGGCTCTTGGACCAGAGAGCACAGTGATGCTGCTGGTGCTTGGTTCCACTTTTAGAAGGAACAAGGTTTTTATTCCTTGAATTCCCATTTCTCCCCCTGGAGCTAGGTAAAAGGGTCATGGGGTAGGCATCCAACCTGCTATATACACCCACATTTGCCTAAGCCTGCCTGGGGCTGCCTGGTCACAGCCCAGGTCTTCCTGTTGCTGCAAAGGAGGCCAACTTCTCTTAAAGGGATAGTACACTGTTTTCCTTTTTGTGTGGGAAGAAAGAAAAAGTTTCTTCGCTTGCTCTCCATAAGCCCATGTGCTATCCAAAATCAGAGGTTTAGCTTGTAAGGGCAGTTATTTAAAAAAGAAGAAAGAAAGAAAAGAAGATAGAGAAAAAAGATGGCAGCGACTGGTGACACATATCCATGTAAAAGTTACACATAGTCACACAAGAAGACAAGATGGTGCCTGGCCCACATGGCAAGGTAACATGGCTGCTGGTCACACAGCAGGGAAACATAGTGGCACCCCCGACCAAAACACAGACTGAAACAAAGACATTTACAAACTTCAGTATGTGGAGAACAGTCTAATTTAGCAAAATACACAACAAAGAAACACATGGACAACAAGACATACCCCAGAGTGAACACCAGCAGCAAGAAAAACAAAAGCCTACATTCCCTTCTCTCATCCCCATGGTGAGAAAAGCAGTAAACAGTTCCCTGGGCATCTTGAGAACAGTCTCCTGCATTCCTGATCTAGAAGAGAATGAGGAAAGAAAGAGAGAGAATAAAAGAAAACCTTGTGGAGAGAAACAAAAATTTTTCCCAACTTGGGCCTTACCTTGATCTCTGATACTTGAGCTTTATTTTTATGCCTGGCCATGCCAAAATGTTCTTTTTTGGGTGGCCACACCAAAGTATACTCTCCTGGCTGCCTATACCAACTGTATACAGTAGTTTCTTTAGAAATGATTCACCAGTCAAAAGTATTCCAGGTCCTTCTTGCCTAGAATAAAGAATTGGGGGAGAGAAGCTAAAAATGGTGCCAAAAGTTTATTTGAAAAGTGTGGGGTGAATGAGTATAGATGAAACCAGCCCTGCAGATCTAACTTAGGCCAGAGAGAAAAAGAGGGCAAAAGAAAAAAAATAAAAGTTCATTCAGACACATTGCTGGCTATCATGCAAACTCCTGCATGATAGCGGCTTTCTGTGATGGCCAGTCTTCATTTATGCCATCCACATCTGCTGGGAGCTCACAAGAAGTTCTCCATAGGGGGTCCTCACAGTGCCCTCGGTAAGTGACAGGTCCCACTCATTTCCTCTAGCCAGCTTTGCCACACCCTATCTCCCCTATCTCCTGTATCAGGATTTCCTTCAATTGGGATTTATAGGTCAAATACGCTGGTCAGAAATTTTATCAGTTTTGTTCATTTAGGAATGTCTTCATTTCACTTTTTGAAAGATAATTTTGCCACACATAGAGTTTTTTATTGACCAACTTTATCTCTGGGCACTTTGATTATGCTATCCCAGTGCCTCTGGCCTTCATGGTTTCTAATGAAAAATGAACTATTAATGTTATTTGGGCCCTCTTCTCATGCTGAGGCATTTGTGTATAACTTCTTCCAGAATTTCCTCTTTGTCATTGTCTTTTTGTTGACTCTAAAGAGATTAGGTGGCAGGGGATTTAGCTCAGTAGTTATGCCACCTGCCTAGCAAGCTCAAAGACCCGAGTTCGATCCTCGGTACCAAAAAAAAAACAACTAAAGTGATTAGGTGTGTATTTCTGAATTTATCCTAATTAATGTTCATTGAGATTTTTATGTACCAATTAATGTTTTCTAATAAATTTAGAAAATTTTCAATCATTATTTCTTCGAATATTTTTTCTGTCTCCTTATCTCCTACCGTGTTGATCTCCCACTACACATGTAACAGTAGGAACAGCATATAAATAAACCAAGCAGCACTCAGAGAGGTGGAGGGCAACCAAGGTTTATTACGCCAGTGTACTCAGAGGGGTCTGACACTAAATTCTGAGCCCCGAGCAGGGGCTATGTAATTCCTTTTATACAGAAGCAGAACAAAGCCAATTATTTAAGCAGTGACAGTTTGTAATTTAGCACATCTTGGTGTCCTTGGTCTGGTGAAGAAAAAAAATAAGCTCTCATGAAAGAAGGATGTGGCAAAACCATTATCTGTAGGAACAGAATTGTCAGGGCAAACACCAGCCATGGGGAAGGGAAAGAGTAGAGGAGAAGGTGACAGAGAGTATTAGTTATAGCCTTTAGGGTTTTGTCTAACACTTAAGACTTAGGTTTTTGTTTTTTTTTTTAAGTTTTGCCTTCCTCATCACACATAAATTTGAAGGTGTCCCTCAAGCCTCTGGGGTTCAATTAGGTTTTTTTCATTTCTTTTTTCTTTCTAACTTCAGATGAGATATCTTTTTACTTATCTTCTAATGTTCTCTTCATCCAATGGAAATCTATTAAAACCATCTTATGAGTTGATTATTGCAGTTATACTTTTTACCTACAGTATTGTAGTTGTTTTTATTTTTTTACATATCAGAATAATTTGTATCTCTTTATTGTTTTCATTGTGTAGCAAGACAGTATCATCAGAATTTCCTTTAGTTATTTAAATATAGCTTTCTATAACTCTCTAAACATGTATATATAGTTGATTTAAACTCCTTGTCTAATAAGTCAGTCATCTGAGCCCCCTGGATACTTCATGTTGACTGCTTTCATTTTGTCTATGGGCCACACTTTCCTATTTCTTTACAAGTCCTATAATTTCTTCTTGAAAACTGGGCATTTTAAATAATATATTGTAGTGACTTTGGAATTAGGTCTCCTCCCCTCAGTGTTTCTTGTTATGGCAGGATTTTTTTTCCCCATTGCTGCTTGCTTCCATAACCTTCCTAGATTAATTCAGTAGGCTCTGTTTCTTGCAATGTATGGCTGCTATTTTTTCTTCTACCTTTTGTCTTTAATTCTTTTTTTATTTTTAAGCCAGAATTCTTAAGGGTTGCTTCTGAATGAACATAGTTTGTGGTTAACTGATTGTTCAGAATATTTATTAAACACTGAAGCCACTTTTTATTCACCTGTTCCAAGATGATTTTTGTGAGAAGTCACACCTTAAATTTCAGGTTTATGAGGTAATCTTAGTTTTTACTTCCCACTTGAGCAGAGCATCAAGGACAGTAAGAATGAGTTACTGGTGTTGCCTCTGGGCTTTCCTGGACATGTGCACACACATGCACATCCATGCAGCATTTAGATCTCTTGGACTATAATGGACGATTTGAAGTCCCTTTTGTTGATCTTATTCCCACTAACAAAAATTCATTTTACATTTTCAGCCAAGCTCTTCCTCCTTCCAACAAAATTCAGAGCCCTAGGCTGGTGCAGTGTTACTAAATCCAGTTTATTGTTACTGTTTTCAATAATACCCTAGGGATAAGGATTTTTCTGAGCAACTGAACTCTGAGTCAGGTTAAATAACCCAATGCCATGAGAATAGGATGTTTCAAATAAACTGCTGCAGATATTGTCAAAATATGGGCAGTGTTCTAGGGAAAGGGATTTCATGGAACTCAACTAGCTGCCGGATTTTCTTGACTGCAGTACTCCATTGTTATGGTAAGAAAGGAATAGAAATAGCTTCAACTTAAAACAATATGATCTCACTCTTTTACCAAAGTTCAATAGGACTTTTTTATATGAATATCTTTTAAGTTAGTTCTGAGCTTTTGGCTAATTTCTAGAATTGCAGAAATGGCCAGGTTTTTACAGTTCTGCAAAATCTTTTATTTGCTTTTGTGAGAGAAAGGATTTACTTAAGTCCTTGCTCTGCCATTCTGGTGAACCCCCTTATAAATACTCTTACTCACCTCCACTTATAATGACATTTTAAAACATAACACCATATTAGTATCCACCACTAATCTGTATTCCCTTTTCACAATGGATTCAAAAAATCCAAACAAGTTGCTTCATTTAAATTAGGAAGTAAACCAGTTTCACAAATTGCAATTGGTTTCTATGAAATCACTTGTTGAAGGACTTGGTTCTGTCTCTTCAGAAAAGGAACATTTATTAGAAGGAGACATAAAGTCAAGAAAGTACTCTAATTGTGGAGGAGAGACTTGCACATGTTATAAGCTCAAGGGAAATCACTATAGTTTGTGGCTTCCAAAACAACCTTATTCATGTCTTCTCCAACAATGGTTATTAATTCCAGTTTAAAGTAGCATCCAAGAAAAGAAACAAAAGCTGAGACAAAGAAAAGGGTGAATTCAGAAGGTTCAAAATCAAAGAGAACTGAGGAGGGGGTATGTAAAGTTCTTGGATAAGCCATCAATAATGTAACAGTTTATTATGGAATGCTAGACTCTTGGAGGATTACTTTTTCTTGTGAACTACTTCTCTATTTTGCATTTCCACATTTTCTTTCCATTGGCTAATACTAAAACCTAGTAGAGGGCCAGGGATTTAGCTCAGTGTCTCCACATCTGCCTCATAAGCGCAAGGTCCTGAGTTGGATCCCCAGTACCAAAAAAAAAAAAAATAAAAATAAATAAATAAAATAAATAAATACAAACTAGTAGAAAGATCCTTGAAGGCCTGGTTTCTGTTTCCAGCTTGGCCAGTACTGTGTGCTTGAGGTTCAGCCACTTGGCTTCTTTGAGCCTCCCTTGATTTGTGAAACAAGAAGATTAGATTAGAGGCCTGAATAATTCCTTTTGCCTCTCAAGTATGATTATTTTAAGGTTTTTCTCTGGCAGGTATATGTAATAAACAGCTCAATGACTGAGCTTATCCTTTTTGCTTTCTTTACCCTGAGAATGGGATACCTAAGAACTTCCTTTCTCCTTTTCTTACCATAGTCTGTTTTATGGAAAGAATCTTAAATTTTTTTTTTTTTTTTTTTGGTACTGGGGCTCGAACTCGGGTCCTTGCGCTTGCGAGGCAGGCGGCAGAACCATTGAGCTAAATCTCTGGCCCCTAAATCTTAATCCTAATAGAACTTGAATAGATTATATTAGCAAGATAGAAATATTACCCTTTCTTCTCAGGCAGGCCTCAAAACAATATTACTATAATAAGATATACTTAGTTTTAAAAGTAAAAGCTAGTTATTTTCCTAAATGAAACGTCAATGAACTACTTTCAGCACAATAGTATATTGCGATTCAGAATAAATATATTTTCTGTGTCAGTTTCCCAAAGGTTAAACTCTGAAGTAATCTTGTTTAAATTAGATTATAGACTCTTAAATCATCTCAAAACAGAGGTACTTTTGCAGATACCATGGAGTCGGCAATGAAAGTTCTGCTTATCTGTGCACTTTTGGGATATTGAGGATATATTTCAGAGATGATTTGTGCTGAGCAATACCAAAAATTACAATTGAATATTCATTTATACTCTTTTTACTTAGCCAAATCAAATAATCACAACCATATACTCTGTCCAGGGACTGAAGGTAATCATTTTCCTTTATAAACTTTACACATAAATCAGACAATGTCAAAATGCCTTTCTCCCTGAGCACTTAGAAGTGATTTCTGAATCCCTTCTGAAAGATGTATCTAAATAAAAGTAAAACCTTTAGATCACCCAAAAGTCTCCCATTCACCCTTCCCTGTGTCCACCATCTTAAAACTATAAGGAGTTCTAATGGACGCAGAAACAACGAGTAAGCCACAAGGATGGAGACACTCCAATGATGATCAAAGAAAACAAATTCATTGCTAAACTATTATAACTCATTAGTAAACCACAATCAATATGCAGTCCCTGACTGACTATCTCCTCTTTTTCAGCACTGAACAAAATACAATGGGGATGTTTGTAAGGTCAGACTGAGGCACAATTGAGGCCACTGAGGCAGGAAAAGTTCAAGCAACTGGCAAAGAGTTTATTGCCCTCTGGGTGCAGACGGGCCAAGGACAAAAAAACGTTGGCACTGAGACAAGGGTGTGCATGGTTGTTATAAGGGAGTTTAGGTAGGGGAAGGAAGCACTGATCAAAATGGTGGAAAATTTTAGTCCCTTGGGTGATGGGCCTGAGGCTGACTGATAAACATGGTGATGGTAGGAATGGTAGGGCAGTGGCTGGTACAGTAAGTCTCTTGTGCTTTTTTGTAGAATCAGCTGTATTACAGATCTAGCTAAGTAGGGCAGCTGCTGGCTCCCTGTTATCGCTGTGCTCCTGCAGATAAAGGTAGCAGGTTTACTTGGGTGGAGGTCTGACTTGGGAGACCTGTCAATATTATAATGTGCTAGCCCAAACATCTACCTCTGAGAGAGTTTATAATTATACATACATAAGTGTTTCTGTGTGTTGTGGGAGGCAGAAATTTAAAAATGTAAACAATATGAAGTTACACATTAACAATGGAATATATTAGACAATCGGTGTTAGAGTTCAGAGGAAGGACTTGTCTCCATGGTCAATTGGTGTGAACAGAAATCAAATGGTAACATTTAAATGACTATAATAAAGTAAATGAACATTTTTCCCAGCTCCCAACTCTCTATATAGATGGTTCTTTTAATATTTAACTAAATATATTCATAAAGCCAGCCTAACTTTGAAGGGAAGTAGAGAAACTCAATTCAATTATACTTACATGTTAAGAATTGCATCTTTATACTAACAGTTTTTTAAAAATGCAAGTGCCAATGAATGATAAATGTAAATGTATTGTATACCTAAAATGTACCAATAAAAGAATTTAAGAAAAAAATGCAAGTGCTCCTAGCTCTGTGACTTGTAGAGATATATTTTTATTACAGTGCTATCTAATTCTTGTGAGAAAAGTTAACTCTTATGAGAGCAAAAAGATTACATTAAAACTTTCAAGTCAGGCTTTGGGGTGCACAACTTTAAGCATCGTGAGAAGCTGAGGCAGGTAACTTGCAAGTTTGAACCCAGCCCAAGCAGCTCAGCAACTTAGCAAGACCCTCTCTCAATATAAAAAAATAAAATAAAATGAAATATAGGGCTGAGCATGTAGCTCAGTGTGAAGGCCCTGGGTTCAATCCCCAGTACTACAAAAGAAACAAAAGAAAAGAGAAAGAAAAGAAAAAAAGAAAGAATAAAAAAAAGAAAAGAAAAAATAAAACCTCTTACCAATACATTGATAAAAAGTATTACTTCAATTATTATTTGTTGCATTAAAAATGCTACCTAAACATAAGTAAAATGAAAAATAAATGTACAAATACTCTAAGGTCTTCTTCTAGTCCTTATTAATTATAATGAAGAAGTGTTGAGATTAGGTACTAAAAAGTTCAGCTAGCTCCATACTTTGAAAAATTTCCTTGTGGCCCCTCCTGGGCATTCATTTTCTTTCACTTACTTCTAGTCCAGTCAGTTTTATGTTTCTTTTCTGGCACGTCTCACTCTAAATAAGTCACAGGGCCTAAGCCTTTGAATATACTTTGTGAAATCTTGTGTTAACATTCCTAAGAATTTTCAAAATTAGCAATGATTAAATTCAGTAATTGATCAATGATAGCTAATGGAGAATGGAAATGTACAGTTCCAATTAAAATTCTTGAGGCAAATAGTGGTTTTGTTACATTCCTAAGGGCACAAGATGAATTTCTGTAGAAATATGTAACATGTATTTATGTAACAGAGAATGTTTTACAGAGAGTAAAATGCTCCATCATTTACAGGCAGTAGTGTCAATGTGGAAATTAGTATCTTTCCTTTTTCAAAGAGATTTTTTTTAAATAATAAAAGAAGAATATATTGAAGGTACCATGTCCATTCATTTGTCAGTAAACATGGAATACCACTAAGTCTCACTGGTATTTTTTGAAGTATTATAGTACAGTTAAAAAAATGAGATTTGTTATTAGGTAGACATAGGTTTAAATTCCTACATTGCCACATTTTCATTTTGGCAAATTACTTTTTATTTCTAAATATAAATTTTCTTGCCATCTTAGTTACTTTTCTCTCATTGCTGAGACAAAATACCTGACATATAAAGTTAAAGAAGGGAAGGCTTATTCTTTATTTTTTATTTTTGTTAAATTCTTTTATTGGTACATTTTAGGTATACAACACAATTACATTTCTCATTGGGAATTGTACCTTTACATAATGCATCTTGGTTCTTATTTT
>NW_004624940.1:1085049-1113107 GCF_000247695.1 Heterocephalus glaber | reverse complement strand
TGTTTCTTATGTTGGGATTCCATCATGTTCCTGAGCTCCTCTCTAGATTTATTAATCATGTCTTGCACTAGGAGCACAATTTCTCCTGTTATAAGAGAAATTATTTCTGATTTCATTTTTTCCAGATCCCCTTTTCTTGCCAGTTCTGTGGATCCAGGTTATTGAGTATCATAGTGTTCCATTTCATTTCCCTTTGGGATTGCTGTAGGTGATCTGGAAGTATGGTTTTGAGACTTATTTACTTGTTTTCTCATTTTGACGGGGGGGGCAGGGGGGGTGCTGTTGGCACCTGCATGGCCCACCTCCTCTGAGCTTGGAGAGTTGGGGCATTAGCCAGGAGCCTCAGTAGGGATGGTGGCCTGGAAGCCCCTTCATCTGGGCTGGGAGCAGCAGGAATGATGGTGGCCAGGAAGCCTCTGCCTCTGGACCAGGAGCAGTGGGATGGTGGCTCAGAAGCCCCTACCTCTGGGCCAGGAGTGGTGGGATGGATGGAAGCCCAGAATCACCTTCCTCTGGGCTGGGGTTGGCAGGATGGATGGTGTCTGGGAACCCCCTTCCTCTGAGCCAGGAGCATTGGGACAGAAGGCGGCCCAAAAGCCCTTTCCTCTGGGCCAGGAATGTCAGGATGGATGGCTCTTGGGTTTTTCTATAAGCTAATAGAGGGGTCACACAATCTCACTATACCCTGCTATCCGAAGGCCACAAAAGCCTGTAATTTCCAGGAATCTCATTAGCTCTTTTAGAGTCTTGGGCTGTGGAAAACAAATAATTGGTTTAATTCTTTCTTCCCCCAGTCTTTGGGCTCCCTTAGATATTATAAGGCCTAAGTATTTTACCTCAAGGATGCAAAGTTGTGCCTTAGATCTAGAAACATTATAACCCCTCTCTGTTAGAAAATTCAGCAGAGCAGATGTCTTGGCTAGAAAGCTCTTCTGGGGGGGTACATAACAGCATAACATCTACATATTACAAGACTGACTTGGAAAAAAATATAGTATTTCCTTTTATCAAATAAGGATGTAGGGATGTCCTATTTTTCCTGATAAATAGTGGACAATATAAAATAATTGAAGGACTTAGTTCTCATCTTTCTTAGATCTTCAAGAATACATGCCTGAAAATGTCTTCAATTTAATCTCCTATCTGATTGGCAGGCCAGTGGGGGTCTTGTATAGGAACTGCTTGTGTTCTAGTAGGAACCACTTATTCCCTGGCTGCCTGCCTTTTTGAGCTTCCAAAATTAAAATATCTGTCTCTATATGTAGCAGTTTGTCATACTACTTGTCTCTCATTAGAAATCAATGTTTGATTTAAGAGCAACATTACAGCTTTCTAATCTAGTCCGTAGGTCTGAGTAAGTCCTCTAATGACCTCAATGTACATATCAGGGTCATCTGAAAACTTTTAAGTCTCATTTGATCTAAGATTACTGAGAGAAAAAGACACATGAACACAAGTAGTCCCATATTTGCCATTTACTACCTGCAAGGAATATTGTCTTTGAGGGACCTCAACAACTTAGCTAAGGATGGATATAGCCTCACGGAGATTAATTATATCTGGCCTAGAAATTTCACCCTCAGCACCTGGTGATTAGGGTGAGGGGTAGCCTTTGGCTTAGAGATACTGAATGTCTTAAGCATGAGGTGTCTCTCATTTTTTCTATGGCCCACATTTACTTTTGAACACAAGCAAGAATTACTTCTTAATGTAAAGAAAATCTCAACATAAGATGGTTTTGACCATTTTCTCTCTTTTACAGTATAATTCTAATTGTGAGATAGCATCATTGTAATTTCCACTGTGTACTTGGCTTTAGGAAGTAGGCACACTATCCGGGGTGTGTAGAGAAATAATACATTCCAAAGGAATAAGAGGTTCAGATATGGAGCTCCTAATCTGAAACAAGAGAAGCAAATATGGCATCCCATAAGTCTCTGCTTGATTCCTGTGCCCCCTAAGACATCTCCCAACGTTTATACCACTCCAGGGTAGGTAGCTACCATCTGGAGAGAGAACCAGAAAATAAAACTGGACTGGACTTCTACCCTTTACCAGCTTGTGATCTTATCTTCCTCAGGTAACTCATATCCTTACTCCAGTAGGTACTCTTCTAGCACAAGTTGCAATTGACTTCAGCCATAACAATCATGTTTAGTGAAGGAAGTACTGCTAGCAAACCAAGAGATTTAAACCACTCCTTTCCAGTTCCTTGAAAGAGAGGAAAATAAGTCAACAGTCAAATTAGGGCACTTTTTCTGCAAAAGAGATCACCTCCAGAGATGGCAAGTCAGAGATACTGCCCTGGGCCCTAGGGCAGAGAAAGCTCTGAGAAATTTCTGTTGTCTATCCAGCCATTTGGGCAACTTTTATTAGCAAGACAAGGCTACTCCTTTAAGGTCCATTTTAAATTCACCAAGTATTTGAAACTCATAGGTCTTTCTAGCAGCCACAATCTACATAGTAAAGACACCTTTATCGGCTTCCTATGCATGCATGAATGAAGAGAAAGGATGGCTAAAATAATCCCATACTCTAGTTAATGAGTAAAAATACAAATGCAAGTTACTGGTTGCTATTTTTCCTAGTGTAAGACAAAACCGTTGTTTCTAGTTGCTTTAGTCTGACTTTCTGGAAGGAGGAGTGGTCTGACTACAAGAGATTTTCAAATGAACTCCCAACAAGTTGGAGAAAAGTTTAAAGGGAGTTTTTAACTCACTAGCAGAGAGAAAAAACCCAAATAAAGCTCAAGCTGGTTAAACATCCCAAAAAATTACCACACAGCGTTTTATAAGTCCACAGTCAATGTTCCAACATCCATAACCTATCAGAAAAGGCATTTTTCTCCCCTACACACATAAATGATGAAGACCGTGCCTTGAGGAGGGGGAAGAGAAAAGGTTCAGGTATTTTTACTCTATCAAAGATTTGTTTTGTACATTTGTCTAGAGTTCTTAGGAGTAGTAGAGAAGGCAGTCCAAACCTGTAGTTCAACTCTTAACAGAGGCTTAAGAAAGAGCTCTGAGGGCATCATTTCAGGTCACTCTGAGACAAAGGATATCTGATGATCACTGACAGAGTTCCCCTTTCACCTCTCTGAGGAGTCTAAATGGGACAAGCTATGGAGATTTTTCTGCTGATTACCCAGGAAGGCTGTCAGGAGCTAATTTCTTCTGAGGAATCTTTGAGTATCTGCCAGAAGGTTGCCCTGGCCATGACCCCTCAGTTGTCACCTCAGTTTCTGCTAGTTCCATGCATTGAGAGATCTGTCTCTGGAAGGAACCCAATTGCCTATCTGGTCAACATTCCACCCACCATTGGTGTCTATGGGAGTGGGAATTCACCAGAGGGCAACTGAAGAAACCTGTCCTCTACTTTGAGAGTGGCAGCTGCCCAAAAGGCAATTACTAGCTGGCAGAGTAACCACCATTTGACATTCTATAAGGGACAGATAAAAGCCTGAACTATCTTTATTTGAGACAATTTCATGAGACCCATTTTACAACATTTTTAAGCAACAAAGTCTAAATTCAACACATACAAAACAAGAATAATATGTAATTTTAACAAAAGACAATGCATAAGAAAAACAAGAAATTTGCAAACATTTAAAACACACAACTTAAAATTAATACACTTTTGAAACAAAGGCCAAAACAAAGGCCAGAATTTATGAAACAGGAACCAGAATCAATGAAACAAATAGCCAGAGCATATGAAACAAAAAGTTACATTCCACGAAGCAAAAACACCAAACTTAGACCCTATGGAACAAAACAAACTCTTACCTCTGACCTCCAAAATGATATAGGGGGAAGAGATGTAACTCCCAAACCTACTAGATATCCAAAACATGAGTTCATGTTCTCTAAAATCAAAGAATGAATTCTAGGAACAATGGAGATTAAGAGCAGGAAAAATTGGGCCGGGGATTTAGCTCAGTGGTTCTGCTGCCTGCCTCGCAAGTGCAAGGTCCTGAGTTCAATCCTCGGTAGCAAAAAAAAAACAAAACCAAAAACAAAAACAAAAAGAGTAGGAAAAATTTATTGGGAGAAAGAAAGCTTCTGCCTAAGAGAAACAGAAGGGGGATGGGAAAGTGGGTTGCCCTGACATTGATATTTTGCTTGGGATTACATTAAATCTGTGTATCAGTTTTGGAAATATAGCCATTTTAATTATATTGGTTCTGCCTATCCAGGAATAGGAGATATCTTTCCATTTCCCTATGCCCTCTTCAGTTTCCTTTTTCAGAGTGATGTGATTTTTATTGTAGAGGACTTTTACTTCCTTAGTTAGGTTTGTAGTTGCTAATGATTTCCTGGATTTCAGAAGTGTTCATTATGATTTCAGCTTTTTCATTTCTAATTGCATTAATTTGCATCTTTTCTTTCCTTTTTGGGGAAGATTGGCTAAAGGTTTGGCTATTTTATGTATTGTTTCAAATAACCAGCTCTTTAATTCATTAGTTCTTTGTACTGTTTTTTTAAAAAAAATTTAGTCTCCATTTCCTTAATTTATGCTCTGATCTTTATATTTTTCTTCTTTGTAAAGCTTTGGGTTTGGATTATTCTTTCTTTTTTTCTGAGACCTTGATATGCACCATTAAGTTTTTATTTGGGTTCATTCTATTTTTCTGATGGGGCATTCACTGCTATAAATTTTCCTTGTAGGACAGTTTACAGTGTACTATAAATTCCTGTATGTTGTTCTGGCATTATCATTTAATTCTAAGGACTGTCTTATTTCTTCCTTAATTTCTTCTGTGACCCATTAATTATTCAAGTGTGTGCTCTTTAATTTCCACATGTTTGCAAAGATTCTGTGGTTTCTTCCTCTATTGATATCTAGTTTCAATGAACTGTGATCTGATAATGTGCTTGATAAAATTGTGATTCTTTTGGATTTACTTATGCATGGTTTATTAGCTAGTATATGATCTATTTTAGAGAAAGTATTGATAGAGAAAATTTAAACTATAGGTTAGTTACTAAGGTAGCTGAAGTAGAATAAGTAAACCGTTCCTTTAAGATTTACATTTCCTGTAACTCTCATTGTTTAAGGTGATGGCTAATTGAACCTTTGACCTATAACCTAACTGTAGATAACATTTAACCTGGAGAAAAGCAAAATAGAAATGTTTGGGTAGTTTACAATGTATGGGTTTTAGGCACCATCTGTTTGTTATATGTCTGTGACTATAACCATTAACAGGAACTAGTTGTAAAAGAGAAACAGAAATTTTAGTGACTAAGACCATGAGAAATGAGGTAATGGCTAAAAGAAGATATAAAAGGAAATGTTAAAACAAAGGACGGGGTGGACATTGATCAGATGAGTTTTTTGTGGTCCCCCTCACTGGCAATTAAAGGCTTTGTTTTTTTACCCAACTTCTGTGCCTCCATACATTTCTTTCCATGATTCTGGAACAGTATCATATGTACCCAAAAAGAATGTGTATTCTTTTGTTGTTGGGTGGAACACTTTGTATAGATCTATTAAGTCTGTTTGTTCAAAGATTTGATTTATTTCTGACATTTCTTTGTTGATTTTTGTGTAGTTGATCTGTCTATTCATGATAGTGTGGCACTGAGCTCCCTCACTATAATTGTATTGATGTTTATCTGATCTCTTATGTCCATTAGAGTTTGTTTTATGAAGTTGGGTGCACTGTAGATTGGTGCACATATGTTTATAATTGTTATCTCTTCCTGCTGAATAGTTCTGTTAATCAATATGTAATGTCTTTCTTTTCCTCTATTGATCAGCTTTGGCTTGAAATCTGTGTGTAAAAATAGGATAGTTATTCCTGCTTGTTTTGGGATTCCTTTTGCATGGAATATTGTTTTTATTCTTTGCTTTTTAGTCTATGAATTTCTTTTAGTGTTAAATGTGTTTCTTGTATTTAGCATACCATTGGATTTCATTTGTTGATCCATACTGCTAATTTTGATTGGTGAGTTGAGTAATTTACATTGTTATAATTGATAGATATTGACTTATTCCTGTCATTAGATTACTTTCCTGTTGTTAGTTTGCTTTCTTTCCCTTCTACTTATTTGCTAGCCCCACCTGTTGTATTCATGTTGTTGGACCTTTTGAAATTGTTAGCTTCATAGTCTGCATCTAGGATATCCTTGAGATTTTTTTTTGTACTAGGGATTGAACTCAGTACTTTGTGCTTATGAGGCAGGTGCCAGTGCCACTGAACTAAATCTCCCACCCTCCTTGAGAATTTTTTGGAATGTTGTTTTAATGGTCATGAATTTCTTCAGGTTTTCTTTATCATGGAAGTTTCTTATTTCTCCATCACTTTTAAAAGATAATTTTGCAGGATATGACAGTCTGTGTTGGAAGTTGTTTTCTTTAAAAGCTTGAAACACATCATTCCATGTTCTACTTGCCTTTAAGGTTTATGTTGGGAAACCTATTGTAATTTTGATGGGTTTCCCTTTATAGTGATTTGTTGGTTTTTCTCTAGTAGCCTCTAAGATTCTGTTCTTTTGTTTCATTTCTGGTATTTTAATTATTATGTGTCATGAAGTATTTTTTTCATGGTTATCTGGGGTTCTATACACCTCATTCATCTGTATGTTAAATTCTTTTTCCATGTCTAGTAAGTTTCCTGCTATTACTGGTATAACACATTTTTTTAATATCTGTTGTGCTGTCTTCTGATTTTTCACTAATTCCAATTACTCTGATATTAGTCTTCTTTGAGATATGTAAGAACTGTTGGATCCATTTTTCCTGTTCTTTCATTGTTTTTAAGATATCTCTCATTAATTGATCACTGACCATCATCCCTATCTGTCAGGTAAAAAGGCCAAAAACCAAGACCAGACCAGGCCACAACAAGCCTTTACTTTAGGGACAATCTGCCTGGCTGTCTCTGAAGAAAAGAGAGATAAGAGCAATATGGCCAGGGCAGAAAGTGCCTTTTATAGGAGTGGGGGTGGGGCTTGTAGGAGCTGAGGCGGGGTTGAGTGAGGTAGTGGCTAGGGACTGGAGGAGCCTGTGACTGTGATGTCACTAGTTGCTAGGAGAAGAGCAAGTATTAGGTTACTCTTTTGGTGGGAGTAGGGGCATGTTGGAAAGAAGGTAGCTATTATATACAGCAGCCACCCTAAATTGGAAGGAAATCTATCATTCCAGGCTCTTGTTTTATGGTTGTTGGGCGAAGGTCTCTTGTGGAGCTGCTTCAAGCTGACAAAGGGGCAAAGGTTAGGGCTAAACCTGGATCTGATGGTGGCAATGGTAGGTGGGGGCATTTTCCCTCTGCCACAGTGGCCGGTACCCTGCCATGATGAGCTCCGTGACTGTCTGATTGGTAAATGTTGTCATGAGTTCCTGAAAGAAATTTTGAAAATAGCAAAACAAGCACAGTCCAAAGCCGAGGATCAGACAGATAATACTGAGGGGTCCCAAGAGCAGTAATAGCCAGGGGAGCCATGAGCTCCAGGAACCAAATGTATCTCACCATTGATTAGCACCTGGGGGGGCATATCTATCTGGCCCATTGAGTCTTAAGTCTTTTTCATTTGATGTGTAATTTTTTTTTCATTATTTACTTAGGTTTTACAGAGATAGCTAGATGTTTAGGGGCTCATCTGTTATAGAAGTAAGAGATCATAGCTCATGATCTAAGGGCTCATGTGTCATGTCCTTGCTCTGAGAGAATGAGTGTAAAAGTGATAAACACAATTTATATAATCTTTATAATCTTTTTTTGGAATATAAAAGGTGTATGTAACTGAGCAAATGTCTTTTGGAGACCAACATACCGATGAGTGTAGTGTTACTATGAACCTGACTTGTCCTTTAAATTCAAGGCCATGAAAATACACATTTTAGGTTGATAGTTTCAGCAAAGCCATGAAATAGTTGTGTAAAGGACAGTTTTATTCCTGTATCTCTCAGTTTTTGGAGGCCTTCTAGATATATTTAAAAATAAAGAGAACTGATAACCTCAACAAGGACACTGGCCAACTTAAGGAGATCAAGTGTAACATAAAAGGCTTTATCTTTTTGGACATGGGTAGGTATCCAGGAAATATGAGCACAATGAGAGAAGAGGCAGCATAAACAGAGAACAAAGATGTACATTATTTGATAATTAATAAATCTTATAGCTGCCAGATATAGAACTTATCCTGACTGTGGCTGACAAGCAGGTGATTTTTTTCCCAATACTCTTCCTTTATGGTTTTTTTTTTTTATCACTACATGATAGTTAATTAGTTATTATAGAATCAGAAAAACACTTATCTAACAGGAGAGATCTGAAGACCAGTGGTTTCTAGGATTGGACACCTTTAAAGAACTTATTTTAATTTCTCTGAAAAGAATCTATACACACTTGTAGCTAATTAATGATTTTTTTCTCTTCTATTTAGTCCCCAAAGTTTTTTTTTTTTTTGAAATGGCTGTGTCATGAGTGAACCAAAAGATTTTTATGGATGGGCTATGTCTTAATTTTTCTGAAGTCTAGCTTTATTATTATGTCATCGTTTTATACCACTTTTGGTTAGTTTTTCTGCTGGGTGTTTAAGATCAAGTTAAAGTGAGACCTGTGTCAATCAATGTGAACCTCTTGTTATCTATCAAGGTCAGTTAAGTCTCTCCAGGCCATTACTTTGGAACCATACATAGAGCCTCTCTGCTCCTCTGTCAGTGTTAGCCATCAGGATGGGTCATGGCCTTACTTGACCAAATTGCTTTCAGTGAAAGCATGAGAGATTTTTTCTTGATGACCCTCCTTTGGCACACAGTACATTGTTCTCTGGTGTCCAGCAATCTCCCTGTTTAGGAGGTTGAGTGACTTACCAAAGATATAGGACCCTGTAGAGAAGGTTCCCTCATGTTCTGGATCTTTGTTGACCTTGAGGGGCCAGGGCCAAAATATTGCCTGTCCTCATAGCCCAGTTACCTTATCAGTTTTGGTCTGCAAACATTACTTGTTGAACACCCAGAAGAGAAGGTCAACAGCATTAGCATTGTAACAAGAGTAATGAACTTAACTATTATAGTTTTACCTGAATAACAAACATTTTGGAATTTAAAATATAGAGAATTCTTATTGTTATCAGTCAAGGTTGTTTTAGTAGTTGAATTCCTGTAGAATATTAACAGAAAAAGAGCCACAAATAATATTTTAACATGACAATTATGATGACTTTACCTTTGTTACACATTTAAATGTCCATCTTGATATAAAATAGCCATTGTTAAACATATTCATTTTTTAAAAACACCAAAAGTTTTTATCTAAATTATCTTTTAAAAAATAAATAAATAAATAAATAAATTATTATCTTTTGATAGGATACTATCTAAAGAAAATATCTCAGCCCATAAATGTATCTGTTATCATAAATAGCTGCAGTGTATGAAAAAGGCAAATACCTGAATCAAAAAGAGGTTATTATCATAAACAAATATTAGAAAACCTGTACAGTCAGAAAGTATAAATACATTTAGTACCCCAGAAAAAATAAAACCCTGTTATTGTTTTTTACAGGATATTTAGTCCTTTGAAAATGACCAGTGTAAGCATACCATAATAGCATATTTAGAATTTATCCCTTTGAAGACAACTGATGTAAATATAGTATAATAATATATTTAAGTAATATTTATTGATGTAAGTCTTTTACAAGGCTATGAAAACTATTGGGTCAGTCTGTTGTAAGACAAAAACTGTTGAGGTCCCCCTAGTGAACAAAGACTGGAAAATATTTCCATGTGGCTACTCCTTTGTTCACCAAGGGGAGCATCCTTTGAACTTAATAACCTTTATCTATAAACAAAACAGCTGTACGATTGGACAAAAAACAAAGATATAAGACAATTTATAAAACTAGAGTGCACTCAAATATAGTTAGCCCAATGGAATTAAAATATTTCTTTATAATTTTTAGGTTTATAATTATAAATAAGACTATTCAAAACTTTTTGTAAGTCAATTAACAGAGATCTCTTGTAGAATTAGAATCAGAAGGAATGAAAACTCTATTCCTGTAAACCTTTTATAACCAACTTGAAACCAACAAGCAAACATATATATTTCTTTCATAAATCACTTTTGCACACCTTCTTGACATACCTAGGCCTTTTGGTCTTGTCCTTCTAACAAGACAAACATATAAAATCCTTTCATATAAAAAATATATCTTTTACTTATAGCTTTTTTAATATTTTGCTTCCAACTCACTATAAACCTTTTATAACAAACTTGTCTTTAGCTGTTAAAATTTTAAAGTGTCCCCCTTTTTTGTTTCTCAGATTGATACACTTTAAATTTGGTTGGCTGCCAATAGAATGGTAGCAACCTTGAGTTTTTTATCAACAAAGTACAGAAAAGAGCAAGTTAACCCTATAATTACAATTCAAGAATTTACAATGTACAAGAAGTGTTTTAAGCACACCAATTAAACATCAACTCAAATTGAAGCAAATACATTTATCAATTAGCTAAAATTTGTAACTTGATTTTTGTAAAATCTCTTGATGTCTGGTAGAGCACAGTTATAGTTTCCCTGGCTTTGTTTTGGGATAACATAGTGCTCACCTTGGCTTTTAAAGTCAGGAGCATTTTTAATCACTACTTTGTTTTATGCTCTTCAGATCTTTTTTAGCTGTTTTTAATCCATCACTTACTTTTTTTTTTTTAGTTTTGTAAATCTGAGTGCAAGCCCTGCTCAACCCTCTTTAACATTTTTTAGATTTTTTTTTTTAATATCAGGGGCTGACTGAGAGATAAAGTGTCAGCCTGGGAGGTAGGATTAATTTTGGTATATTTTTGAAGGACGTCAGTGAGCCATGACAGAAACTGTGTCAGATTATTTTAATGTGTCTGAGTTATTTTTTACTCTTATCAAAGTTAACAGACTTGTGAGCTGTCTTTTTTTTTTTTTTTTTGGTACTGGGGATCGAACTTGGGTCTTTGCACTTGCGAGTCAGGCATGGGAACCACTAAGCTAAATCCCCAGCCCCAAAAAATAATTTACAAATTTAAGCTGATGAAAATCTGGGGTTATAGAAACTTTTTTTTTTGTACCAGGCATCGAACTTGGCACCTTGTGCTTGCATGGCAGGCACTGGAACCACTGAGCTAAATCCCTGGCCCCCAAAGACAGGACACTGTGGCTTTTTTTTTTTTTTTTTGGTACCAGGGATAGAACTTGGGTCCTTGCACTTGTGCAGCAAGCGGCGAAACCACTGAGCTAAATCCCCAGCCCAAGCTGTCTTTTTTAAACCTTTTATGAGGCCTCTATCTGCCTGGCCTAGCTGAGAGTCCCATTGTGGGTCTCCTCTGGGACAGCCTGTGTTCCCACTGGCTTGGTGTTATCAGCAGCATAAAATGTATCTGCTGTGGTCTGAGCCACCATCCAAACTCTTTTCTTGTCCTGGGGGGAAAGACAGAAGTCAGTATCATTTAGATATTGTGTCAAGTCAGATCATAGGGCAGAGTCAAGTAATGAAATTTTTTGATATAGACATCAGGATTAGAGAAGGAGCCTAAGCGTTTTTTAATTTGAGAAAGATCAGAGAAAGAGGAGGGGACATGTACTCTAACAATGCCCTCAGTACAAGCAACCTCTTGCAGAGGCATCTGTGTGGCCTGGGTCGAAATTTTGAGGGTGGGGTACCTAGAATGGGTGCAGGGTGGGGAAATGCAAGATAGCAGAGATGAGGGAGGAGGCAAGAGGGGGTCACAAGGTGGCAGAGACAAAGAAGTACATGAAGAGACAGAAGAAGAGCTTACAGGGTTATAAGGTGGGGGAGGTGCGAGTGGTGAGTGTTCAGCTGGATTGAGCGCGTTGGAATCAGAAAGAGTGGAATCGGGAAGGGTGCACAGCAAAGCTCATGCTAGGAGTACTTGAGAAGAACAGGTTTGACAGAGGGATGGTCAAGAGCATAGGTAGAAAAAGGCTTGTACGTAGGGGATTTCTGACCATTTGTCATTGCGCTGACAGAAGTTGCCTAAATCACACAGTATGTTAAAATTGAAAGTGCCATTTTTGGGCCATAGAAACCCATTATCTAATTTATACTGAAGCCAAACCTGATTACAATAGAAAACAAATCTTTTTGGCTTAATGTCTGGTCCCAACAATCAGAGGGGTTTGAGTTGTGCCAGGAAGCAGCCCAGAGATGTTGGGGGGGGTGGATTGTTGGGCCCCCATATTAGAGCGGGTGAGAAGGAGGCAGCTCCCTGGGAGAAGGACAAAGGGCAGGAGCATCCTCATCTCCTTTGGCAATCTCCAAGTGAATCTCCCAGAGGGAGAGAATGGGAGGAGCCTGGCTGATGGGGCATCCCCCAGAAGCACAGTCCTGGGCCTAGCAGCCGAGGGGGTTTCTTTGACCAAGCGCTTGGATTTCTGAGAAGTCCCCAGAGGGAGAGAGAAGGAGACAGAGAACGCAACGAGAGGGAGGCTGAACTCCCTACTCATCCAGACATTGGTGACCGGTGTGGATGTGTAGTGTCATCAATAGCAAAGGTAGAAAGCCCCGAGAGGGTCCTGGCTCATCAGATATGGTCCGGTGGAGATGGCCAAAAGGCCAATCAACCCCATCCCATGGGGAATGGTCCCTTAATGGACTGTCTACCATCCAAGTCATGGCACCAGAAATGTCAGGTAAAAAGGCCAAAAACCAAGACCAGACCATGCCACAACAAGCCTTCATTGTAGGGACAATCTGCCTGGCTATCTCTGAAAAGAAGAGAGACAAAAGCAATATAACCAGGATAGGAAGTGCCTTTTATAGGAGTGGGGGTGAGGCTTGTAGGGGCTGAGGCAGGTTCAGTGAGATAGTGGTTAGGGACTGGAGGAGCCTGTGACTGTGATGTCACTAGTTGCTAGGAGGAGAGCAAGTATTAGGTTACTCTTTTGGGGCGGGTAAAGGCATGTTGGAAAGAAGGTAGCTATTATATACAGCAGCAACCCTAAATTGGAGGGAAATCTATCACTATCCTCTAGGTCTGACACTCTGTCTTCACATTGGTCATTTGTTTCACCCATACTTTCAATCATGTTTTTAATCACCTGGATTTCTGTTTGGAACTTTCTTATGGACCTTCCACTCTTTTCTGTGCTAGGCATTCATGTTTTGCATCTCTTTCTTTAGGTCCACTAGTTGTTTATTAGTGTCTTGTCTAGACTCACTGATCATTTGTTTCATTATGGCCATTATCCAATTAATTATATCTTTAAAATTGCCAAACACCTAAATCAAACTATTTTATCCCCAGTAATATCCTTTTAGAACTATCTGCTGTGTATTTTATGATTCCTTCCCTTTCAATGCTGTCTGAACCAATTTTAGGAGAATTGGGAGTTTTTGGAGGCATTTTGTTGCCTTGTATTTTCATGTTTCTGGTGTTTGTTTGTTTGGTGCTGGTGTTTGAAAATTCATTTGCCCAGAGCTGGTTCTTCCTGAGTAAGTCATAACATTGTTTATGACTCCCAGACAATCCAGATACTGGCAGAGGGAAAACCAATTGCCAGCCACTACTATGTTACATTGTCTATAGTGATTAATTCAGCAGCAACAGTGGCATCAAATGTCAACTGGATATTCACAAACCTTAGAAGCTACTCATGAATAGCCTTTAACTAAAACAAAGAAAACTATGATTCTAGTGAAGATAATTAGGCCACCCTTATATTGACCTATATCAATCCAGGCCACTAATTGCTGGATGCAGGCAGGCATGTCAGAGCTCAAAGATACTTCTCCCTATGACAATTACTTCCACTAAACCTGGCCTCCCAACACAGAATATAGGCCCAGTGATCTTCCTGGTTTTAGCCCAGGCCTCCCAGAGGATGGCAGGAGATCCTTAATTAGCTGTCACCCTTTCCAAGCCTATCTCTCAAGGTTATCTCCTATCCAGTCTCTGTGGTAGGGTATCACTTCAGTCCTGAAGTAAAACTCTCCTCCTAGATGCTGGATTCACCTTCAGTCAGGTCAGTCTGCTAGTGGTCATTTCTGTTGTCCTGTTCTGTGGAGAATCCAGTTGGCTGGGAGTGGGGCACAAGTTTCCAGCTCCCCCTGGCTTGGTGCAGGGCTAGGCAGACATCAGCATTGGCTGGGGGTGGGTGCAGCTTCAGCTGGGTGTGAAACACATGGTTCCCAGGTCCTCCTGGGTACAGGAGCCTGGGTGGGTGTCAGCATCAGCTTTCACATTTTTTTTACCCATTCATCTGTTGACTAATATCTACACAGTTCCCATGACTTAGCTGTTGTGAATTACATCACTATGAACATGGATATTCATGTATCACCATAGCATGCTTTTTAAAATTCTTTCAGAAATATACCAAAAAGTAGTATAGCTGGATCAAACAGTATATGTATTTTTAGTTTTTCTTTTTTTGAAAAAACTCCATACTGATATCCATAGTGATTTCACTAGTTTATACACTTACCAACATGTAGGAAGGTACTTGCCAGCATTCATTGTTTTTTATATTCTTTTTTTCCCCCCCTTGTACCAGGGATTGAATTTAGGACCTTGCACTTGCGAGGCAGGCACAGTGCCACTGAGCTAAATCCCCAGCCTTGTTTTTTTGTATTCTTGATGATAGCCAAGCTGACTGGGGTGAGATGGAGTCTCAATGTAGTTTGGTTTATTTGTTTGTTTTTCTTTGGGGTAGTACTAGAGATTGAACCCAGGGCCTTACATCTGCTAGGCAAGTGCTGTAGCACTGAGCTACATCCTCAGCCCCTCAATGTAGTTTTAACTTGCATATGTCTGATGGCTACAGATGTTCAACATTTTTTCATTTATTATAGTTCTTCTTTTGAGAATTCCCTGGTCAACTCATTTGCCCATTTATTGATTACACCATTAGCTTTTTTGGTGTTAAAGTGTTTTGAATTCTTTGGATAGTCTAGATATTAATCCACTGAACACATAAACTAATTGGAAGTATATTTTCTTCTATTGATTTAGAAGTCATTTTACATCAATTAAATAGTCAAGTATGGGTTGGGGATTTAGCTCAGTGGTTCTGCCACCTGCCTCACAAGCACAAGGTCCTGAGTTTGATCCCCGGTACCAAGAAAAACAAAACAAAAAAAAAGAAAAGTAAAAGAGCAGTCAATTAGACTGAATTTACTATTTTTCTCTTTGAAAATAAAATACCAAGTTGAGCACATGTTTAATATAATATAGTGGAGCCAAACCAAAACCATAAAATGCGGAAGTATAAAATTAGTGCTATAATCATATTTTATTTCCTTACTTGCATTATTTTTTCCCATGACTGGTAGAATTGGGCTATGCAGTACAAATATAGCCAAAGTCTTGATTGATGTGTACGTAGTTAGGTAGAGGGGAGCAGGAAATAATTTATTTCTTCTTTGTCTTTATCCCTTTACTACCACTCAAGATCCATAAAATTATTGTCTTCCATTTGACTCTGAAGAAAAGATCAGCAGAGAAATGAAAATCTTTACCATGTGTCCATAGGGAAAAGCTCAAGGTCAGTTTGAAAGACACTAGTTTCATCAGATACCATCTGAAAAGCTTCAGAGTAATAATATTATTTCAGAGGAACAACTCCAGGGTATTTTTCAAACTATTTGCACATCATATTGAACTTCTCAGATGTCAGTCCTGGTGGAACTGTAGGTTCACAAAATTTTACAGGTAGAAAAATTCTCAGGGCTAAGCAACTTGAGATAGGCAGGTATAGTACAAGGCAGAGTTTGCTCAGCTTTCTGAAAGAACAGAGCTGTTAGAACCTGTACTATGGTTGTCATACTACATAGCTGCAGAACCTCAAATCTTAGGACACCGCCTCTAGGCCTGCTTTTTTTTTAGCAACTAGCTTGTGATACACATTGGCAAGTTAGTTTCAACCGGGATAGCCTTGTCAAAAAAGTGTGTGCCACCCATCTAGGGTCTTCAGCAATAGAGCTGCCTCTATTTGTTTGGGTTTTTTGTTTTCTTTTCATTTTTGTTTTTATGAGACAGGATCTCCATATGTAATCCAGGCTGGCCTTGGACTCACTATGTAGCCCAGGTTGGCCTCAAACTCACAGCACTCCTCCTGCCTCACCCTCCTGAGTGCTAGGATTACAGGCAAGCACCACCACTCCTGGCTAGAACTGCCTCTACTGCAGTGTGTTATTCTCTGCAAGTATTATTTAGAGAGGTATGTGTTCCAGTTACCTTCATTAGGAGTGGAGCTGGAGAGTGTGATTTATGACGTACCTTGGCACCAGTAACTGTTGAGGGTTCTATCCTTTTATTTAGATTGGTGAGAAATGATAGTTTGAAGATATGGGGTTTAAATTTGAGAAAGAGATGAATTTTTAGTTACCAGGATCATATAGGCTATTAGTAATCACAGCCAGTTCATCAGGAACAGAAGACAAGGAGAGAAGAGGCCTTCATGACATCATTCACACGGGAAAGTCTCCAGGACCACAAGTCACTCAACAGAAACGAGAACTTCACCGCACACCAATGGATCTTCCCATGGGTGGGGAGGTTGAACATCCTGCATAGTGCTGCCAGGAAATCCCTATGTCATACTAAGAAGGGGCTGGCTGGTTGCATATGTAGGATGTCCCATCTCCTGGCCCACTACGTCAGGACAGACACTGACAACACCACTCGGCTTCACTGAAGAGCTATAAAATCTTCATGTCAAGGAAACAAAAATGCTGAACTCCAGCTCTAGAAAGGCACTGTGGCAAATGTGTTAGTAGAAAGTAGAGTTCGGAGTGCTATGACTTTAACTAATAAGAAGCACTAGGTGTATGTGCAGATCTGTAAACTCAGGACAGGACCAGTGGGCTACATTAGCCAGCCAAAGGGACAGCAGAGTTGTCAGAAACTTTCCTCAGCCATACAGGTAATGATTTCCTCCAGAGTTGTGCCTTAGCCTACTTTTAGGACTACACCAGTGTAGAGGGACTTAGTAGTTGGGCACATTTATTTAGAGTGGCCAGGGACAGAGTAGCTAGAGGGATAGAGAATTCAATTTCTGCTTGTTGAAAAAGACAAAATTTATAGATCAAAAATTAGAAATGATAAGTAAAAATGAGTCTCAAAGGGGAGGGGGAAAAATGAGTCTCAAAACTAGAAGGGAGATATTTTGGAGCAGTAGTCCACTAGATAATCCAATAATTCTAAATTGACTGGAAACAGTTTAATTTCTGGCAAGAACCAATTTATAAAAGGGATGGGTTTGATTTCAAGGGAGAAAGTTAGTTTCTCCTCAAATATTTAGGAGATACAATTAATGTGAAGCACAGTATCAAATTAGATTCAGAAAACTCTGATAGAGCCAGGTGATAGAAAGTATCAAGAGTAGGGTCTATCTCTCAAAAGCATCCTGGCAGGAATAAAACAGTAAACCAAAACCCAGCCAATCCTATAAGAAGGATATAATCTCAGACTAAACTCAAGTCATTTAAATATAGTATGTAGCCTTAAAAACAATTTATTGTTGTATTTTCGAATTTTCATGAGACTGCATAATTTCATTGCATTATGGACCTGTACATGAAAATGACTGATTTATAGGAGCTATGGCTGGCAGACACTTTTGTCTCAAGCAATACCCTGAAATGATATCAACAAGCTTTCCACAGACTTTAAATGAGGAGCTACATTAACCAGGCCACCTCCAAATATTCTGGAGTTCTAAAAAGTGTTCATTTGCTATGACTTCAAATTTGGGTTAAATTTCTAGCAAACTTTCCTGGCTTTTTAGTGGCACTTTTTAGTGGGTGACAAGTGGGCCCATCCCAGGCCAAGGGAAAGACTGATTCAAGGTTGGGGATTCAGAACATTTATATCCTTTTATTTTGCTCAGTAGCATTGAATCTCCACTGGAATATAAGGTCAGTGAACAATTTTTAAAAATCTGTGATTTCATACCCAAAATTCCATGCAAATGTATGAGCTTGCTATTGTTTAATATTTCCTTACAATTATTTGTGAAATCATGGGTAACCTTTCTTTAACCAGATGTTGGTCATTTGTGTTCTCTACATTTATTTCTTGCTTAAAGGTTTAAACATTTCATTGGTCTTTTAAAAAAATGATGCTTCACTTCACTGAACTTTATAATTGTATTTTTTCAATTTTAAGAATTCTGCTTTTGTATTTATTATTTCCTTTCTTCTGGTACTTGGATTTAATTTTCCCTTATGTGTCTAGGACTAATTTGGAACCTTAAGATCATGGATTTGAGATGTTCTCTTTTTTTCCCTAAAATAAGCCATTAATGTTAAAAAATTTCCCCTTCAGTACTACTTTAGCATCATCACACAAATTTTAATATGCACTATTTTCCTTTTCTGTTAGTTGAAATTGCTTTCTAATTTCACTAGCCTCTTCCATTTTTAAACATGGATTAGGAAGTGTGTTGTTTGATTTCCAAATAATTGGATATTTTGGAAATATCTTTTGTTATTAGCTTTCTGGTTAATTCTGTTATAGTCAGAGAACACATATTGTATGTTGGAAATCATCTTAATATCTTAAGGCCTATTTAATAGCCCACAATTTGATTTTTCCTGGTCAATTTTCAAAGAGATCTTGAAGCAAATGTATATTTTCCTGTTGTTGGGAAGGGTGTTTCCTAAATGTCAACTAGATAAAGTCCATTGGTAGTGTCATTTAATTATCTTATATGGCTAATTTTCTGACTACTTGTACTGTCAATTACTGAAGGAGACGTTTAAAATCTTATAATACTTATGATTGTAATTTGAATTTCTTTCTATTCTATTTCTTTTTTGTTTTATGAATTCTGGAATTTTGTTATTAGGTACATAAATGTTTAGGATTGTTATATTCACTTGTGAATTAACACCTTTGTCATTAAAATTGTCTCTATTAGCCCTAGTAATATTCTTCCATCTGAAATTTACTTTGTTGTTGTTTTTTTTTTGGTACTGGGGATTGAACTTGGGACCTTGTGCTTGCGAGGCACATGGTAGAAACATTGAGCTAAATCCGCAGCTTTACTTTGTTATTAATATAGCAGTTTCAGCATTCTTTTGATTAGTGTTTGCATTATTAACTCTCTCCACCCTTTTACTATGTATTTGTCTGTATTACAATATTTAAATTTGTAGACTGTCTTGTAGACAGTATATAAAAATTCTCATTTTTAATTCAACATGGCTATCCCTTTCTTTAAATTGGTATGTTTACATCACTTACATTTAATGAAATTATTGATTTGTTTGAAATTATACCTATCATTTAAAAATTATTTTACAAAAAAAATTATTTTACATTTACCTTTTTCTTTTTCATTCCTTTGTTTCCTAGTTCTTATTTTTGTTGTTTTTGTTAGAGTATTCCATTTTTATTTATAGACCTTTTAAAATTTTTTAGTGCATGTTTGCAGTATATAATGATCACATTCATTGCAGGGAGGTGGTACATGTGCATGACACATCTTAATTCTCTTTTCATCACCTTCCCTTCTCCTCTCTTTCTTCTCCCTCCATCTCTTAGTTCTCTTCCCTTTTGCAAAACACCTATCACCCTATTTCCTACTATCTTTTATTTTGTTCTTTATCTTTTGGGTTTCTCATATGAGAGAAACTATGTGATATTTAAATTTGTGTATCTGATTTATTTCACTTAACATTTTGGTCTCAAAGTACATTCATTTTCCTACCAATGACTCAAAAAAGATTTAACTATTATATATTGTTCTGTTATAAATGTGAGTATGTATGTATCACTGAAATATGTCTTTAACTCCTTCAGGAAGATACCTAGAAGAGGAAAACCTGGGTTAAATGGAATTTTTGTTGTTAGTTTTTTGGTTTTTGGAGGTTTTTTTGGTGCCTGGGATAGAACTCCAGTCCTTGAGCTAAATCCCTGGCCCATGTTTTTAGTTTTTTGAAAACTCTTACTGATTTGTATAATGGTTGTGTTAGTTTACATTCCCAGCAACAATACAGAAGTGTTTCTTTTTCCCTGCAGCCTCACCACCATTTACATTTTTTCATGTATTTATTGGTCATTTGTACTTCTGAGAAGTGTCTATTCATTTCAGTTGCCCTTTTTTTTTTGGTACTGGGGGTCAAACTAAGGACCTTGCACTTGCCAGGCAGGAGTGGTGCAACTGAGCTAAATCCCCGGCATTGTTTTTTAATTTTTGCTTTTTTTTCAGTTGCCCATTTTTTGATTGGATCTTTATTTCAGGTGTTTAATTTTTTAGTTCTTTGTATATTCTAGATATGAGTCCTCTATCTGATGAATAGCTGACAAAATATTTTTCCCATTCTATAGGTTGTTTCTTCACTCTGTCGGTTGTTTCTTTAGCTGTGCAAAAATCTTTTTAATTGATATATCCCATTTGTTGGTCCTCAGTGTTATTTCTTGTGCATTTGGAGTTCTGCTCAGAAAGTCTTTGCTTACACCTATGTCTTCAAGAGTTTTACCTATTTTGTGTTCCAGCTCATTAAGGGTTTCTGCTTTAACATTTAGATCTTTGATCCACTTTGATTTTAGTTTCTTACATCATGAGAGATAATTGGTCTAAATTCAGTCTTCTGCATGCGGATAGGCAGTTTTCTAAACATCATTTATTAAAGAGATATCTTTTCTCCAGTGTGTATTTTTGGCCCTTTTGTCAAAGATTAGATAGTTGAATGTGCTTGTATTTGTTTCTACATCCTCTATTCTGTTCCTTTGATTTACATATCTCTTTTTGTACCACCACCATGCTTTTTTTACTGTAGCACTGTACTATAACTTTAAGTATGAAGTTGTATTGCCACCTGCTTTGCTCTCCTTGCCCAGGATTGCCTTTACTATTTTGGTTGCGTTCTGATTCCATATGAATTTTTGGATTTTTTTTTCTCTAGTTCTGTGAGGAATACTATTGCTATTTTGATTGGAATTGTTTTAAATTTGTATATCAGTTTCGGAAGTATAGCCGTTTTGACAATATTGGTTCTACCTACACAGGAACATGGATATTTTTTCATTTTCTGATTTCCTTTTTATCTCCTTTTTCAGAGTACGCTAGTTTTCATGGTAGAGGTCTTTCACTTTCTTTGGTTAAGTTAATTCCTGAGTATTTAATTTTTTTGATGCTATTTTGAGTAGTATTGTTTCCTAATTTCTTTCTGCTATGGTTTGGGTCTAGATGTTCCCCCAGAGGTGGCTGAATCTAGAGTGATGTTGGGGTTAAGGTCATGTGATTACTAAACCAGTACACTGATTGGTTTGGCACCGCCCTAATCCCAGTAGTCTGGATAAGATAAAAGGAGCAGAAAGACACTGTTAAGGTTCTCTTGTTGCTTTTGCTACCCTGTGGGCACCCTGAACTGTTTCTCCTCTGTGACGCCCCTCTGCCACATGCCACTCTGCCTTGGAGCCAGCCAATTATGGACTGAAACCTCTACAAACTGAGCTAAATAAACCCTTTCCCTTTTAACTTTGGCTGTTAGGTATTTTGTCTCAGCAACAAGAGAAAAGTGGTTAACACACTTTCTCAGTGAGTTCATCATTTGAATGCAGGAACACTATTACTTTTTGTGTGTTTTTGTATGCTGCTACACTATTTCATTTAATTACCAATTCTTGGAGTCTTTTGTTGGCATTTTTGGGGTCTTTTACATAGAGGAAAATGTATATGAATAAAAATAATTTGACTTCTTTCTTTCTTGTATATATTTCTTTCTCTTGCCTGATTGTTATGGCTAATGTTTCAAGTATTATATTGAACAGGAGTGGTGCTATTGGACACCCTTGTTTTGTTCCTCATTTTAAAGGCAAAGTTTTCATTCCTTGCCCATTTAATATGATCTTGGCAATAGGTTTGTCATAAATGGCTTTTATCAGATTGAGATAAGATCCTTCTATACCTATTTTCTTCAGGGTTTTTATCTTGAATGGATGCTGGATTTTGTTAAAGGCCTTTTCTGAGTCTCTTGAGATGATAACGTGTTTTTTGTCCTTGCCTCTATTTATGTGGTATATTACATTTATTGATTTGCATATGCTGTACTGTCCTTGTACCCCTGGAATGAAGCCTGCTTGGTCATGATGTATGATTATATTTTATAATTTGGTTATTTTCTTTGCCAGTATCTTGGTGAGGACTTTTGCATTTATGTTCATTAAAGTGATTGGCCTGTAGTTCTCTCTTTTGGTTGGATCTTTGCCTGGTTTTGGAATCAGGGTAATGCTTGCTTCCAGGAATGGCTTTGGGAACTCTTTCCCTTTCAGTTTCATTAAAGAGCTTGAGGAGTATTGACATTAAATCTTCCCTGAAGTTCTTGTACAATTCAGTGGTGAATTTCATCAGGTCCTGCACTTTTCTTAGTTGGTAGGTTTTTTTTTTAAATCAGTGCTTCAATTTCATTGCCTGTTATTGGAATATTCAGGTGTTTTATATCCTCTTGTTTCTGTTTTGGTAATTCGTATGTATCTCAGAATCTATCCATTTCTTTTGAATTCCCCAATTTATTAGAGTACAAGTTTTCAAAGTAGTTACTAATAATCTTTGGGCTTTTGATAATATTTCTTTGTGCAGTTCTTTTTTTTTTTTTTTTGATACTGGGGATCGAACTCGGGTCCTTGCACTTGAGAGGCAGGCGACAGAACCACTGAGCTAAATCCCCAGCCCTGTGCAGTTCTTTTTTGTAAGATTATATTCTGGATTAAAATATACATGCATGATGTTTCACAGTTTCCTTATAGTTAACGTTTCATCATTTCAAATGAGACTTAAAAACTGTAAAATCATATATGATCCTTTACCATTCCTTTTTGTCTTGGTTATATTTCAACTTGTTTTGGATTACATTTACACACCTTGAGAATCTTATCAGACAATGTTATAATTTTTTGCTTCTGACAGCCATATTTATATCAAAAACTTAAAAATTGTATATTTTCCAAGGTATTTACCATTTTTCTGATCTTTCTTCTTTTCTAAAGTTTTCAAGTTTTCCTCCAGTATAACTTCCTTCTGCCTAACAAATGTCCTTTGGCATTTTTCAGAATAAGTCTTCTGGGAGTGATTTCCTTATTCATTTTAGAGTTTTTTCACATTTACTTGTGAAAGGGACAGAATTCTGGGTTGATAATTCCTTTCTGGGTTTTTTTTCCTATTTATTTATTTATTTATTTATTTATTTATTTATTTTGGTACCTGGGATCGAACTTGGGACTTTGCACTTGTGAGGCAGGTGGCTGAACCACTGAGCTAAATCTCCAACCCCTCCTTTCTGTTTTAATGTAGAATTCTGGATTGATAATTACTCTATGTGTACATTTCATTCTGCCCCCTCATGGTTTCTGAGGTAAATTCTAAATGTATTTTCTTCCCTACATGTAAAGGGTCATCTTTCTCAGGTTGCTTTCAAGACCTTTTAAAATCTTGTATTTTCACCAGTTTGAGTATGATTTTTTTAGTCTAAACGATGTAGGGGGAAGAGATGTAACTTCCAAACCTACTAGATATCCAAAACATGAGTTCGTGTTCTCTAAAATCGAAGAATGAATTCTAGGAACAACGGAGGTTAAGAGTAGGAAAATTTATTGGGAGAAAGAAAGCTTCTAAGAGAGACAGAAGGGGGACCAGCAGGTGGGTTGCCTACCCACGCCACTTTTCAAAGATGTTTTGTACAGCAAAGCCATGTGGTGAGGTGGGTACAAAGTAGGACAAAACTATAAGACCCAATGGAAATTTACAAGGTGGGCATGAGGTGGGACAAAACCATGGCCAACCAATAAAATTGCAAGTACAGGGCCCAGGATTTAGCTCGGTGGTTCCACTGCCTGCCTCCAAAGTGCAAAAACCAGAGTTCAATCCCTGCTACCGGAAAAAAAAAAAAAAAAAAAGATTGCAAGTACAGTTACCCAGGTAATATTGATTAAATGGGGATCAAGTGGTAAAACAAGTGACATACCAGGAATTTCCTATTTAGAATATCAACCACTGCTAACTATCTCTAGGGGAAGTAGTACCTTTTTTCTTTTTATAATGTTAACCAGTGAATGTGCCTCAATTGTTCTCCATGTTGGCTCCTCCCTGTGTTGGCTCCTGGAGGGCTGGCACCTTGAGGACTGGGGCCTTGAGGACTGGCACCTTGAGGGCGGTCCTAACTGGCTACAAGATATCTAATTAACTTACCTATCTACAATTTAAACTTTTAAGTTTCACATAATTAATTATATCTGTAAATTTGTTTTTCACCAAATTTGGTATGTACTGGACCATTATTTCTTCAAGTAGTTTTTCTTTATCAATCTTTTTCCTTTTCTCTTAGGATTCCAATGACAGAGATGTGAAACACTTAGTTATTGTCCCAAAGGACAATATTATGTTCATTTATTTTCAGTTTTTCTTAGTCTTGTTCAGATTAGATAATATATATTGATTTAACTTTGATTTTTATTTATTTATTTATTATTTATTTATTTATTATTTTATATTTATTTATTGATTTGCTACCTCATCTGCCATCTCTATTCTATTAAACTCACCCAATGACTTTTCTTTCAATTATTGTTTTTCCAGCTTTAAAGTTTTGATTTGGTTCTAAGTTGCACTTCTTTGAGAATTCTTATTTTTCTGATCATTTCAAGGGAGCCTTTCCCTTGCTTCATTGAGCATGGTTATGGTAGCTACTTCAAGTCTTTGTCTATAAATTCCAACTTTTGAATTATCTTAGTATTCCTATCTTTGATTCTCTTTTTCCTTCAAAAATTTTGACTTTCCTGGTTGTATAATATTTGAATAAAAAAATTGTATTCTTGACACATTGAATATTATGTTTTGAGATCTTGGGTCTTTATCTTTGATTGAGATAAAGTTTATATTGCATAAAACTAAACAATTAATATTGTACAAATCATTGGTATTAAATACACTCACAATGATGCCCAACCATAACCTCCAACTATTTCCAATATATTTTTATCACTCTCCTCAAATCCCACACCCATTAAATCAGTACTATACATTGTCTCTTTCCTCATCCCTTAGAAAACACTAGTCTCTTATCAGTATCTAAGGATTTGATTTTCTAGGTGTTTTGTGTAAATGGAATCTTACAATATATCATCTTTTGTATCTGGAATCTTATACTATGTGATTTTTTTGTATCTGACTTCTCTCACTTAGAATAGTTTTTGAACTTTATCCATATTATACCATACATAAGTAATCCATGCTTTCTATAGCTAAATAATGCTACATTGTATAGATATAACACATTCTTTTAATCCATCTAACATTTGATGAGCATTTTGGTTGTTTCTCCTTTTTTGGCTATCATGAAAGCACTACTATAAACATTCATGTAAAAGTATTTGTTAGGTTTTTGTTTGCAAATCTTTTAGGTGTATAGTATATCTATGAGTAGAATTGCTACCTCATATACTAATTCTGTGCTCAGCTTTTAAAGGAATTTCCAAACTTCCACAGTGGCCACACCTTCTATAAACCACCAATAGTATATGAGGCTCCTAATTTCTCCACATCCTCACCAAGACTTGGCATTTTTTAATTTTACTTTTAATTTTTACTAACCACTTAGTAAGAATGCAATGGCATCTCATTGTGATTTTCTTTTGCATTTTTCCAATCACTAATAACACTGAGTATTTTTTTCACGTACTTGTTAGCCATCTGAATATCTCCATGTTGAAATGTCTATTCAGGCCTTTTACCCATGTTTGTTTATGAATATTTTCAAATATTTTCTCTCATCTCTAATCTATCTTTATACTCTCTTGATAGAGTACTTTCATAAGGAAACATTTTTAAATTTACTAATGCCAATTTTATCCATATTTTCTTTATTTTTCTTAATTTCATATCTAAGTAACCATTGCCAAATCAAAGATCACTAAAAATTTACTCCAATGATATTTTTCTAAGAGTTTTAGAGTTTTGCTCCTTGAATATGGGTCTTGAACCATTTTTCATTAAATTACTTGTTTTTTATGAGGAAAGGTTCAACCTCATTCTTTTGCTTATAGATATCAATTTTGCCAGAAACATTTGAATGGTTTTGTCACAATTGTAAAAATCACCTGATTGGGCTGGGGGTTTAGCTCAGTGTTTCTGCCACCTGCCTTGCAAGCTCAAGGACCTAAGTTCGATCCCTGGCACCCAAAAAAAAAAAAATCACCTGATTATAGATTAATATGTTTATTTCTGGACTTTCAATGCTATTCAAATAATTTGTATCTTTTCTTATATCAGTTCCACACTCTTTTGACTATTATAGCTTTACAGTACACCTGGGAATTGAGAATTGTGATTCCTTTAATCTTGCTCTTCTTTCTCAAGATTGTTTTGGCCATTGTGGATCCCTTGAAATTATATATGAATTTGAGGTCAACTGTTCCATTTTGCAAACACTCTGGGGTTGTGATAGGGACTGTACTGAGCTTTTGGGTCACTTTGGGAATTATTGTCATTTTAATATTAAATCTTCCTGTCCATAAACATGGCTTAACTTTTCACTTAGCTCATCTTTAATCTCTTTCAGAAATGTTTTGTAGTTTTCAGTGTATTATCCTTGTACCAAGGATTCACTTAATTTCATTTTCAGATTCATTTTTCTATATTGATCTTAGACCCTGATTTTTTGTTGAATTATTTTATTAGCTCTAATAGTGCGCGTTTGTATGTGTGAATTGAGATTTTCAATATTTAAGATCATGTGAATAAAGATCATTTTAAATGCTTATTTTCTACTTTTAAAGTCTTTTATATCTTATTTTCAACTGACTATTCTAGCTAGAATTTCCAGCATGATGTTGAATGCAACTGGCAAAAGCAGGAAAGGAGAAAGCTATCAGCCTTTTACTACTGAGTATGATGTTAGTTGTACATCATACTCGTAATTCATTGAGAATATTCCTTTCTATTTTTAGATCATTGAGTATTTTTGTCAAAAAATGAATTTTTTTTTTTTTATACCTGGGTTGGAACTTAGGTCCTTACACTTCAGAGGCAGGTGGCAGAACCGCTGAGCTAAATCCCTGGCCACAAGAAATGAATTTTTTAAAAAGCATGTTTTCTGGATCAGTTAGATGATCATTTATCTTAACACTATTAATATGTATTTTGATGTGCAGTGTTTGAAGCACCAATACAATCCCGAGATAAATCACACTTAATCATGAAGTCTACTTTTAATATGCTACTGAAAACTGTTTGCTACTTTTAAAAAATTTTTGTTTGTTGTATTAAAATGACACAATTCACCATCGAACAATTTTAACTATACAGTTAAATGGCATTAAGTATATTCACACTGTTGTACAATCATCACATTTACTCAATAGTCTCCAAAACTTTTGGTTCTCTCAAATTTAAATTTTGTAGCACTAAGTAATAACTCTTCATCTCTGATTGTCCCTTGCCTCTTAATCATTACTCTATTTTATGTCTATGAATTTGGCAACGCTGTATACCTGATATACATAAAATTGCACAATATTTATCTTCTTTTGCCTATCTCACAAAGCATAATGTTCTCAAGGTTTTATCCACTATGCAGTATTTCATTGCATTTTGAGCTTCAGTAATATCCCATTGTATGTCCATACCACATTTTGTTTATTCATCACTTGATGAACATGTGGATTTTTTCCACATTTTAGCTATTGTGAACAACGCCGCTATAAACATTGGTGTACAAATCCCTGCTTTTAATTCTTCCAAATAGATGCCCAGAAGATGAATTGCTAAATCATATAGTAATTCTGTGTTTGAAGACTTTCCATACTGCTTTCCATAATGGCTGCACAATTTTGGGGGGATGTTTCCATTTTTATTGGTACATTTTAGGTATACAGTATAAAGACAGTCATCATTGGAAATTTGCACATTTACATAATCTCATAATCCCTCTTGGTTCTTAGTTTTTCCCCATTCCCCTGGCATCCCTCCAACTCCTCCATCCCTCCCTATTTACAAAAACTTTGTTTACATTTTTTCATTTTCTCATATTAGTTCTATTCCCTTCTTTCCTTTCCCCTACTCCTCCTACTTCCCCTTCCCTTTTGCCCCATTTCTTCTTATTTCACATTA